>OX465098.1:22267689-22766845 GCA_949987625.1 Chalcis sispes | reverse complement strand
TACTACGACCTTTAAAAATCCAGCTTGACAGGGGTGGATTTTATTACGAGTTTCATGATAGTCATTAAGCTAGTTATAGATTATGAGTTCAAGAATTTTTGAGATTCAGCTAGGAATTGCTGTAGGACAAGTATCTGTTAATGACAGATAAAAAGTATTGGGAGTCCAAATTAATTTGGTTCGTTTTTCTGCGGTCAAAAATGCATTTATTTTAAAATAAAAAGAATTAAAAGATTAATCAAAGTATCGTCCATCGCTAGTTACTACTTTTTCCCACCTCTCAGACAATTTTTGAATTTCATCTCGAAAAAATGTCTCGTCTTTTGAGGTGATCCAAGTTAGGAGTCAATTTTTTTGCGAAAGATGTGAACCGATGATCTGTCAGATCGTGTCGCATCCCTCGAAACAACCAATAATCAGAAGGAGCAATGTCCGGAGAATACGGCGGGTGCGGCAAAATATTCCACTCGAGCGTTTTCAAATATTTTTTCACGGCTTTTGCGACATAAGGCCGAGCGTTGTCATGCAGAAAAATAACTTTGTCATGTCTTTCCTTGTATTCCGGACGTTTTTCTCGTAATGCACGGCTCAAACGAATCAATTGCAGCCTATACCGACCGGCCGTTATGGTATCGCCAGGTTGTAGCAGCTCATAGTACACCAAACCGTTTGGTCCCACCAGATACACAACATGATCTTCGGACCATGAATATTCGTCTTTGGCGTTGATGTTGACGTCGATGGCAACGATTGACTCGGCATAGCATAGTATTTTTTTTTCTTAAGGTGATCATAGAAAATCCATTTTTCATCTCCAGTAACAGTTCTATTTAAAAAATCCTTTCTTTGTTGCCTTTGAATCAGCTGTTCGCAACAGAAAAATCGCCTGTCAATGTCTTTCGGTTTCAGTTCATAAGGCACTCAATTGCCTTGCTTTTGAATCATTCCCATGGATTTCAATCGTACAGAAACTGCTTGTTGAGTAACTTTCAATGATTCTGCAAGCTTCTCTTGCGCTTGACTCGAATCTTCATCAAATAATGCCTCCAAATTTTTGTCTTTAAATTTTTTTGGCTGTCCAGAGCGAGGCTTGTCTTTAACGCTGAAATCTTCATTCTTAAAACGTCGAAACCATACCTTACAAGATTTATCAGTTAGAGCATTGTCACCATGTACTTTCACAAGCATTTGATGCGCTTCAGCTGCACTTTGTTCCAATTAAAACAGAAAATTAAAACCTCCCGCAAATGCTGCCTAGTTAACACAAAATTGGACATATTTAACACAGTTGAAAATAAGATTTTTTTATGAAACTCGAAGCGATATAAACTGAATATTATTGACAGATGTCAAACCTCTCTGAAACTACCGATTTCAGCTGTTACTATTAAATATTCATAATAGCCAGAGCTATCTTTTAAAAACGGGCTGAACTAATTTGTACTCCTAATAAAAAGAGACGCTTGTTTTTCAGCCAACTTCTTTTTAGCACGGGAGGGGGAAGAAAGAACATGTAACAAGTAATTACCCAACTATCGCTCACTGATTTGAACGAATTTTTGCACTTCAATAAAACACTAAAAAATATTGAACCCACATTTTTTTATTACTGCAGAATCCGCTTTTTAAGGATAGAAATTACCCCTAACTAATCCCAAGTAGGTTAACTTACTTTATCCAAAGTACATCGAAGTATCGCTTGAACATGTGCACCTAGGAATTTTAGTAGTCTTGGATCATGATTTTGTAGTTAGGATAATAAAATTAAAAATGGAGGATCTAATATGGTTACCCTTGTATCATATAAATACTAAAGACTATACTAATATTTACACGTGAATTTATAAGCCATATAATAAATATAAATTTCCAGGTGTAGAAGTATGAAACCGAAATTTTGTTGTAAAAATTACACGTCTGTTGTTTAAAAATGATAAAAAATATTTTATTTAAGATAATCTCTATTGCTATTTAAACTATATTTTTCCTACCTCTCCGACAGTTTATGAATGTCACGCCATAAAAATAGTTCTTCTTTTGAAGCGAATCAGTTATCGAGCCATTTTCGTACATTTTCGGTCACTTTTCATATAATGCTCGATTTGAATCGATCATTTGCTGTTGGTGACGATCAATGTTAATGGTTTTACCAGGTTTCAGTAGCTCATAATTGATTACACCCTTCTAATCACACCTAACACAGAGCATTGTCTTCTTTCCTAATCAATTTGGTCTTGCAGTGGATGCCGATGGTCCGCCTAGATTTATGATTTTCGACGCTTAGGATTCTAAAAATATATTTATTTTTCATCGCCTGTCACGATTCGACGGAAAAATGTCTTTTTTTTGTATCTGTCGAGCAGCATTTCACAAGTGTTTTCACGATTTTCTTGTTGTCTTTTATTCAGTTCATGCGGGACCTGTTTTCTTACTTTCTAAATCTTTCTCATGGCTTTCCAATAAATGGAGACGGTTTTTGGCGTCAAATTCAATTGATCCGTGAGTTCTTATTGAGTTTGAATATCAGCTTTATCTAATAAAGCTTGCAATTCGTTGTCTGCAAACTTTATCGGGGGTTTTCCACGCTCTTCGTTTTCACGTTAAAATTACTTTTGAATTTTTTGAACCACTCGTTACACTGTATTATACCGAAAGCATGTTCACTGTAACGTCGGGTGTTACTCTTTTAACTGTGTAACTTTTAAGCTACACTGCTATTGCTGTTTTTGAACCTAAACATTGAAACTTATGGGCTCAGGGCTGCGGAGGATATAGTTTGTAAAAGTTTGTTTGGGAGAGGTGTGTGTTTCCAGGATTGAGCAGATGCAAGAGGCTCGATTCTTGAAATTGGTATCAGCCTCGAGCCCTGCTCTGGATAAGGTTCTACTAAGATGATAGTGGATTGCAGAATAGTCGGCCGCGTTTCGGCCAATAATTCTGTTGGAGGATTTTAAGATAAAGAAAAGATTTTAAAACATTTAAATCCGGACTCACTTTCTAATTAAGAATTTAGTGGTGCGCGACAAATCCTCTCTCTCTCTCTCTCTCTCTCTCTCTCTCTCTCTCTGCTACTGTGGTTGACTTCCCGTCATCTTCTTCTTCTTATTTATTTAAAAAATTAAATAGTCTGTTTGGCGTAGCTGCTTCGTAGTTGCTTCGTAGTAGTTTCCTTCTAGTTGCTTGAGGTCTGCTCGTAGTAATAATTCCTTGCTTGCTTGTAGTAGTGTAACTTGTTCCTTAGTAATGTTTCTCGTAGTAATGTTTCCGTAGTAATGTTTTGCGTAATACGTGGGACCTCGAGTGCTGCCTGAGGTCTGCTGCTTGGTGATCATTTTGTGCCGTATTTAAATGCGTTGGAGAAGTTACTCAGCAAATTCCTTCTTTGACCGGGAAATTCGGGGAGAGGCCAAGTTACTCGGGCCCCCTCTTCCTGGCGGGCTTCTCGGAGAGTGAGAATTAAAGAGAGAGATGATCCATTTTTGCGGAATTTTTACATAGGTTCATTATTTATTATTTACAATAAAATTATGTTAATTTAAATTGTACAATCGTGTTCTATTTAAAATTTAACGCATTTTATAAAAAGAATGAAGTTTTTTGTCGCATTTCAAGTGATTAATTTATATAGTGATTTTTAAATAAAAAATGATTATTTAAATAATAAAAAAAAAGATTGCTACTATGGATACGAATGATATCCTTAGGTTAGCGAGAAGGAAATGAAAGTAAGATAATAGCTAAAATATGGTAATCATTTTTAATTAATTTCTAATTATTCGTTAAGGACTGTAAGAGGTGTACTTGTTTAATTATCTTTATTTTCAAAAAGTTATTAAGTAAATATTTGCTAGTAAGATTGTAAATTTCTATTGAAATTTTTACTATTAATAATCATTTTGATTACAAAATGTAATTATTAATGCAATTTCTTTTCGTAAAATTTTGCTTATAAAAATAAAATAATGTAGGTGGTCGCGGACTATTATTTTTTTCTATCAAATAGTGAAATAGTAATAATTAGTATCGTTGTATTGTCGCTGTAATTAAAAATTAAACTAGAGGAATTAATAACAGTTGAACGTTGGCCTATTGCAGTTAATTTAATTTAATTATTTATTTTAATTCGCTTAATTAATTAATTACTTATTTAAAAATTTTTATTCAATTGATTATTTATTAATTAGAAAAAAATTATTTGAAGTGTATTACAAGAATTCAGGACATTCCAGATTATTGCTCGATGTTCCAAATTACGCTATGAGAAAGACTACCTTGCAAGAATTTGTATGTCGAATGTCAATGAAATTTGTATTGACCGACTTTGCGATCTAGTTATTTCCTCACTTAGAAGGAAGAATTTTATAAAATGATGACATGTGTGCGATTGTTTGTAAAAATTGCATCGTAGTAAAACTGAGTTTAACGAGAGCGGCTATTCAACTCTCGGTTTTAGCTTTGGTTGAGTTTCCCAATGGTTTACGTCAGTGGGGAGTGCGTCGCGTAGGTCGTTGAGGGGATTATTGTGTTAGGAAAGATAGTAAAGAACTTTTCGTCTGTCAAACACAAAAAGAAACGGAGGTCATGCATCGACGTTACATCACCGTAAGCTTCGACAAGCATTCAATGCGATCTTGCAGCAGTTTTCTTCAAATGATAACAAAAATATACCGATACATGAAACTTGGGTTGTTGTGTATTGAAAATCTTTTTTAGCTGTTAAAGGGAGATGATGGTGCTGAAGAAGCGGTCTCACGGCCTTACACTGATGGCTAGCACCATCTATAAGGAAATTCCGGTTTCATACTTCTAGACTTATTATAGTTCCTTTAATTTCTTCCGTATTTGTTCGCCTTTTTTTTAAAAAGTTTTATCAATTCTCTAAAGTAGAATCAATAATCAAGTTGTTCTATCATTATTTAGTTCTTCATCACAAAATCTATAATGAGTTTCCGTAGCAGTAATGTAATTTATATTGCAGAGAAAGAAATACTTTGGATTATATTAGCTGTCTAAATATCATACGGTATTGGAAAAGCTAAAAGTGCTATTGGAGAAGGATCATTTCTAGCTATGTGTAAAACTAAATCATGCTTTATGTTTTAGATCGAAAATGAAAGAAGCTTCTGTAATATTATAAAAGGTGTGCCATATAAAATGTGCAGACATTGCGATACTAGTAATAATAGTGAACATTATCAAAGAAAAACACTATTCAGGAGACGAAGCAAACTGTGTTACAGAAGGTTATTATTGGCAGCACAGAAGGTGGAAATAGAATTTATTAGATCCATAAAGATGAGGATGTATAATAATTGACCAAAAAGGATACGAGGAAAATAAAATTATCAGATAACATCAAATATTTTTCGGTGATAAAAGCAAACAGAATAGTTGGAACACTGGCAGAAATAATCCATCAAGGCATCCTTCTGATTATATTTCAATACTAGTTATTTATAAACACCTTTAACAATTTCATTAAGCACGACAAAGTATGACAACGAATTGCTATCCTCAGAGTGGCCCATGTCTATTAAACTGCATCAAATATTTTTCTCTCCGAAACCTTAATAATTGATCTGATAGTAAGTAAAAGAACAATTCGATACTGTGAAACAAGAAATATTTTTGCGATATTATACAAGTTAACCTAATTTAAAAGGCGCACCGAAATAACTCGCTAAGGAGTGCTTTATTCGGAAAAGTGTTAGAGACAAAAGTTGTAGAAATACAATAGGGAAAGTGAATGGTGGCCTTAAATTTGGCCAGAACTATGACTTTCAAGGTCATTCTAAAGTCAACTTTAGATTTTAAAATTTCTGTCAATTTCGAATATGATATTCATATCCACCGTGCAAAATACATTAACAAAAAATACCTCCATTATCATCAATACATAATTAAATTCTTCGTTTAAAACTTCGAATGGTCGACAAAAGTACATACCTTGGTATACTTCTGCAAGCATTAGTAATTCTTTGCATCATATGTTATTTAGTATCTGTAGCATTTGCATAAACGGTGTTTTTCGAAACACCCCATAAAAAAAATCTGGGCTTGTAAGATCTGGGGATTTGGAAGCCCATTAAACATGATCTTCATTACGTTGAATACCTATCCATCGGTTAGAGTATTTTCGGTTTAAAAATTTTTGAACTCTTAAACTTTTATGAACAGATGCACAATCATGCTGAAATCGCATACTCGCTCTTGTTTGCAGAGAAATATCTTGTAGCAGATTCAGTAGTTCATTTATTAGAAAATTAAGGTATCTATCTATATTAAAATTGCCATCGGAAGAATAAGGCCCTATTAGAAGCCCATTAATAATTCCACACCGTACCATGAGACTTTAAATGACGATATTTTAATGCAGTTGTTAAATACTGTGACGTTGTGTTTTTGCACCAGTCACATGAAGAGGCCAAAGCATAGCTTGTGTGCCTGCTCGTAGCTGAAATAACCCCCCCCCCCTTTTACAATCTTGGCAGTCTCGCAGGACTGCCACGCTCACCCTAACGAACAGCCACGCAGGGCTGTGCATACTTTACCTGCCCCAAGTACAGGGGACTTCAAGCTCAATTACAAGCTCTAGCGAGGAGTTAGTCTCAGGAGCCCCTGGCTAGTCGTAGCAGTGCTCGCACACACTGCAGCAGGGTTCCTCTCCAAGCTCCTTCCTCTCCAAGCTCCTTCCTGTCCTTGTAGTGGTCCCCGTACCTGCAACTTCCCAGACAGTAATTAAATAAAGAAGAAAATAGTAGTAGCAGCTGCACCTTGGAAGGAAGTACAAGCTGCCACACAACATCACAGGAAAGTAAAAGAGGAGGTTCGGAAGCAGGCAAAACACATAAGCACAGTATTTAAGTGCAAGTAATCACGCACCTGGAGGTGTCTAATAGTGTTGCCTCGCTGCCGCTGCAAGCAGGCTATAGCTGTCACCGACACCGCTGCTTCGCTTCCTCAACCGCTCGCCGTCCGATCCGCAGTTGTTGATCCGCCGTACTGCAGCACCTCAAAAAGAGAAATAAGAAGCAAATGAGTCGACGCCTACCAGCTATGGAACGCGTCGACTTACCTGGACACCTGAGGTAGATTCTCGCCGCTCCAGGGAAGAAACACCACAAACTGGCACTCGCGAGCGAATAACCTAAACGCGCGCTGCTGGCGAGCAGTAATGTCAACTGCCGACAGCGCTGAGCACGCGTGGCGGCTGCGTCGCGTAACGTACTTAACATGTACGTTGCGCCGGCGCAAAACGATCATCAAAAAGCCGCGCTCGCGAAAGTGCCACGCAATAAGCTCTTTTTCACTCCGCGCGGGATATTCACCGATAGTAGTCGCGAACTAAGACTAAGTTTTGTCAAGCAAGACGAACGAGCGAGCGTCCGAGTAGTAAACGTGCGTAGGAGAATAGCTGGTGAGTGCCAAGGTGTAGTGGCAGCTGCCAGGAGGCACATCTTCCCCGAATCGTCCCCGTACCCTTCCCGGCTGCGTGTGTGCGACCGCGTCGCGTTTTACGCGCCATTTTCGGCTGTTGTATACTCTGTAAGCCCGCGACCGCTCTAGATGTGAGCTAGCCGCGCAGCGTATTTGCTGCGCAAGAAACCGCGCTACAAGATTGTAACGCGTGAAAACGCGAGAATAAATAAGATTGGCTCGCGTGAAAACGCGATTAATTCTTGTATTTTGTAATTTTAGTGTAAATAAACGTAGTTGTTTGTGTGCTCTACTTTAAATCAGTTGTTTAACTTGCACTAGCAGGCAACCCGCCCGCTTCCCCCTTTACATTTGTACGCCACCCTGATCCCCGTGGCGTTACAATACATAAGAGCTTTTTAATTCAGAATTAGTATTTCTAACAGAAAAATTTTTAATGTTGACCAAACGCAATTTATGGTTCTCGCAGAAGTAGATATTGACCTTTTAAGATTTTTCTTTTGGTGTATCTTTGAACTATCTTATTCTATTCTGAAAGCCAACTTTTATATGTCTTTAGAAGCCGGAGTAAAAAACATAGTGAAAACCATGAGAAATTCATGAAAATGGTATTTTTCCGCATTCATCTCGGAAAATATTGATAATTTGAAAAAAATCTCAAATAAAAATTGTAGATCGCATCAAAATTGATCTTTCCCATTGTGCGTATTTTTCTCTAAAGATGATATTTTCCATATTACATGCGTTCAAACGCATGTTCAATACGCGGGTATATCAGCGTTTATTAAGCACTCTTACATGCTTTGATCTCATTTTTTGCAAAGAAGGTTTATTTATGTATTTTGCACGGTCGTTATGAATATCATATTCGAAATTGACAGAAATTTTATATTTATGGTAAAAACAATGAAAAACCCATAAAAATCATTGTTTTTCGTATTTATCTTAAAAACTACGAAAAATCTTGGAAAATGCTTCGAACGAAAGTTGCACATCTTATCAAAATACATCTTTCTATGGAACAAAGTAGGGATTTAAATTTAAATATCTAAAGTTGACCTTAAAATGATCTTGAAGGTCATAGTTCTGATCGAATCCAAGACCACTATTCGCTTTGCCTCTTGTATTTCTACAATTTGTCTCCAACACTTCTTTGATTGGAAAACTCCCCGGCGAGTTATTTAGGTGCACCTTTTAAATTAGGTCACCTTGTATATAAAATCATTGTGTTGTGGGATGTAAAAATAAAAAGGGGTCGACTGGCCTAGTGGGAAGCTAAAAATTATAACGCCGTAAGCTTCCAGCTGACTTAAGTATTTACTGTATGCAGTTGCTTTTGCAGCTATCTATATTATATTAACATAAGCTAATCAGTAGACTAATGGTTATATTTTAAACGGAAAACTTATACTGTTTCAAATAAATTTTAAATAGAAAGACAGCACTTTCAGACTTCGTAAAAGATTCTATGAACCTCAAAAATATTAGAGTACGTAAGCTAAACTTTAGCCAAATTTATAATTATCTATGAACATACGTTTAAAAACGTAATTTATACACATTCATACACATAAAAGAGGTGTAAAAAGGGATTGTGACGCAGGAGAGCATATGTATACGCAAGAGAGTATATGACTATATGATTAAATAGCATGTATATAAGATATGTAATAAGATCAATAATTTTTAGGGATGTGGTTTTAGGGTAGTTCTACGTAAAAGCTGTCGAAAGACAAAGAAATTAGCATTAACTTTCTGTTAAAGAGAATATAAAGGCAATGTCAACTGTACCCTTAAAGCAAAACCTGCTTACTCTAAAATAGTGACAGACTTCGATTTTCACGGGAAAGAGAGACAAACTAAGGCAGGAGAAAGTGATTTAGAAGCAAGTAACTTATCGGTTAAAATCAATTGGTAGACCTAAGCAGAAAGAGCTCTTTATGTTTACTTCGAAAAGAAAAAAAAGATATATACACACAGACACGCAAACCAGTTCTTAGTCGGGTAAGTACATCCGCGATTGAATTCGTGGTTGTGGAAGTAAAAGTAACTCACATAAGGCGTAATACAGTTAAAGAGTTTTTTTTGAAGCTGAGAAACTTGGTGTTGAGTTGTTTTGCAGACACGGGCTCTAAAGAAATTCCTAAATATTTAAAATATAGGCGAGGTTAAGTGGACGAGAGCTTAAAACTCTAGAAATTCTAAAAGAATACTCAGAATGGAATTCCCAGTCGCAATAATATTTAAATTTAGGATACACTGGATATTTTATAGAGCATACTTACTCAGGATCTTCTTCCATAATCAGTTACTGAAGAGAACGCTATTATTACCAACGTCAGCAAGGAATATAAAAATCAAAGTGAACCAAGTGAAGTTGAATAATGGATAAGGCGAGCAGAGCCACTATTTGGGTACTCCGAAATTACTACTTACCATATTTTAGAATAGCTGATAATTATTAAAATCGTATTTTATAAAAATAATTTTAAAAGTATTAAGTACAATATATTTTTTATTATTTAAGTAATTTTTATATTTAATCGTGTCACTTCGTTGTTTATAAAAACATAAAGTTTGTTTTATTATCTTTTTATAAGATAGTCAACAATCTGTTCCTGAGTCTTTCAATGTTATCTAGTCTATATTATATCAATGTTATTTAGCACTATATTAAGACAACCTTCCGTTCGCTTTCAAAGAAGTCACTAATATTATTATCCTCAAAGGTTTAAAATGTGTATCTACCACTGAAGATAACAGATCGACAGTAAAAAGTGTTGATCAGAAATAGTGTTCTCTTCGGCTACTATCATAGACAGCTTACTATAAACTTTATGAACAATACCAGGTGTTCAAATATGAAATGCGGATTATAAAAGAAAAAATAATACGTTAAATTTGGTAGAATAATAGAAAGTGCTTTATTCAAAGTATGCTCTATCGCTTTTTATACATTTTTCCCATCTTTTGGGCAATTTGTAAACACCACGCCAGTAGAAATCTTCCACTTTTGCCGCGAACCATTCATCGAGCCATTTTTTGACATCTCAATAAGAATCGAAACGCTGCTCAGTAAGTGCGTGACCCATCGATGCAAACAAGTGGTAATCAGAAGGAGCCAAATCTGGTGAGTAAGCCGCATGAGGCAGAACTTCCCAGTTGAGTGCTTTCAATGTGTCGCGAACCAGTTTTGCCGTATGCGATGGAGCATTGTCATAGAGAAAAATTACTTTGTGTTGCCTCTTTTGGTATTCTGGCCTTTTTTCAAGCAGCAAACGGCTTAAATAGGTTAATTGTTGTTGGTAACGTGTAGCATTAACCGTTTTCCTAGGTTTCAATAGCTCATAATAGACCACGCCCTTTTGGTCCCAAAAACAGAGAGCATCGTCTTTCTGCCAAAACGATTTCGTCTTGCGGTCGATGTGGATGGTGCTCCTGGGTCTACCCATGATTTCTTGTATTTGGGATTTTCAAAATAAATTCACTTTTTATCCCCTGTTACTATTCGATGCAAAAACGACTTCCTTTTGTACCGAGCGAGCAAAATTTCACATGTGATTTTGCGAGTTGCCTAACATTCAACTCATGTGGTACCCATCTACCGCTCTTCTGAATTTTCCCCATCGCTCTTAGGCGATTGAAAATAGCTTGTTGGGAAACTTTTAATTGCTGTGCGAGTTGTTTGTGTTTGCGAATCATCTTCGTTCAAAAATGCTTGCAAACCCATATCTTCGAATTTTTTCGGCGGTTTTCCATGTCCCTTGACTGCAACGTCAAAGTCACCTTTTTTGAAACGCTGAAACCATCGTTCACACGTATCTTACGATGGAGCATGTTCACCATAGGCTTCTCGTAGTAACCGAAGGGATTTAGCAGCAGTTTTCTTCGAATGAAAACAAAAAATGAATGCTGTCCGTGAATGCTCTTTGTTCAGTATAAATTTTGACATATTAAACACAACAATACAACACGATGCACACACTTTTTCAGTCTATCACTAATGCGCGTCTGAACTTGTTGATGACACAACAAAATGGCGCAGTGTCAAATCATAACAGCTTAACTGCATTGGTACACCATCTGTTATCTAAAATCCGCATTTCATACTTGTACACCTGGTATATTGCATGCTATTAGTAGACGATTATTGGTAACTTCTCCCTTTTGCACAGAGATTAGTATAACTGCTAATGATTCTATTGCTAAGCACTAGATATAACTGAGAACACCTCAGTTGTGTACATAATCACATGTATTTAAGACAATGGATGTAAAACAAAATTGTTACTGAAGAATTCAAATAATATGTTAACATCAGATAACTGATTAGTCTGATATCGATATGAGGAACATCCTATTTGCTGGTTTTAACTGCTAGATTTTAACGTTTGAGCAAAAGAAAGGCACCAAATTTCGTTTTAGTTGAACTGATAACTGCAACTGGCTTTTTAAGAGCACAGTGGTTAAGCTGTCTGCGTGTTGCAATCACGGCTGCGAACAAAAATATTTATTTTTAAATTACAATAATCGATCTATTCTGTTAATAGTTTTAAAGTTCTGCCAGTATTCTATTTGCTTATTTCTATCTTGTTCCATAGTTTTTTTTTTTGCTTAATGTTAATCCAAACTATTTAGATTTATGTTGAATTTAAAATCTTAAAATATTATTTTTGCATTAAAGTAGAATTATTTTTGACGTGGATAGGAGACGCAGTTATATGTAGACACTTTAAAAAAATATTAAAAATTAAAAATTTTTTAGTGATCTATTAACTAGGAATAGTTCTTCATGATAAGTCGTTATTATAAATTAATTTTATTAAATCAAATCATTTAATTTTAATCGCATACCTTTCAAGTTTATCTACACATGCATCCTGATAATCATGAATCCAGCGCACTCCATTAAAATGACAAACGGCTCTCATATCTTCAGGAAGTTCTTCTGGCTCTGGCCACTGGAAATTATCAATTATAGGAATAATATTACACTGTGATTGCAAAGCTGCTACTATTTCCTGTTGAGAAAATATTTTTTTGATTAAAACTATTGGCAATCAAAATATTTTCAAAAATTAAATTGAATCGTAAATTCAAATTACACAATTATACCATTAAAATTTATTAACATTTTAGCATTGCAAGTTAAAATTTATGTTAAAATTGTATTTTCTGAATAATTGCAATCAAAATTTTCAATAAGAAAAAGTGACAATTTAGTAAGAATATCAATTTACCAATTGTAAAGTTGTGCTTCATTTTCAATTCGAGAAAACGATGTTCTGCACAACCTCTATAAAAGCGTGATAAATTTTTAGTTGTGCTTCTCAACCTATACCTCGAAACATGCTTAATCACTACGTCGTTGGTCAGCTTATCGAATAGTTAAACGAAAGGGGCTTTGTCGCTTAAAATGTCGCACGGATAAATTTGCCACGTCTCATTCAAATTCACAAGAATACATCGTTCAAGAAAAGGATACACTTGTTCAAATGGAGGAAACAAAGTTAGAAATGAAATAAATTTAATTAAATTGACACTCTTAATTATAATATTGTACATAAAGAAAATAAGGCTCACGGAATCACGTCATCGCAAATAGAAACTTACGCAAACCTCACGCAAATGTAACTATGATGTGATTGGACTCGACAAACAAAACGCGAGATAAAACTGTGGAAAAGTGCCGCCGGACCGTGCCCACATTCACACACCGCATTGCAAGATTAAACTTATTCATTACTTGATAACCGGAAAGCGTCTTGTCGACGGCAGCGATAGTGATTTTGTTAATCGTTGACTTTGTTGTATCCTCCTCTTCTTTTTGAGCTATCATCTACTGCGTCGTGCCTCGTGCTCTTGAATTTTCCGATGAGTAATGTTCCTCATATCCACTATCTTTCTTTTGATCCTCGTACTATGTTCTTTCTGTCCTTTATACCGATTCTTTACTTCTTTCTTTCTATATTCTTTATACTCGTATACGAAAGTCTTTCTTATTATCTTGTCCCCTTTATTTCCTTTTCTTCTTTATACGATTTCGATTATTAAACTCTCATATTTTCGATACTTCTTTCTTTCTATTTACTGTTTTCCACTTTCTCTATCAACAATATTCCATAATCTCTATATGCTATTACTCTATTCTTTTAGACTTAGATAATAAGAATCGATTCTAAGCTATTCTTCCACTTTTCTTCTGTTCATATTTTGTTCATACGTTTCCCTTCGTTTTAATGCCTAGAGTAGTTTCCAACATTTCAGATGGTGTCGAGCACGTTTTCAGAATCACTGTTCGGTAAGAAAAATGTAGTAAGTTGGTGCTAGAAAGCATCCAAGATGTGCAGTTACACACGCAGTTGCTTGCTTGCTGCTGCTCTCACAAATTTATTTCACGAAGTATAAGAGACGTTCTCCGGAACCTAACGCAATAAATACAAATGCTCAAACTTCATACATGATCGATTTAAGAAATTAGTTTGCACAAAAAAAGATAATTTTTGATTATATTGATTATATTATATATTAATAATTTGAGATTAATAATACGGATACATAATTCAATTTATAATATGCGTGCATTCAGAGCGACGATTCTGCATCGTCGCAATTACCATCTCCTTAATAAGAAGGCCACCTCCAGTGACCGACAGTTTACTTTGATTTGTACCAGTGAGCTAATTCATGCGCTTATATATTTCCTTATTTAGTACTCCATATACGCATAATTATTATCAAAGCACTAACAAGAACTCTATCCTGTTCACACCCTTAATACAATTTCTTCTTCGGAAATAATTTAGTTGTTCAATAGGTAAATAATACGAATGGTCGGTAGTTATAAATTATAAATAGGGAATAAAGAGATAAATTAAATTAATAACTAAATAAACGATAAACATTTAAATTACTTACAACTCGATTATTGTGACTCACAAAATAAGCGAAGGAACTTGATGACTCAGGTTAGCTAAAGTGTTTAGACACGAATTGAGGATTAGGGTTAAGTAGGACGCAAAGGGATATTACCGTAGATAGAGGGTAGAACGTACCTTTTCAGTTCCGAAATGTGCACTTTCGAATTTTTTGGACTCGAATTCGATTCCAACACGTGTACCGAGGGCAACCTAACCTCGCCAATCGTAAATGGACCCTCATTTGGTCGCTGCGTTAGACAGTGTAGTATATTTACATAATAAAGAAATATACGAGTACATAGTATACGTAAGTAATAAGGCTTACCGACAAACTCTTAGTAAGTTTGGAGTAGTGTATTTGTAGCGACCCATACGATAAGTAAATAAATAAAGGACTTCCTTATTCCGCTATCTTTTCAATATTCCTCTAAATGCATTACAAGAAGTCAAGAAAATATAAAATAATAAATAATTAAGTGAAGTAAAAAGGTATTGCATGTGTAGTAAACGAAAAACATAGTAAACAAGTGAGCATGTGGATTGCATTCGTCAATTGGTCGTGACAAATAAAAGAAAAAAATTACTGAGGTATACAATAAAATAAATTTAAAATAAAAAAAAATTTTAAACAAATTAATGTTTGATGGATAGATGAACTATCAAAAGAAGAAGTGGTGCAACTGTTGTGTAAACGTGAAATCAAATTTCAGAAAAACAATGCACTTGATCAATTAGGAAAAAATTTAGTAAAGGCAGTAAAAAAGCAAAAAATGAAACAAGACAGTTGAATTAGCGGCTCACAAAACAATAAAATAAAAATCGATTAAAAAAGAAATAAAGTTTGCAATACGAAATTTGAAGTTTTCAAGTTGATCCAAATATTATGAGCACCACATAAATCATGTGAAGAAACCTGTGAAGAATTGAAAAAGTGTTGTCAGATCATTTAAATCCAGAGCCATCAAAGGTTATGGAACGCTATAATTTTAACCATGCGAAACAAGAACAGGCGAAATTGATTATGCCGATTACAAGCTCGGACGACTCGCTGAGAGTTTCGGCGCAGTAAGAAAGTGGAAGAAATACAATCGTAAGACAATCATAAATTACATGAAGATGAGTTCGTCAAATACAATATATATTTATCTGATAATGTATATAAAACAGGAACTACCGTGAGATCAAATTATTTTACACAGTATGTCGGAAAAGTTCCCGAACTTTTGAGATAAAAAATCGAAAATTACATCTAAAGAAATTTATTCCAGTTAACTTTCAACATAGTTACTTTCCCTAGATATACACTCATTTGAGCGCTCCGTGAGTGATTCGAAGGCTCTCTGGTACTCCTCTGAAATTATCGCTGTGAGACGCTCGGTGCAAGCCGCTTGAATGCTCGGTACATCTTCAAAAAATCGTCCTTTCAAGGCCATTTTTAGCTTGGGAAATAGGAAAAAGTCGGCTGGAGCCAGATCTGGCGAGTATGGGGCGTAATTGATGCGTGAGATCTGATTTTCGGTGAGATAACGCTTCACAATGTTCGAAGAATGAGCAGGCGCATTGTCATCCAGCAAACTCCACGATCCCGGTTCCTTGTACTCGGGCCTGATGCGATTAATCCGGTGCTTCAGACGTTATAACACCTCTACGTAATACGCAGCATTCACGGTGGTGTTTGGGGGCACAAATTCTTTGTGTATCAACCTCGTTTTCGTCGGTAACAGCTGTTGACGGCCAGCCGCTTCTCTCGTCATCTTCTAACGACTCTCTACCCTTCTTGAACCGACTGAACCACGTGTAAACAGTTGTACGCGACACTACACCTTCACCGTAAGCCGAATCGATCATTTTTTTCGTTTCCGCGAAAGTTTTTTTAAGTTTATAGCAGAATTTAATTGCGCCAAGATGTTCAAATTTCTTATCCATCGTAGAGCTTGCACCGGGGTACTAAACACACGTTCACTCAAGCACGTCTATCTTGGCAACTAATGAACGGATACTGGTGAAAAAATTCTCGGACACTCCAGAGGGATGTAGCAACATAGTACCGGTGTCGTCCAAGAGGTGGCGCCACTCGTACAAGTGCTCCAAAATAAGTTCAGGAACTTTTCCGACATACTGTGTATGTAGTATCCACTACTGATTCTGAGTAATTTATTCATCAATAAAAATTGTCTTTGTTTTTTTCATTGTTTTTTTGAAATTAAGTAATTTGTTTATCAATAGTGTAGTTTTTGTCATGTTTTTGTCTGTTGTCTTTGTCATTGTTTTTTTCAAATTAAGTAATTTATTTATCAATAGTGTAGTTTTTGTTTTTATTTTTATAATTTATGATTCTCAGACATTAGTTTTTGTATCCTAGCATAAATTCTTTATTCTATTTTTTTTTAATGCAAACTCAACATCTGCATACACGAATTAACTATTATTAGCTATCGATATAATTATTGATAAGTTGCACAGACTGTTTTCTATAAATATAAATGTATTATAGTAAATCAAATAACTTTTGCTGTAAATTTATAGCGTGCGTTAATTTTTTGATCCAAAAAAAAGCAATTTAAAACATTTGAAAAATTTTTTACACATCCCACAATTTTTTTAGCCAAAATTTAAATTTTGGTAGTGTAAAAATTTCATTACTTTGTTTTACGTGCATTAAAAATTATTGCAAATAAATAGTTAGATTATACGAGGGTGGTCTAAAAAGTTTCCGACCTCAACGTGAAGATAGCAGCACTCGTCAATAAAAGCTAGCGAATTTCGTTGTTCATCTGTTGAAAGTTGATCACCAAAGTTTCAGCCATTTTGGATGCGCAGTTGTTAGTTGACAGTCGTTTGAGTGAGTCGATGTGAGTGTTGTTGTGAAAATGGACAAAATTAAGTATCGAGCTGTCATTAAATTTTTGTTTTTGAAAGGCAATACGCCTACGCAAATCAACAATGAGTTGAACTCTGTGTATGGGGACTCTGCACCATCATTTACGAGGGCAGTCCCAAAAGTACCCGACCCGACCAAGAAAACAGTAAAAAAATTGCATAAGTGTTTTTTATTTTTTAACATATTCTCCTTTCAGTTCGATACACTTTTCCCAACAATGTTCAATAGTTTCGATACCTGCTTTATAGTAGGAACCGTCAAGCTCCTCAAAATACCTATTAACCGCAGACTCTACCTCTTCATTGTTGGCAAATCTTTTGCCACCGAGCCATTTTTTCAAATTCAGAAAAAGAAAATAATCCGAGGGAGTCAGATCTGGCGAATAGGGTGCGTGAGAAAGCAATTCGAACTTCAACTCATTGATTTTAGCCATCGCAATGACGCACGTGTGGACTGGTGCATTTGAGTGATGAAACAACACTTTTCTTTTCGTTAGATGGGGCCGTTTTTTCTTGATTTCATCAATCAAACGCTGCAATAAGGCTGCATAATATTCGCCGTTGATTGTTTTTCCTTTTTCGAGATAATCAATAAATATTATTCCACGCGCATCCCAGAAAACGGATGCCATGACCTTGCTAGCTGACTAAACTGTCTTTGCTTTCTTTATAGCCGGTTCTCCCTTTTTAGTCCACTGTTTTGACTGCTCCTTGGTCTCAGGTGTAAAATGATGGACCCATGTTTCGTCCATGGTTATGAATCGACGCAAAAACTTGGCTTTATTGCTGCGAAACATTGTTAAACACTCGATGGAAACATCCTCACGTTGCTGTTTGTGCTCCATTGTGAGCCACTCGGCTTTGATATCGGTTGGACTTAGACCTTTCAAATGAAAGTATTGTATCACATAACGATGCCCGATTTTTTCCAGATTTACGAATTCACTGAGAGCGTTCACTTTGGATGTCTGTAAAAAAAATAATAATAAACGTACTGTTATGAATTTTTCACATTAAGTTGTTGAAAGGTGGTATTGTCAATCGCAGTAATTGTTTTTTTCAAACTATCTGTATTTATAAGTCAGGTCGGGAACTTTGGGACTACCCTCGAACCACAGAGAAATTTTTGGCAGCTGAATTCAAACGTGGCCGTAAGAGCTTGGGAGACGATGAACGTTCGGGACGTCCAAAAACTGCAACCACTGACGATAACATCGCCAAAGTTCACCAAATGGTGCTAGACGATCGCTGAATTAAAGTGAGAGAGATAGCAGAGGCTATGAACATGTCGGAAGAACGTGTTAGCTACATATTAAATCAAGATTCAGGCATGAGGAAGCTGTCCGCACGTTGGGCGCCGCGTTTGCTCACGTTAGACTAAAAACGTGTTCGAATGAACATTTCTAACGCTCTATTGGCGCAGTTTAGGCGCAATAAATCCAAGTTTTGGCGCCGATTAATTACTGTCGATGGAACTTGGATGCACCAATATATGCCCGAAACAAAAATACAGTCAAAAAAGTGGACTGCAAAGGGGGAACCAGCTCCAAAAAAAGCAAAAACTGTTTTCTTGGCTGGGAAAGTGATAGCGACTGTTTTTTGGGATAGCCATTGAGAAGTCCTGCGCCGCCGCCAACTGACGCGGGAGTCGCGCGGAGCTCGCCAGCACCTAAGCCGGCTTTGAAGTAGCTCCCGGCGACCCGTTCTACGGAGTGTGTTATACGTGTCAGCGGGTGGGATACAGAGCGTTGCTTTGCCACCAGAGGCGGTGCTTTGCGTGCGGGCATCTCAGTCCCTTCGTGGCGGAGTGCCCCTTGACGCCGAAGGTGCCACTCGAGCGCGGCGAAGCGACCACTAACTCGCCGCCTGTGAGCCGAGCATTGAAAGAAAAACGGCCACTTTATGAGCAAAGGCACGATTAGGTGATTTTCCTGCATGATAACGCTCGGCCGCATGTCGCGTCACCGGTCAAAACATACCTACAAACGCTAAAATGGGAAGTCCTACCCCATCCGCCATACTCTCCAAGCATTGCGCCTTCTGATTACTTCTCGTATTTATATCGATCGATGACTCACGGCCTGGCTGAGCAGCACTTCGCTTCGTATGAAGAAACGAGAAAATGGATCGATTCGTGGATAGCCGCAAAAGAAGTGTTGTTTTTTCAACGTGAAATTCAAATGCTGCCAGAAAGATCGGACAAAAATCTCCAACGATGGACAATACTTTAATTAACTTGTTTTTTTATTATTTTTTGTAAATAAAGGATTCATTTTCACAAAAAACGGCGAGAACTTATTCACACTTCCAATACTTTGCAGCATAACTCTTCACGAGTAAAACAAACCGACGGAAAAGTCTGTACGACCCCTGTACGATAAAGAAATAAAATTTTATAAAGAGGCATTCTTAATAAACAAATACCTTTTCACACAAAACAATTAATATTTAAAGTTAAAATTAAAACTACTTGTAAAACATATAAAGACCTTCAAATGAGGTTACACTACAATTATTTAAAAGCAAAACTTATTTAATTATATAAAATTTATTAAAAGGCTTAAATTAACAGTTTTTTGAATTTTGCGAAAAAGCAAATAAACAAATTTCAATCTAACTAAGCTTATTTTATAGGTAATTTTAATACCTACAATAAAGTATCATACATTTTTCCACTACCAACCATGGTTCAAAAGTTAAAAGCAAAAACCAGTTTTTCAAATATTCTTTCACTATTTAAACAAAATTCGACAAAAATCTATGGCCGCAAATACTTTACCTAATATTTTGACAAGCTCCCCAACAACTTCTAATAATAAAAGTCCCTCTAAAATATTTTTTTTTTAAAAGTCTAATAACATCAGTTTTTGCTTTACTTAGTTACATGATGATTCTGTAAATAATTTTTTAATAATTTTATTGTTACGTGCAGGGAAACACGCACACACTAAAATTTGAATATTTATTTTAATGCGGGACCAACTAACCCATCTCGAATTGCCCCGTTCGCGCATCGCGAACTGAAAACGCCCCATCGGATAGGGGAGCACCTGGATATGGCAAAGGGGAAAATCAAACGAATGAAAATTCATTGCGAATCATAATTAAACTCTTACCTGTGACTAGCAGTTATTCCTGGACCCTAGAAGTCCGTTTTGGATCCCTGCATGAAAAAGAGATAAGTTGGAGAAATCGAGGGCAAATCAATAAACAAATACTAAACTTCTCCGTACGGCTTCTCTTTATTTTTGAAATATATTTATCTTTACTATTTGCTATACACTTCAAGTCACTGCACTTCCACACAGTACGGCGCGCGTTTTATCAAAAATCTAAGAAAAATACTGATACAACAACAAAAATCGATCACTCGATCTATGACCAAATCAAAAAGAAAATCTCTCCAAAAAAAACTCTTAAGTCAAAAAACTCTCATTCAAATGACGCGCTGCCAGGCGGCCGAAAAAAACTCTCTCTGAAAAACTCTTAAAACTCTCGATTAGATGACGCGCTGCCGGACGGCCGGAAAAACTCTCTCTGAGAAACTCTCAAAAACTCCCCCCTGGGCCCGCTCTTCCCCAATACTTAGAGTCTCGATCGCGGATGCATCGTGAGGATTTCTGCTTGTTAGGCATCGGCATTAGTCTTTGTAGATTTCTAAGTCTTCTCCGTGCCTTTCAACAAAAATGCAACTTTAGTATATTTATTGTCTAAATGTGTGTGCCAATATTTTCGACTTTAATTTTTACGTCACGTAACATTCATTACTATGATCAAAAAACAAGACAAATTTTTTTTTTTTTTTTTAATTCTTTATTCATTCTTTTAAATCTATTTCGTTGCCTTCAAAGTATTCTCCGCCTGACACAATACACTTATGCTAACTATTTTTCCAATCCTCGTAACAGTCAGAAAAGTCCTTTACCGGAATCGCCTTCAATTGACGCAGCGATTTACGTTTAATCTCCTCAATCAAGTCAAAACAATATCCCCGGTGTGGTCTTCTGAGTTTATTGAACGTCCGAAAGTCACAAGGCGCTAAATCAGGCGACTACAGTGGTTGTGGAACAATATGAGTTGAATTTTTGGCCAAGAAGTCGCAAATAATCAATGTGGTGTGAGACAGTGCAGTATCGTGATCCAAAAACCAAGAGCTGTCTTGCCACAATCCCGGCCTCTTTTTGCGAATAGCCTCACGCAAACGATGCATAACACTTAAATAATATTCCTTGTTAACAGTTAGGCCCAGCGGAAGAAGTTCTGAATGCACAACACCACGATAATCGAAGAAAACTGTCAACATGACCTTCATTTTTGGACGACTTTGACGTGATCTTTTTGGTCTTGCTTCACCTTTGGCACAATATTCGCTTGATTGATTGATTGTTTCTAGATTGTAGACATAGATCCATGTCTCATCTCCCGTAATAATGTGTTCCATCACGTTCTGGTAGTCAGAAAGCATCTCTTCGCATACATTAACGCGACGCTGTTTTTCAAAACAATTGAGTGTTTTTTAAACCAATCGAGATTTGACGCGTTTAAGACCCTAATGATCTTTCAAAATTGCTTTAATCGATTTAAATAAAATGCCAACAGTATCAACAAGGTCTCTAATTGTTAATCGCAGATCTTTGAGCACAAAGTTTTTGATTTCTTTGATGTGTTTCTCATCAGTTGATGTAGACGGTCGTCCTGGACGCTCTTTGTCTTCGACGCTGTTTCTGCCTTCTTTCAACTATTTGTACCACTTATAAACATTTCTTTTCCGACAAAGTCAGCTCACCGAATGCCTTCTACAACATTTTGAACGTTTCTTTACAAGAAATTTCATTCCGAAGACAAAATTTAATGCAACTTCTTTGCTCACTAAAATCTGACATTATAAAATAGTCGCCGTAATCACTTTATAATATTTACAAAAACGAGCGTCACTTGCAAACTAATGAATATATTTACATTAAATTTGACACAGATATCTCTCACACATTTACAAACTTTAAAAAAAAAGGTTCGTCAAATCGATAAACCCGCGAAACTTCAATTGAAAGTGGTCTTACTTTTTGATCATACTAGAATATTGAAATTAATTAATGTGAAATATTATTGGGAAATAACTGTAATAAGTTAATTGAGGCAAAAGTTGAATAAGTTAATACTAGCTATTAAACATAAGGCTTTGCCTTGCTTTTGTAGCCATTTTATAAAATAAAAATTTCTAATGTAACAATGACAAGGCACTTTTCTTCCGTAGACATTTTGAAAAATGTTATAACAAAACGAACAATAGATTAACAGTTCGTTCGTTTTATATAAAAATAATGAATTTTTAAATAAAAGTTTTATGAAAACGCAAATAAATTTATTTAAGTATATTATCGATTTTAAAAATTTTTGTCTTAATTTATCTAAACTTCACATTTAATACAAATGATAAATTATTTCCGAATCTTTTTATTTTATTTTTATAAAATAAAAATATTTATATTGGCATAAAAAATATTTGTGTGTAAAAAAGATCAATAACTTTGAAAAAAATTTACTAAATGAACTTTTTTACAATATTTTTATGTCGAATTCATCGGCTCAACAATAAATAGTGAAAAAAAAAATTTTTCTTTTCACAGTTTTTTACAACGTCCTTTTACAGTGCCTACAAGTAATTATAAGATTGGAACACAAAAACAATAAATTTAAAATTTTTTATATCTTATAATTCTTAGTAATTTTTAAATTTTTAACGTTTAGAACAACAAATTAAAAAAAAATCTTTTTGTAAATTATCAGCCAAAGAAAAATAACAATTTTTTAAAAAAATAAAATATCTATATAATAAAAACAATTTTGTAAATTAGAATAAGAAAGTAGAATAAGGAAATTATATTCTTATAATAATACGAGGTTTGTTCAGAAAATAACGGGAATTTTTAAATTTCACGGGTGTGGAGAGTCCGATTGTCAAAAATTTTTTTTATTACGTTAGTACACATACCCCTGAAATATGATACAATTTTTAGCTGTATTCATTGTTTACTTTGTCAGTAGTAGCTGCTAAGGTTAGACGTGTTTTTATGAGCTCAGCGATTTTCGTTTGTTAAAAAAAATGGATCAAAGGATTAATATCAAATTTTGCGTAAAAAATGAAATACAGTGTAACGAAGGGTG
The DNA here is from genome assembly GCA_949987625.1 of Chalcis sispes. Classification (NCBI taxonomy): domain Eukaryota; kingdom Metazoa; phylum Arthropoda; class Insecta; order Hymenoptera; family Chalcididae; genus Chalcis; species Chalcis sispes. The sequence continues at coordinate 22,743,443 of OX465098.1, read as the reverse complement.
TGAAATGTTAACAAAGGCCTATGGTGAGTCCGCTATAAGTAAAACAAGAGTTCACGAGTGGTATAAGCGTTTCCAAGATTGCCGTGAAGATGTTGAAGATGATGAATGCCTCGGACGCCCCAGCACATCAACAACCGATGAAAAAGTGGAAAAAGTGAAAGAAATGGTTTTGAATGATCGCCGAATCACAATCAGCGAAGTCGCTGATGATGTTGGCATATTGATTGGCTCATGCCATGAAATTTTTTTGAATGTTTTGGGTATGAAACGCGTGTCAGCAAAATTTGTTCCAAAATTGTTGAATTTTGAACAAAGACTGCTTAGGAGTTACCAAATGAAGTCAACAACGATGCAGAATTGCTGAAATATGTTATAACAGGTGACAAAACCTAGGTTTATGGATATGACGTCGAAACTAAGGCTCAATCGTCCCAGTGAAGGCATTCTGAATCGCTAAGACCGAAAAAGGCTCGACAAGTGCGGTCGAACGTGAAGGTTATGCTCACTGTGTTCTTCTATTTTAATGGCATAGTGCGTCATGAATTCTTGCCACGAGGTCAAACGGTCAATAAGAAGTACTACCTACAAGTTCAACGTCGTTTGCTTAAAGCAATCTGAAATAAATGCCCGGATTTGTGGCAAAACAATTCATGGCTTTTGCACCACGATAATGCACCTGCTCACACTTCATTGCTTGTTCGTGAAGTTTTGGCTAAAAACAATACTGTAACAATGCCCCAGCCTCCATATTCGCCAGACATGGCTCCGTGTGACTTTTTTCTATTTGCAAAAATATAGAGAACCTTAAACGGCCGTCGTTCTACAAGCATAGATGACACTAAAAGCGCATCGCTGAAAGAGCTAAAGGCTATTCCAAAGATCGAGTTTCAGAAGTGTTTTGAGGATTGGAAGAAGCGCTGGCACAAGTGCATAATATCTAATGTGGACTACTTTAAAGGCGACAATATTAATGTAGACAAATAAATAAATTTTTTTTTCAAAAACAAAAATTCCTATTATTTTCCTAACACACTCCGTAAAAATACTGTCACGAGGGTTTCTATCGGAGGCGCGTGCGGGACTTTTCCTCGTACGTGCGCTCTGCTGCAGCTGCAGCTATCCCTCGATGCCGCTTTGAATGTTGACGGACGTTAGCCATCGTGCAATCGCACATGGTATACTTTCTATTACGTGTGAGGGGCCTTACCCTAAAGTCCTGCTACCGGTGCTGCTCCCACTGGGCTTAGCTACTCAGTTCTCGTGCCAACAGTCGGTTGGCACGCCTGCGGAGGCGGCGGTATTTGGGACAGGTACGCTAGGAAAGGAAACGGAGTAAATAATGCACACCCGTTTTGCGCTAACACTTTATTATTGCAATAAATTCTTAAATTCCATACAAAAGTTAATTATTTATCGCGTAGAGACCTCTTGCCGAGGATCGCAATTAGTATTGCCCAAAGAGCAATAATTTTCTACGGGGCCTGCACTGCGCATGCGCGCTGTCCGGTCGCCTTGGTGTATTCACTCAGCAAGGCGTGTGTACCAGCTCTAATACTCGTGGCCTGGTTTCAGGCATGTGCGCTGGCCTTTACTTTACGCGGCCTCTCGCGTCCAACCGTGAGACTACGCACGTGTAGTCTTACACACGCTTACGCACACACACTCTCTACTACAGCTAAATATGTGTGAGTGAGAGTTAACCTCTCACTCACAGCTCGCACTAATAATATTTTGTATTCGCGACTGTGTGCGTATATTCAACGGACGAATATTAATCTACAAGTGGCTACTTACTTCTACTGTATCGCTGATTTTCAACCTTGGATTCTCTCTCTTCGCTCGGAAAATCGGTTGGAGCGGCGGTAATTTTTCTGCTGCTTGGCACGTGTTCACGGCTTGGCGGGTAAAAAGAGAAGAAGGATCCCTTCTTGCCCGTCTCGTGTTGCACCTCTCGCTTTTTTCCGTTCATCGCCATCGATCGAGCGATCGATGGCGCCGCGTGTAGTTACGCCGCGAACTCTACCTCGCACCGCATAGCAAGTGGCCTAATCTCGACGGGCCACCTGTCACAATATATAAAAATAATAACAAAAAGAAAATAAATTTAATTTATTATTGATTATTATGAAATTAAAACAAAGATTAATAATTTCGAAGAATATATATGCTTTATTTCTGTGTAAAAATGTGTGCATAAGTATTGCAAAAATATAAAGGTATTAAAAGACCAAATACGTTATATAATTTGAACTAAAGGGCTTTTATTAAATATAATTTAATTTATGCAAAAAATAAATTTTATTATTCATAATCAAATCCCTCGATATCGCGGTAGTACAGCTCATCGAAGTTGTCATAGTTGTTCCAGAGGACAGTGTAACGTCGGTACACGACCTCCGTTTTTTTTCTCGTGTCAGCCGATAAGTTTCTTCTCTGCTTTTCCTACCACGATAAAGCCCTCTTCACAACCTACGCGATACACTCTCCACTGACATAGACCGTTGTGAAAACTAACCTAAACTCAAACCGAGAGTTGAATAGCCGCTCTCGTTAAACTCAACTTGACTACGATGCAATTTTTTACAAACAATCACACGGAAGTAATTAAAATCATGCATGCTACAGCTGAAAATAATGTTTACCTTTCTAAGTCGGTCAATACGAATTTCATTGACATTCGACATACAAATTTTTGCAAAGTAATTTTTTTCTTGAATAGCGTAATTTGGGACATCGCGCAATAACTTGGAATGTCATGAATTTCTCTTGCTAAACCCTTATAACAATTTTTTTTATAAATAATTAATTAATTACACAAAATTTTTAAAATAAATAATTAATTTGAATTAAAAGGCCAATGTTCAGCTGTTACATGCATCTATTTTAAAAACATTCCTCTAGTTAAATTTTAATTTATACAGCGACAATTCACCTATCTTATTTATTATTTCACTATTTTATAGTGAATATTTATGATTATTTTTATACTATTTTATATCTGTAATAACTGTCTGCGACATGCGTTTTATAAAAATAAATAATCAAAAACTCTTTGAAAATAAAGTAAACCAAATAAGTACTTCTTCAACAATCCATTAATTAAAAATTATAACTTCTAAAGAATGATTATTTAAACTATTATTCTACAATTATTTCTTTTTTTTGTATTAATAAAACACTCGTGTCCATAGTAGCAATCTTTTTTATTATTTAAATAATCATTCTTTATCTAAAAATCATTATGTATTGGGTGTACAACTTTGCTTCCGCCGTTTTTTTCCGAAATTCGAGGCCTTATTGTAAAAAACTGGTTATACATTTATGATTCAAAGTATTGTCCATCGCTGGCCACTACTTTCTCCCATCTTTCGGGCAGCATACGAATCCCGCGTTGAAAAAACTGGTCATCTTTTGAATCGATCCACGAATCGATCCAATTTTTTACTTCTTCATAAGACCGAAAGTGCTGGTCAGCCAGGCCGTGTGCCATTGATCGTAGCAAGTGATAGTCCGAGGGAGCAACGTCTGGAGAATACGGCGGGTGGAGTAGGACTTCCCATTTCAAAGTTTCCAAGTATGTCTTGACCACTTTCGCAACATGGGGTCGAGCATTGTCATGCTGTAAAATCACTTTATCATGTCTCTTGTTGTATTGCGGCCGTTTGTCTTTCAATGCTCGGCTCAAGCACATTAATTGCGTTCGATAACGATCGCCTGTGATTGTTTCAGTCGGTTTTAACAACTCATAATACATTACGCCGAGCTGGTCCCACGAAATACTGAGCATGACCTTGGAACCGTGAATATTCGGTTTGGCCGTCGACGTGGAAGCATGGCCGGGATATCCCCATGATTTTCTGCGCTTGGGATTATCGTAGTGAACCCATTTTTCGTCCCCAGTCACAATTCGATGCAGAAATCCCTTCCGTCCTTGCCTTGCAAGCAGCTGTTCACGAACACACAAACGCCGTTTAACATCTCTCGGCTTTAACTCGTACGGCACCCCATTTCCTTGTTTCTGAATCATTCCCATGACTCTCAGGCGTTTTGAAATGGCTTGTTGCGTCACTCCCAATGATCCTGCCAATTCTTGTTGCGTTTGACACGAGTCTTGATCAAGTAATGCCTCTAATTCTGCATCTTCGAAAACCTTCTTTCTTCCACCGCCATGCTGGTCTTCGACGTTAAAATCGCTGTTCTTAAAGCGTTGAAACCACTCTCGGCACGTTCTTTCACTAATAGCGGCCTCACCATAGTTATTTGAGAGCATTCGATGAGCCTCAGTCGCAGATTTCTTGACATTAAAGCAGAAAATTGAAACCTCCCGCAAATGACGAGAATTTGGCTCGTAAGCTGACATGTTTAATCGAAAATAACTTTATGATGCAGACACAAGTCGACTAATATTTCGATGGCGTTATGTTTACAAATACCTAAGCTTATTGTATGACATCTATGATCTATTTATTTCAACTACCACTTACCGCTACAGCCATCTATTGCAAAACGGCGGAAGCAAAGTTGTACACCCAATATATTTATTTATTACAAATATACTATATATACACTCTGACAAAGAAGTATCCGGAAATTTGAAATAAAACGCAAAAATATTAAACTTCTTCAATATTTATTGAATCTCTTTCAAAATATGCTCCATTTGAAGCGATACACATGTGCCAACGTTTTTTCCAATGGAAACATTTTTTATAGGCGCTTTCAGGGATGGCCTTCAGCTCCTTCTGCGAATTTTCTTTTATGGCGTCTATGGAGTCAAATCTGGTTTCTCGGAACGGTAATTTCAGTCTGGAGAAAAGAATAAAGTCACACGGAGCTAGATCAGGCGAATAAGGTGGTTGGCCGATGGTATTTATCGAGTGTTTGGTCTTAAAATCGTTTATAATCGTGGCTCGATGAGATAGTGCGTTATCGTCATGCAAAATCCACGAATTGTTTTGCCACAAATCCGGCCGTTTACGGCAAATATTTTCACGCAAACGTCTCAAAACAGTTAAATAGAAGTACTTATTGACCGTTTGACCTTGCGGAACGAATTCATGATGAACCACACCACGAATATCGAAGAAAACAATAAGCATCGTCTTGATTTTCGAACGACTTTTGCGAGGTTTTTTCGGTTTCGGCTCATTTTTTCCCACCCATTCCGATGATTGTTGGCTCGTTTGTGTGTCGTATTCATAGACCCATGTCTCTTCACGAGTTATGATCCGTCCCATGAACGTGGGATCAGAATTCGCACGATCCAGCATATCTGCAGCTACCTGCATCCGGTACTGTTTTTGAAGAAAATTAAGCTCTAACGGAACGAGCCGAGCGGCGACGCGCTGCATGCCCAATTGGCTCACCAAAATCAAACAAGCGGTTTAACGAGAGATCTTGAGATCACGAGCTATCTCTCGAACACTGGCATGACGATTTTCGAGTACAATTTCCTTGATTTTTTCGACGTTATCGTTGGTTGAAGAGGTCGACGGTCGTCCTGAACGAGGCAAATCTTCGACGATCTCCCGACCGTTTTTAAAGGCTTTGTACCATTTGTACACTTGGGTTTTCGATAAAACAGAGTGTCCATAAGCCTTTTCCAGCATTCGCAACGAGTCAGCACACGAAATTTCGTTCAAAACACAAAATTTGAGACAAACTCTTTGTTCAATATTTTTTTCCATTGTAACATTCGCAGACTACCACTGAGGTCAACTGGTTTCAACAGCTGTCGTAAACAAACTAGTTGACAGACCGCACTCATGTTTGGCATAGTAATTACGGACAGTCCTACCAACATACAGAAACTTCAAATACTTAAAAATACTTAACGCGGGCAATTTAAATTAGAATTTCCGGATACTTTTTAGTCATAGTGTATTTTAATTTAGTATAGTTAGTATATATATATATATATATATATATATATACATATAAAGAGATGATGAGATATTTTAGTATAGTTAATATATATATATATATATATATACACATATAAAGAGATGATGAGATAAAAACAAGAGTTAATGCTTCTTTTTGTATTTGAAAGAACATATTGGGTGTACAACTTTGCTGCCGCCGTTTTTTTCCGAAATTCGAGGCTTTATTGTAAAAAACTGGTTATACATTTATGATTCAAAGTATTGTCCATCGCTGGCCACTACTTTCGCCCATCTTTCGGGCAGCATACGGATCCCGCGTTGAAAAAACTGGTCATCTTTTGAATCGATCCACGAATCGATCCAATTTTTTACTTCTTCATAAGACGGGAAGTGCTGGTCAGCCAGGCCGTGTGCTATTGATCGAAACAAGCGATAGTTCGAGGGAGCAACGTCTGGAGAATACGGCGGGTGAAGTAGGACTTCTCATTTCAAAGTTTCCAAGTATGTCTTGACCACTTTCGCAACATGGGGTCGAGCATTGTCATGCTGTAAAATCACTTTATCATGTCTCTCGTTGTATTGCGGCTGTTTGTCTTTCAATGCTCGGCTCAAACGCATTAATTGCGTTTAATAACGATCGCCTGTGATTTTTTCAGTCGGTTTTAACAACTCATAATACATTACGCCGAGCTGGTCCCACGAAATACTGAGCATGACCTTGGAACCGTGAATATTCGGTTTGGCCGTCGACGTGGAAGCATGGCCGGGATATCCCCATGATTCTCTGCGCTTGGGATTATCGTAGTGAACCCATTTTTCGTCCCCAGTCACAATTCGATGCAGAAATCCCTTCCGTCCTTGCCTTGCAAGCAGCTGTTCACGAACACACAAACGCTGTTTAACATCTCTCGGCTTTAACTCGTACGGCACCCCATTTCCTCGTTTCTGAATCATTCCCATGACTCTCAGGCGTTTTGGAATGGCTTGTTGCGTCACTCCCAATGATCCTGCCAATTCTTGTTGCGTTTGACACGAGTCTTGATCAAGTAATGCCTCCAATTCTGCATCTTCGAAAACCTTCTTTCTTCCACCGCCATGCTGGTCTTCGACGTTAAAATCGCTGTTCTTGAAGCGTTGAAACCACTCTCGGCACGTTCTTTCACTAATAGCGGCCTCACCATAGTTATTTGAGAGCATTCGATGAGCCTCAGTCGCAGATTTCTTGACATTAAAGCAGAAAATTGAAACCTCCCGCAAATGACGAGAATTTGGCTCGTAAGCTGACATGTTTAATCGAAAATAACTTTATGATGCAGACACAAGTCGACTAATATTTCGATGGCGTTATGTTTACAAATACCTAAGCTTATTGTATGACATCTATGATCTATTTATTTCAACTACCACTTACCGCTACAGCCATCTATTGCAAAACGGCGGAAGCAAAGTTGTACACCCAATAAATTAATCACTCAAAATACGACGAAAAACTTTGTTCTTTTTTGTAATATCCGTTAAATTTTAAATGGCACACGATCATACAATTAAAATTATCATAATTCTATTGTAAATAGCACATAATAAACCTATGTAAAAATTCCGCAAAAATGCATCATCTCTCTTTTACTCGCTCTCCCTCCCAAGAGGCACATATTTGCAATAACAATTAGCGTCCATCCGCACTTATTTTCGAACAATCGGATTGGCACAAAGGTATCTCCGCATAAGTGTATAAAATGGCGCGGTTAATCCGCAGAGGACAGTCTCGGGGACACACTTGGGCTTGCCCGGAGTCTCGGGCTCACCTTGAGTCTGGGACTTACCTTAGCAGACCTCAGGCAGCACTCGAGGGAAACACTACTACGCATCATCCACACAGGCAGACCTCAGACAGTACTCGAGGGAAACATTATTACGGATCATATACATGAGCAGACCTCCAGCAGCACTCTAGGAAAACATTACTAAGAAATCATCTACACAATTACAAGAAAGCAACTACGAAGCAGCTACGACTAGCAGGTTATTCAATTTTCTAAATAAATAAGAAGAAGAAGACGACGAGAAGTGAGCCACAGCAATAGAAAGACATACAGAGAGAGAGAGAGAGAGAGAGAGAGTGAGAGTGAGAGAAGAATTTATCACAGCAAAATACAAAATCAATAAAAAGTGAGTTTAAATTTAAATTTTGTATGGTATATTTTGTTTCTTTTCCTTCTCTATATTTTTATCTATTCTATATCCTCCCAAAGGTAAACTTAGCCTGAGTCTCGGCTAACTACCTTTTACCTAATATCACATCTGTTAGATCCTTATCCAGAGTGGCGTAGCTGGGCTGAGTTTCGGCCTAGACGTGCGTTTAGTCCCAAACGACACCACCGCATCCTCAAAAGAAAGAAAAGATAAAGCTTCGTATCTCCTCCGCCATCCCGAGCCCGTAAGCTTGACTGCTTAGGCTCAAAAAGGCAACTACGAGTTTGCGTTACTCAAATTAACGCATGGTGGTGTCGCAACCGACGTTACAACAGCATAAACGACGAAATATCAAAATAATGTTTAAAATATATAATATTGCAAAATAAAGAACCTAAAATTATTTGCAAAATTTAAAAGAGAAATTCGATTTCTTGCAAAGAAACTACCATTATAAAATAAAATTTAAAAAAACGTTTCACTAATCTGAAAAATTGAAAGTTCTTTACTAGATATTTAATACATTATCATTCAAAAGAAGACCTATCTTTATTAGTTAAAAATTGTTAAAATGGCGTGGCCTATTGTTTCCAATGGTCCAAGTATTTCAGTGATGTGGATTTTTTTTGTATTTCTTTTAAATATAATTTTTGATACTCTAAATTATTTTTTTGAAAGAGAAGAATATTTTTTTCTTACTTAACTTACTAGTTACACTTTTGCAAAGTGTAATCGTGATGTTACAATTTAATATATTATAATAATTATAAAATTAATTTCCATTGTTAATATTAGGTAAGGTAAAATATAAATAAGCAAGTTATTTGAAATTCGAATCAATTTTTCGAAAAAGATTAAAATATTATTGAATTTTATAATTGATTTAGTAACAATTAGATGTTAGAAAAATTAAAAGGTTAAAATAAAATGTTTTTGTTTACGTTTTCCATAAATAAAAATATGTAAGTTGTTTCAGAAAACGATAAACTAAATAATACTGCGATTAGTAACGAAAACACAAGTTTTTATTTATAAAAGTATCACAAGTTTATAAAAGCAATACAAATTGATTTCGAATGTTACGTCCTCAAGCGAAAATTAGAAAAATTTTTTCGCAGGCTAAAAATAGATGCGCACATGTGCACTACACAGCCTAAACAATAAGCATAGAAAAGGACTAAGGATACATAGATGCATTTTTTCCTTTTCTTTCTGTTAAAATTTAAATTTAGTGAAGTAATTTATGCCAATTATTAAACTTAAAAATAATTTTACGCCTTCCTAATATTTTTACGTATTTTAATATCATAAACTTTAATTAATTCTTTTTATAATGAATTTTAATTTCACAAAATATGTTTTGTAATATAAAATATATAAGGAATATAATTAAATTTTAGTATATTTAAAATATAAGAATATATTTTTATAATTATGAATAATTATTATTATTCGTAATTTAATTTTTAAATGATACGCACGCATATATTTTATATAATACAATAACTTAATTTTTTATGTATTGTTATTAATAATTTTCAATTTTAAAATACTTGTGTATAATTTTAAGAATACTTTAGCTTGTATTTTAAGTTAGAGAAAGTAAAACGCATGAGTGGGAGAAGTTCCAAGCATACTTATCTCCCTCTACCCTATATTATGCTTTCTCTCTTCTACTTGTACATACGATGCGAGGATGAAACCTTGTCGTGGTCTTCGTTGCGAAATAGTTCAATTTTAAGTCAAGGATCCATAGAAGGGTGGAAAATGCGTTTTCGTTCATCACCTTCTGTCCCCTCCGCGTTTTGATTTTTTATCTCTGTCTTACTTTCCGGTCTTATGGGCCAACTTTTTGTATGAAAAAATTGATTTTCCTGCAAATCGTCAGAGCATCAAAAACAGTTCCAGGAAGCACTAGCTTAACACTAGATGGCCGGAGCAAGTCAATTTGACTTATTTATGATTTTAAAAATCTGCTGAAAATATATTTTAAAACAGAATATATATGTTAAAAATGTTTTAAATACAATTCTATTTTAAAGAAAGTTTATTCAAAACAATTTTTACATATAAATTTTGTTTTTAAAATATATTTTCCGCAGATTTTTAAAATCACAAATGAGTCAAATTGACTTGCTCCGGCAATCTAGTGTTAAAGAAACTCGCTCTCCTTGTTCCGAGTAGCCTTCATATGCTCGATTGAAATCTTAGAGATTTTTAAATAAGACTTCATCTTAAACTTTCAATTTTTGTGTAATTTTTAACTTCCAATTTTTACTAAGTTCGATTTTCTCAATTTTTACTAACAGTAAGTTCTGTTTTTAAATTTTTGTTTACCAAGTTCAATTATAACTTTTCAAATATTTAATTTTTTGATCATTTTAACCTTTCTATTCAATTTTTGAACTTCATGTATCCACTCTATCCTTCCTTGAGATTACATTTTAGCGACCGCTAGCATACACACGTCCGACCGGTCACTCAGCCACGGATTCTCCCTGGCACTGGCTCTGTTTCGGTTTTGACTGTCGTGCGGGAGTGTCTGTGTCTGTTCATATAATAATGACTGTTTTTTGCCAAGACAACCAATTAATTGGCTTATGGTAAGTGAGCGTTAGTGACAAAAGCCGATTAATATGCTATCGGTCGGCAAGCGTTGGCGACAAAAAGCTGATTAATAGGCAGGCGGTCGGTAATGTGTTAAGTTCGCTATGTTCCTTCTGGAATACGGTCTAATTGTGCGTAAGCGGCTTACTATCCATCTTTTGAATCCGTAACTTTAGCTTTATCCCTTCTAGACTTCGGTCTAGTTGTATGTAAGCGGTAGTTACATTCCGTCTTCCTATTTTAAAAGAAACGCGGCTATGTCCTGCTAGATTCACGGTTATCCGTTAATTAAGTTGTGTGTAAGCCATTACCTTACTTTTCTATTTAATGGTTACACGGCTTTATCCCTGCTCAACTTCGGTATAATTCGTAAGTAGGCCATAATCTTACTTTCCCTATTTATAAATAACGCGGCTTTGTCCCTGTTAGACTTTGGTCTAGTTTTGTGTAACCCTGCTGAAAATAGTCAATTGACATCAATAAAAAAAATTGAATTGATTTGAACTAACTTTTATGTTCCTTAAAAGCATCATAGAAATCAATTGAATATTTAAATCAATAGAACTCAATAAAAAAGATGAGACTATTATATTCAAATCAATTGATATCAATAAGATAAAACAATTCACAGCAATTCAAAGCAATTGATAAGTATTATTAAATTCTTTTCATTCCTATTGAAGAAGAAAATATTATTGATCTCAATTTAGATCGATTAAAGATTTTAAAACAAATTTGATTGATTTTGTGGTTATTTTATTAAAATAAATTCGTGACAATTCAAAACAATTAATAAGTTTCATTGAATCTCTTTCTATTTATATTGAAGATAAAAATATTATTGATCTTAATGAAAATCAACTGAAGGTTTTAAAGCTTCTTTTATTGAACTCGTGATTATTTTATTGTAATAAATTCGCAACAATTTTATGTAATTGATAAGTTTTATCAAATTCTTATATATACTGTCACGGAGAACACTCTGCACTCCGCGCAAATTTATATATGTATATATATATATATATATATATATTTATATATATATATATATAACACATCGTTCAATAAGTCCCGAGACTAACCCAGAGATGGTGCTAGTAGTACCAAACTGGCCACGTTTTCATAGAGTGCGAACCTTTACGTGGAACGTGCAAAAATTTGACGTCGATCGGATCACAGACAGCAGAGTTATCAAGGTTAGAGTAAAGTCACTTTGTAATTTGTTTGAAAAATGGAAAAAAGCGAGTTTCGCGTGTTGATAAAACATTGTTTTTTAACCCTCCGTCCATGTCGTGGGTCTTTTTCGTCCGGGCGAAAATTTCTACCTGAAATTTCTCGGACACCGGCGACGGTGGCGCCATTTGAGTGTTACTGAAAAAAAGTTTAGGTTTGAGGGTCTGTGACCGCGCGGGCCCAGGTGTGGCAGTCAGTTATACGCGAAACGCCAAGCAGTGCAAATATCAGAAGGGACGTTTTCGACCCACGACATGGATGACGTAAGTAAAAATGACAATTTTTTTTTTTTGTTTTTTTCATCAAATATGCATATTTTTGCATTATAAACCGTAAAAAAAATCCTTACTTATATATTTAATTTTAGGAGAGTACTACAGGAGTTAGAAGAACGGAGGAGGTTTATTCACTCCGAAATCGTGAGCCAATCGATTATTTTGGTGGTGAAGCATCGGACGACGAAATTGATAATGTCCTAGATGAGGAGGAGTGCAGTAGTGTCGGTTCTTGTGAAGAGTATAGCAGTGTCGACGGTAGTGACAATAATGATTCCGATGAAGCGGAGCCCGAGCAAGAAGATTCCATCAATGAACAGAGAAGTGGACGGAAATATCTTTACGGCAAAGACAAGACAAAGTGGTCAAAGAAGCCACCGGAAACCCGAGGTCGACGATCTGAACCTTTGGTAATGCACTTCGCTACTCCAAAAGCTGGAGCAATGAATGTAACCACTCCTTTGGAGTCATGGAATCTTTTTTTTACGGACTCCATTATGGATATAATCGTTAAATATTCCAATGAAGAGCGAGAGAGGAAATTGCCAACAATGTCCGAGGATTCGCGCGCTAGATATGCGTTTCGTCCTGTAGATGTGATTGAGATACGAGCGTTCATCGGCCTTTTGTTTTACGCCGGTGTTTTGGCACAGAGGAAATCTTTACTCGCTGAAATTTGGTCGACGGAGTATGGTATGAATTTGTTCGTGTCAACAATGAGCGCGCAACGATTCGAATTTATTTCAACAATTCTACGTTTCGACGATCGCAGCACTCGCGTCGAGAGACGTGAAGCAGATGCTCTAGCGCCAATTCGGGAAATATGGGACTTGTTTATCGAGCAATGCAAAATTAATTATAGTCCTTCAAATACTGTAACCATCGATGAGCAATTATTGGGCTTTCGAGGAAAGTTTTCGGTGAGAGTGTACATAAAATCGAAGCCAGCGCGTTACGGTTTGAAAATAGTGTGTATGAACGACGCGAAAACATTCTATATGATAAATGCCCTCCCTTATACGGGTAAAGTAACGTGTAATCGCGGCGAAAAAGTTTGCGAATATTATCTTCGAGCTTTATCGGAGCCTATCTGGCATACCGGTCGTACCATCACTTTTGATAATTGGTTTACCACCATTACAGCCTGTAATTTGATGAAAAATGAGCGAGGCTTAGACGTCGTCGGAACCATAAGAAAAAATAAACGCGAGATTCCAGTTTCATTTGTGAGGCCAGTAGCGATCGGTACTTCCCGTTACGCGTACGACCTTGGTAAAAAACTAACTCTAGTTTCTTTTACTCCAAAAAGAAACAAAGTCGTTCTTTTGGTCTCGAGTCTTCATAGAAGAGGCGTTGCAGGTACATCGGGAAAACCAGAAATTATTGAATTTTATAATAGTACAAAGGGTGGTGTCAGTACATTCGATAAAATGATATCGAGCTATACCGTAGCGCGAATAACGAACCGATGGCCCATGAGACTATTTTTCGGCATGGTCGATCAATCGGGTATCAACGCGTTAGTCATTTATAATTTAATTCAGCGAAACGAGAAGCTAACACGAATGAATTTCCTCAAAAAATTATCTTTACAATTAGTTCGACCGCATATGGAACGTCGATGCAAAATTCCAAATATTCCGAGATCTCTAAGACAGAGCATTCATCATATTTTAGGTAATGACGAATCCAGCGTCGAATATCCGAATAAAATAGAAAAACGACGACGATGTTCCTTGTGTACGAGTAAAGATGATAAAAAAACAAACCAATGTTGTGGTCGATGCGGCGTCCCAGTATGCGAAAACCACCGAATCAACCTATGTTCACATTGCATGTAAATGAAGAAACATTTTGTCGCTTCATTTTTCAATGTTATTTTCAATTTCGTAATATAAATAAATAAAAAAAAAAAAAAATCCCTCAACATTGAGCGTTTTTCTCTTCGATACCTCGTTCTAGCCTTCCAAAAATACGTCTATGTTCCCGTTGATGAATAGGGTATCTGGTTCAATGCTACAATTTCCCAATATTTTTTTTCTCAAAGAGCAACCTTTTTACTTTTAATAACCGCTAGTGAAACCTTTTTTCGATGATTTCTACTCACGCTGGATTTAAATGAAAAAAAAAAAAAATCTTCACATTTTTTTTGATATTTGATAAAAAAAAAAATATAAAATATGGAAAAAGTGGAAAGTTTCCTTTGCAGGCTTCAAAAGTAGAGTCTAATGATTAACCAGGAATTTTTTCAGATTTTTCCATAAATAATTGAGAGTGTAGTAGCGCGACGGGCAAAAACGATCCACGACATGGACCGAAGGTGCCAAAAAACACGACATGGACGGAGGGTTAATGGGTAAAAACACCGTAGAAGCCCAGCAATGGCTTGAAAAATATTACCCAGACTCCTCTCCATCTAAACCAACGATTTGTTGTTGGTATGCTGAGTTTAAACGTGGTCGTACGGGCACAAACGATGCGGAACGTTCGGGTAGGCCATTGGCCGTTACACAGGAAAATGTGAGTGAAGTGTTACAAATTGTAATGAAAAATCGCAAAGTAAAGGTCCGTGAGATTGCAGAAGTGACACAGATATCATCTGGGAGCGTATTTACAATCCTTAATGAAAAATTGAGCATGAAAAAGGTTTTTTCCAAGTGGGTGCCGCGATTGCTTTCAGTGGAACAAAAACAGCAACGAGTCGACGATTCAGAGAGCTGTTTATCGCTATTTACTCGCAATAAAAAGGATTTCCTGCGTCGATACGTGACCATGGATGAAACATGGATACATCATTTTACTCCGGAGTCGAATCGGCAATTCTCTGAGTGGCGCATGGCTGGCAAAAGCCGCCCAAAGCGTCCAAAAACGCAGCAGTCTGCTGGCAAAGTCATGGCGTTTGTTTTTTGGCATACACATGGCGTGATTTTCATTGACTAGCTGGAAAAAAGTAAATCGATCAACAGTGATTATTATATTGACTACTTGGTACATTTAAAGGAGGAGATCGCAGCAAAACGACCGCAGATGAAGAAGAAAAAAATCCTTTTACACCAAGACAGTGCACCATGCCACAAGTCCATGAAAACAATGGCAAAATTGAACGAATTGGGCTTTGATTTGCTCCCCCACCCCCTGTATTTGTCAGATTTAGCCCCCAGCGACTACTGGCTCTATGCTAATCTCAAAAAAATGCTCCAGGGAAAAAAATTTTGCTTGAATGAGAAGGTCATTGCCGAAACTGAAGCCTAGTTTGAAGCAAAGGATAAATCCTTCTATAAACATGGTATAGAAATGTGGGAAAAGCGTTGGAAAGATTGTATCACTCTAAAAGGAAATTATATTGATAAATAAAAATGATTTTTGAAAGAAAATGTTGTTTTCGTTGTTAGTCTCGGGACTTATTGAACGATGTGTTATATGTATATATATATATATATTGTCACGGAGAACACTCCGCGTTTCGCGCGTGTTTATATATCGCGCACTTCCGCGGTCCGCGAGCCGAGTTTAATTTTAGTAACTCGACGGCCCCGGGCGGGAAAATACGGTACACGCCGATAGATAGAATAGTCGTGTGCCGTATAGAAAAGATAGGCTAGTTCAGGCTGAAGAAGCTAGCGTCTTTCCGCTTTTTAGTAGTTCCCTTCGGCCATTTTAATAGTTCGGACGCGTGCTCTCTTCCTGCGCCTCGGCAAGTTTTTTCGCACGAAGTTTTTTTTGTATTTTTGGCGCGCCCCGGTGCGTAGCTGCGATCTGCAGCACACAGGGCACCGCCACCAGACCACAGAGGCGTAGAAGCGAGGTGACGCGCCTCACGAAGTGACTTCGGCCGGCGACATCACCGTTCCGCTTTGAGCGAAAATTTATTCCTTTTTTGCGTGCGCAGCTGGCCAGCCAAGAGTAAGTCTCTTATGAATTTAATTCCCGCACGCGTAATTCTGTATATTTTTTTGTTTGCGTAGGAGTAACCTTCGCCGGTTACTCCGCTTTTTATTTCGTTTATTTTACGTGGTTCGTGCGAGTGAGAGAGCGTCATCTCTCTCACTCTCGTATAGTTAGGGCGAGAGAGTTGCGATCTCTCTCGCACCTGTATAAGAATAGGCGCGCGTGAGTGAGAAAGCGGTATCTCTCTCACTCTAGTAGCAGTCGTGCGAGAGAGTCGCTTTCCCTCTTGCACTCGCAGCACATACCGCACGCGCGGGTGGGAGAGGCCTTTCTCTCCCACTCTAGTAAGATCAGTGCGAAAGAGTTGCGTTCTCTCTCGCACTCGCGTAAGGCTAGGCGCGCAAGAGTGGGAGAGCACTTTCTTTCTCACTCCAACAGGCTCAGTACGGGAGAGTACTCTTCTCTTGCGCACCCGTGCAGTATACGGCGCGCACGAGTGAGGGAAACCTTTCTTTTTCACTTCTGTAGGCGTAGTGCGAGAGTTTCTTTCTCTCTCGCACTTACAGTCTGTCAAGTAAGAGCGTGGTCGTGTTAATTTATGAAAAAATTTATTTGATAAAACTTTCATATTTATATATATATATTGTACACATTACAAACAATGATGCAATTCGGTCAATAATGTGTCCAGTCACCACCGACGTCGATAATTGCCTGGCGTCTCCAAGGCATGCTTTCTACTAATTTGACGGCGTATTCTAGTGGCAAGGATCTCCAGATCCGACGAATTTCGTAAGACAACTACTTCAAAGTGTATGTGCGTCTTCCACAAAGCTTCCGTTTAATATATGCCTACACATTTTCAATAGGGTTTGCATTGGGCGACTGCGACGGCCAATCCAATGTAACGATGCCAGATTGAGTCTTCCACTGAGTACAGAGCTTGCTGCGGTGTTTAGGATCGTTGTCCTCCTGCAGAATCCAATCTTCATTTTTTGTGATGAACCATCGTTTGGCAGATGGCAGTAAAGCTTTTTTGTAGATTTTTATCATTTTTTTTGGCATTTAGGTTGTCAGTAAAGAGGTGCAAAGTGCCGAATCCCTGCTTTGAGAAGCAGCCCCAAAGATGCACCTTTATTCCATGTTTTACGGTCCGCTGAACAAGCCTATTGATGGTAGTTGACCAGGCTCGCGTGAGGATAGAACGTGCCCATATAGAACATTTATCAGTAAAAATGACATTTTCAAAATCTCTATCAATATTCTCATGCGCCCAAGCGATTCGCTTTGTCACATGTTTTTCAGTCAACAGAGGCTTCTTCATTGTGTTGCGCCATTTCAGATGATGAGTACGAAGATAGGTTCGGATAGTTTCGTAGGATATATCTAAGCCTTTTGCCATTAATTTTGCTTGTCCTTGCCGCAGTGTTAAAGCAGGATTCCGCCATAACAGATTCACTATTCTTTTTTCATCTTTTTTGTTCACTTTTCCTATCGAGCCACGTTCTGGTAAATCATCGACATTTTTAGCCACTTTATATCGCTGTATCCACTTCTGTACATTTGCCTTCGACTTTCTCATATATTTAGCAGCCGCTGATTGCGACATTTTGGGACCTTTCGGGTGGATGCAAAGGAACACAGCTTCGTAGCGCGACGCGTACTTAGCACTCATGGCGTTTAACGTGATTCTCTTTCAAAAGATCAACGACAACTGAATCTTTGTTGACAATGCATCAAGGACAAAGCTTTCCTCTATTGGCTCGCGAAGAAATTAGAGCAAAATCTTTTATTACCTGTCGGTGAAATCGACCACGCTCTCACTTGACAGACTGTATATCGTGCTTAGCGTGCGTGAGCCCTAGTAGCGCGAAATAGCGCGCCTTAGACCAGCTGTTGTACTGATCTTTTTATTACTTGCGCTCCTCGTGCGTCTTATTTATAAATTTATTTTTTTGCTCTGTTTATTATTTATTTATCTTCGTTTTAATTTATATTTTTTTTTGGTAAACTGTTAAATTATTTATTTTAACATGTCTTTTTTTTCACTTTCTTCTCTGTTTCTTAACTTTATTATTATTTTTATATATTTTCGTAATTTATAAAATTCTCAGTCTTCTTACCGAGCATTTAGATTTTGCTCATCTATTCAATTTATTTTAGTTTTTTTTCTTTTCAGTTATTTTTGATTTTTATTATTGTTCTGCGACGAGGAGCTTTCAGCTTTCCTTCCGAATACCGCCCTCTCCGAGACATCACCTAGCTTGGCGAGGACGAGACGCAAGCCGCGCAACGACGTTTGCGCGGCGTTGCAACGGGTAAGTTGGGTCCAAAGGTCAGCTTCTCGTGCCCGGGCTCAGGAGCAAAGTCGTCCGAGCCACTTAGCGACCAAGAAGCGGGCGCAACGTGCACATTTGCACCTTTTGCGAATTGCACGTCCCCCGAGGCTAATTGCTCCAGTGGTGGTTTGCCTCTAAAACCGCCACCCCGTTACAATACATAAACTGATACAAAAAGAACTTTATATAAACATCTGAAATAATAATAAATCTCCTAATGAGTTAAAAATTACAAATAACTTAGCTATGTTCTTTTACAACTAAAATATTAAATAAAATAAAATTAAAAAATGTACAACGATTTTTCTTTCTTTTTTTCAAACAAGATAAAGAACTATGTAATAATTTTCGCTACAAAAACTTCATTTAAACACATATAATATAATGCATTAAAACTGCATAGTCAAGAAGAACATTTTATATTAATTATTAAGGTTTAATCTAGTTAAATAAGTACAAGCGTTAGAATTTCATTTTATTATTCTATTTTTTATCCGACTATATATTTTCAATTGTCAACAAGGTATATGCGAACGAAAAACGTGCATGAAAATATATATAATGATATGTTATTTATTCTTATGCAAAAACTGATATCAATATTATATATATTGAATAACGTATTTTTTTTTTTGAAAGCATTTACGCGAAATTATACATGATAATAGTTATAATAAACGCTCTGGAATTTTAAGATTAATATAAAAACAAAAAGTATTGTAAAACTAACATTACAAATAAGCATAAATATTATAATTTTTCTTTTTCTAACAACTAGCATAAACGAAAGTATTATATATTTTTTGTAGAAATGTTTTCTTGCGATTTACTTTATAATTATATAAAAAAATTTATGATTCTTCAATACTAAATAATACCTAAGGTTTCTGCTTTTCGCATTAATTTTCAAATGTGAATTTTTATATGAAAATGTTAAATAATAAATAAAAATTGAAACTTCTAGTAAGAATGATATTTTTAAAAACTTAAAATTATGTTTAGGTTTCAAATTATATTAGAAATAATTACTTTGAAATTATTTTAAAATTATATTTTGTAAGTTGCCATTTTTAATTTATAATTAATTAGTATAAAAATAACTTTAAATTATATTTTAAAAATTAATAATTAAAATTACATTTAGAGTTAAACAATAAGATTTAAATTATAGTTGTCTAGATTATGTAATAATAGTGTAAATTTAAAATCGATTTATATCTTAATCACAAAGTAAAATTATTTAAATGCAATTTATCAAATGAACTTTCACTATGATATTCTTACCTAAATTCAACAGAAAGGAAACAATTGTCACGATTATTCATTAAATTACAAACAACGATAAAAACAAATAATTAAGCTAAACTCTTTGTAAAAACGAAAATATTATATAGTTAATAACGTGATAATAACGTCAGAAGAGAGAGAAAATTTTAAGCGTTATAATGTATATTAAATTTAAACAAAAAACTTCATAATACAAAAAAAATATAGCAAGAATAAATTAACTAATTGTAATTATAGTTGGAGTTAAGGTGCGAAATTGATTCTTTTTCGTAGTCTAGTTCAAATTTTACATAGATTATAAATAAACATAAAAATTTATACTAAAATAAATATTAGTATTAGATCTTAAATTTAAAAAATATTTTGTAAAAATAGACAGCCCCTCTCAATTTCTCTCTCTCCACCATCAAGACGACACACCCTCGCAGAGGCATTCCACGCCCTCTCAGAGAGGCTCGCCGAGGAGAAGGGGGCCCAGAAAACTTACCCTCTCCGGAATTTTTCCGAAAAGAGGATTCTTTCGGCGCAACTTCGGAAAAACGCTTAAATACCGCGCAAAATTTCTGGTAATCAGCAGACCTCAAGCAGCACTCGAGGGACACGCAACCATTTGGAACCGCGAAGAATTCAGAAACACGACGAGTCGACCAGTAGCACCGGCAGCCGCACTCATTTTCCCCATTTATTTTCACACACACACACACACACACACACACACACACACACACACGCATACGCACACGCACACGCACACGCACACGCACACGCGCCCACGCACATATATATAAACATACATACATATCTTTTTAAAAACTGTTCTCTTAAGAACAAGTATTAAACTATTCACTGTTCGAATTCAAGAAGACGTCAAGAGAGAGCGAGAGAGCGAGAGAGAGAGAGAGAGAGAGAGAGAGGACTTGCCAGCTAAGCTAAGCCCATTAATAAAGAGTGAGCTAATTTAAAAATATTGCTATTTATTTTCTTTATTTGTTGTCTCTAAAAATCCTTTTACAGAATTATTGGCGGGAAAGCGGCCGACTATTCTGTTTCCATCGTCATTTTTTTTAGGACCTCTTCCAGAGCAGGGCTTGAGCCTGATTCCGATTTAGAAACCGAGGCTCCTGCATCTGTTCGATTTCGCATCGCACGCCTCTCCTTAAAAACTCTTACGCCTAATATCCTCTACCAACCTGAGCCCATAAGCTTCGATACTTAGGCTCAAAACGGCAAAATTTGCAGTAAACAGCAGCTAAAAATTAACGCAACCGACGTTACAATATTGATTATTGTAATATAATTAAATTAGAATTGAAGCCAATTAAAGTCCGTAGGTTCTTAATTGATTGATTTAAAATTATCAATTGAGAATATTCAAATCAATAAGATTAAATTGAGTTTTTATTTATTTCTATTGATTTTAATTAACTAATTTCAGCAGGGAAGCAATTATTTTCTTCCGTTTACCATAAATCTGTCTTGTGAAACAGTACGTCTCTGTTATTATATTTCTTTCCATTTTTATTTTCTATTCTTATTCTATTTAAATAGTTATTAATTATTTATATTTTCTCACTTTTTTTAGTCTATTTATATTATTATCTTAACCGCTAGTATACGTCAATTGGTTCTGATTGCCCGGACTATTGCGAGAAATCGTAGATCCAAAAATAGCAACACGTCTATATGAGTATCAATCGAGGCTCATACATAGACGATTAAATTTTGTCTTAAGTAAATAATTATTATTTTATTTCCGGTCGTAATATGACAAATCAATACGCAGTTATTGTTTATTCGAATTTTGTTAAATGTACAAGGCGTAAATTGATTATTAGGTTACATTAACCGTTAGCTAGTCTGTATTAGTACTATAGTGGACAAAATATCAAATGTTTTTCATAAAGTTTTGTTTAAGCTGCATGTTAATATTCTTGGAATAAAATTTTACAAATTGTAAATAAATTAAAAAAGCTATAATACTTTTTACATCCATGTCATTAGTTTTAAATAACATCGAAAACAATTTAACCCATTTCGGCCCAGAATGACACTCGGGACATATTGCTCTTCGAGGCTCCATAACTAAGGCTATTCGCGTTAAAAAAGATTAAGAAGTACATATTCTTATAGTTTAAGGTCCGCCCTTTGCGATAATGAACTCGAAATTTCTCTAAAATGTTATTAACTATCAGAAAATTTAGTTTTAATAAAAGAAAACACTAAGGCAAAAAATCGATATCCAAATCACGTATTTTTAAAGCTTAGACATTTATTCCACGGGTTATTGAGGTTCCAGGTACATTGCAGACCAGAAACACCTTCAAAATTTGATTTGAAAAAAGGGAAGTGTAAAAAAATTATGATTTTTTTGTTAAAACAGAATTTTCTCATAGTTATTACATTTTAGAAAAATTTCGAGTTTACCATCGGAAAGGGCGGACCTTAAACTATAAGAATATGTACTTTTCAATTTTTTTCAACGCAAAAAACTTTAGTTATAGAGCCACGAAAAGCGATATATCCTGAGTGGCATTCTGAGCCGAAACGGGTTAAAGCGTTAACACGTTGAGCCCGGCGCCGGTCCCTGGGGACCGACAGTGAACTTCTTGTGTGGCCGGCGTTAGTCCCTGGGAACCAGCACTGGAATTTTCGTTTGGCTGGCGTTGGTCCGTGGGACCGACGGTAGTAAAGTTAATAAATATAGTCTCAATGAAACGTGTTCAAATGTAGTTTTAATGAAATTTATTGAAATATTTTAAACAAAAATACGGCTTAGCTTTACACATATTACAATGCGTAACAACTTTTTTTGTCGCATTTTTGGTTATCTTACGTCTAAATAGTTTTGAATTGTTATCATAATATTTCGAACAATACCTATGGACTTTATAAACGTCTCCTTCCTTTTTGTATAATTTATGAATAATTCTTTTGCTTTGGATTAGAATTTCCTCATCTAGCCGCCGTGTAAGTTCATCCGTCAATTGTCTGCGAAATACCGTGACTGATATTTTTTTTCCTGTCACTTCTTGATATACAAACAAGGCATTTATAACAGCAGTATTTAGAAATAGCTCAAATGCTAACTTATTATACCACTGGAGAGTTTTTCTCAAAGGACTGCTATATGCACTTATTTAGTCTGACAAATCAATTAATCTTTGCTTTATTATATTCAGCCACAATTTTTGGTCTTAGGCAAAATCCTCTTTTTGTTTTTACATTTAACATTTTGCTTGAATGTTTTTGGGCCAGGACCAAAACATCTCTCTTGTCTTTCCACTTGGAGACTGTACGAGGTCTGGCTATTAAATAACGAGACTGGTTACGAAAAAGGGTTTTATTATAAAAATTATTCTACATTCAAATGCTCCCCTTCAATATACTCTCCTTCCCTCGCCACACACCTTTCCATACGTTTTTTCCATTGATCGAAGCAGTGCTGGAAGTCTTCTTTGGTGAGGGCTTTTAGGAGCTCTGCCATTTTTTGCTTTACCGCTTCCATCGACTAAAATCGGGTCCCTTTCAAAGCAGATTTTATCTTCGGAAACAAAAAAAAGTCGTACGGTGCCAAATCTGGCGAGTACGGCGCGTGTTCGAGCACTGGAGTGCGCTTACTGGCCAAATACTGCTTCACAGATAGCGCGTTATGAGCAGGTGCGTTGTCCTGGTGCACAATCCACTAGTTGTTCTTCCACAACTCGGGCCTTTTCTTACGAACTCGTTCTCGCAGTGTTGCCAAAACTGATGAATAGTAAGTCTGGTTGACAGTCTGACCCTCTGGAACCCATTCAGTCATCACGATACCGTTAATGTCGGAAAAAACGATCAACATTGCCTTGAATTTTGATTTGGACATCCTTGCTTTTTTGATTCTGGGCGATTCAGCCGTCTTCCAATGCATCGATTGCCGCTTTGTTTCAACATCGTATTGAAAAATCTACGTTTCGTCGCAAGTAATAATGTTTTTCATCAGTCCGGAATCTTTTTTTAACCTTCCAAGGAAATCTGAGCAGACCTGTTGACGCAAGAGCTTTTGATCAGGAGTCAGGTTTTTTGGCACCAACTTTGCACAGACTTTTGTCATGTGTAATTCCTCGTGTAAAATTTGTCTAACCGTTTCTTTATCGGCGTTTACAGCTTTGGCAATCATCCGGATGCTCATTCGACGATCTGCACGCACAATTTGGTTGATTTTGGTCACTGTTTCCGGAATTGAAGCAGTGACAGGGCGACCTGGGCGTTGGTCTTCAGTGCTCACTCGGCCCTGAAGACCGAGCTCACTGAAGCGCTTACACCACTCAAAAACACGCGCACGAGATTGAGAATTGTCCCCATAGGCCTCTTGCAACAATTTACAGCACTCAGTCGGAGTTTTTTTCAATTTAACGAGAAATTTAAGATTGATACGTTGCTCCTGTTTCTCGTCACACATGGTTTTCGGCACGAGAAAAAAACACGTTCGTTTCAAACCACTACTGCACAAATACAATAATAGTGACGAGAACGTGTTTTGGTACGTGCATAGACAAGATATTCAGATACTCAACGAACTACTCGTTTTTTTCCCCACCCCTCTATGGCGCCCTCTAGGCACGCAGTCTCGTTATTTAATAGCCATACCTCGTATTGCCCTGATTATTTTCTTTGGCGATAATTTCTTTGCGTTTCAATTTAGTATTTATTACTTCACTTGGATTTCATTTACGATTTGTTCGAAGTGTACCAATTAGACGTGTGTTTTTGCGTATTAGGTTATTTGCCAAATCGACACTAGTGTACCAGTTATCAGTACACAACGTATGACCTTTATGAAATAAATTTTTGAATAAGGATATTATAATATTTGATGGGGTTGTATTCTGCTTGTTAAGAGCTTTTCTACTGTACACATGAAAATTGTATGTGTATCCGTGATCACAGCATAATTTAAATATTTTTATGCTGTATTTGTTTTTTTTTTTTTTTGTTTTAAATATTGCCTGAATATGATTCGCCCGCGAAATGGGATAAGTGATTTATCAATGTACAGTACCTCAGGTGGATCATAATATTTTTGAAAATTTTTATTTACTTCGTCTATCATAAATTGAATTTTTGATAGACAATTAGATGCGTCAACTGCTTCATTATCTGCGAAATGCAATATTGTCATGAGGATTTTAAATCTGTCTCTGCTCATTATTTTTCGCGGGAATGTTTAAGAAAACAATGGGTCCTGAGACCAATACTAGTAAGGATGGAAGCTTTACCATTCCCATCCATATTATTAGCGCAAATAAACGTTTTATTACATTTTTATTAGTTGGCGTCCATTTATTTTCACGTTTACAAACAATTCCTGATTGAGCAGCATAAAGATTTTTTTGCTCACTGATGTGTTTGAACATTTCGTCGGTTACAAAGAGTGAATGAAAATCTTCTACTTTCTTACAATTCCGCACTTTCTCATTAGTTTTTTTCGCGCCGGCAGCATTTGTAAAGGACGTAATATTTGGCTGATTATCTTGTGGATAATTGTACAAACCATTCATTTCATTCACAGGTTTCAGTAGCATTTGTGCCACTACTGTCATTCCCAACTTGCCCTCCCTCGTCTAATGAATTATCATCTTCTAATGATGACAAACGTACTTCCGGTGACGTTTGGAAGATAAAAATCATTTACTTGATGTGTCACTATCTTCTTCTCTTTCGGGCATATTCAATCTTATGGGCAATAATCATTTTCAAAAGTAAACCCAACTTGTTATTTTTAAACGATCCGTACACTTCGGTAACTTTCTTCTAACTGATTGCCTTTTGGTGGTACGTACGCATTAACTGTTGTATTGTTTCACTTCAAAAAAGAAATCAAAACTTCTCCTTATCTCGAACGCGATCTCAAAGGCGTGCTGCCGTTAACATTCGCGACCACGAGCTTTGTCACGCAAGGCAGGGCTTGTATGTCGGTAGCCGATAAAGCTCACCAGCAGATAAACTCTACTCAGTGCGTGAAGTCGTGGAACACCCTGCAACATTGCACCGTTTGATCGCTCGCTGCCAGCTTAACGAAAAGGACAGCAAATTCGGCGCCGGGCTCAACGTGTTAAGCAAATGTTTCAACTATTTTAGATGCTCTTAAAAGGTGAGGGCCACAAGAATAATATCGTCTAAATAGGCGAAAACGTATGACTCCTATTCTGGCTTAATTAAATAATCCATCGAAACAGCCCTCTTAAAGGAACTGAAAACACCGTAATCTCTTTACTTTATCTGATGATAAGCTGATTCGGTTTTAAATTTAAAATATTGGGAGTACAAATTAGTTCGGTCTATTTTCAAAAGATGACTCTGGCTATTATGAATATTTAATAGTAGCAGCTGAAGTCGGTAGTTTCAGAGAGGTTAGACATCTGTCAATAATATTCAGTTGATATCGCTTCGAGTTTCATCAAAAAATCTTGTTTTGTGTTAACTAAGCAGCATTTGCGGGAGGTTTTAGTTTTCTGTTTTAATTGGAAGAAAAGTGCAGCTGAAGTGCATCTAATGCTTGTGGAAGTTTATAGTGCTAATGCTCCAACTGATAAATCCTGTAGAGAATGCTTACAACGTTTCAAGAATGGAGATTTCAGCGTTGAAGACAAGCCTTGCTCTGGACAGCCAAAAAATTCGAAGACAAAAGTTGGAGGCATTACTCGATGAAGATCCGAGTCAAACGCAAGAGGAGTTTGCGGAATCATTGGAAGTGACTCAACAAGCAGTTTCTGTAAGATTGAAATCCATGGAAATGATTCAAAAGCAAGGCAATTGGGTGCCTGATAAAATAAAACCGAGAGATATTGACCGACGATTTTTCTGTTGCGAGCAGCTGATACAAAGGCAACAAAGAAAGGGTTTTTCACATAGAATTGTTACTAGAGATGAAAAATGGATATTCTATGATAACCCCAAGAAGAATAAATACTACGCTATGCCCGGCCAATCGTTGCGATCGACCTCAACATCAACACCAAAGCCAAATATTCATGGTTCGAAGATCATGCTGTGTATCTGATGGGACCAAAAGGGTGTTGCGTACCATGAGCTGCTACAACCAGGTGATACCATAACGGCCGATCGGTATAGGCTGCAATTGATTCGATTGAGCCGTGCATTACGAGAAAAACGGCCAGAATACAAGGAAAGACATAACAAAATTATTTTTCTGCATGACAACGCTCGGCCTTATGTCGCAAAAGTCGTGAAAAAATATTTGGAAACGCTCCAGTAAGATATTTTGTCCCACCCGCCATATTCTCCGGACATTGCTTCTTCTGATTACTGGTTGTTCCCAGGGATACAGCATGATCTAGCGGGTCATAGGTTTACTTCCTTCGCAGAAATCAAAAATTGGCTCCTAACTTGGATCACCTCAAAAGACGAGACGTTTTTTCGAGATGGAATTTGAAAATTGCCTGAAAGGTGGGAAAAAGTAGTAACTAGCGATAGACGATACTTTAATTAATCTTCTAATTCTTTTTATTTTGAAATAAATGCATTTTTGACCGCAAAAAAGCGGACCAAATTAATTTGTACTCCGAATCTACACTTCAAGCAAAAATTAAAGGAGCAAAAAAAAATTCTAAATTTTTTGGTAATTTTTGACAGGCTATATCTCAGTGAAAAATGGTCGTATCGAGACTTTAATAGAAGAATTTTAAAGCTGTAAGATTCTAGTTTCAAGATTTTTTAGCGAAAATTTTTTAGAAGCTACAGTTGTTAGATACTCTAAAGTAATAGCACGAAAAGAAAATTTTGCAAACTTTTTGCGATGTTTTTTTCGGTCCACGGGTTCAGGAAAATTTTTTTTTCTGTTAAACCATCATACAAAGCTGATAGCCTATTAATTAGGCTTTAATTTTCTTTTTCTAATTTTCCGCTACGTTAATTTCTTTAGGAGATATCCGACTATGAATGCAAAAGGATCCATTTGTCTTTGACAATTGATATCTTAGCAACCAATGATTGGACAGAAAATTGGAGGGCTGTTTCAGAATCTGGAATAAATTCAATAAAAAATCCTATAGCGTTATTTAAGAAGAAAATTTTTTTTCAACCCTGATATTAACTTGGAAAAGGTTAAAAAAAGTCACTTTTTCTGTTCTTCTTGCAAAATCGACCGCATCTTTGCTAATTTTAAGGGGAGGTTCTCATTAAGGGGGGAACCTGGTTTAGAGGGTCAAAAAAATCGATTTTTTGAAACTTATCTCATTCGATTAGAAATATATTCAGAAATATTTCCACAAAATTTCAGAGTCAAATTCCTAATCGTTCCGCAGAAATGGCCTCTGAGAGACAATGCGCTCAGGAGACTGATAAGCGACTGATAAAACTTTGAACGCGATTTTCTCAAAACAGTGTTTTTCTGTTTTGTGCACACGATTAAAAAAGTTGTAATTGTCGCATTTTCATAAGTGATACCTTTTTTTACAGCTAATAGTGTAGGTTTCTATGTGAACCTAAAAAATCACAATAAAAAAAATTTTTTATTAACTTTTTTCAATAAATTATCTTAAAATTTCTTCAGAAAAACGCAAAATTTTTTATAAACAGTCATAAAATAAATAATTTTATATATTTCTTCGAATATCTTAGGTTCACATAGAAGAACAACTCCTAAGCTACAAAAAAAGTATTCGTTTTTATGTTTCAGATGAAAACTACGATCGCTATCGTGTTCACAAAATAGACTCTTCGAGCGAGAAGTGCCACAAACAAATACGAATTGTTATTGCTTAACAGTATCAAATAAAGTGAAAATGAATTTTTTTTGCAAGATTTGTGTATCTATGACCTATTTCAAAAGTACTTGAAACATTTCATACGTTAGGCAACCTAAAACACTGTGCCGAATATCATGCAATTTTCAGCGTTCTAAACCAGGTTCCCCCCTTAAGCACGACCAAAAAATCGATTTTTTTTTTTTTTGCTTAAAAAGTTGGCAAATGTCTCGTAGAATACGCTTGTGAAACCCGTTTTGCCAAATTCAATTTATTTTTAAAGTTATAGTCAAAAAACCGAAGTCGTCTTTTTACGCGGAAATCGAATTTTTGCGGTAGCACGTATTAATTTGCGTTTCGGTATTAATTTTGAATTTCCCACACTTTTGTGACCATAGAATGGTATTTATATGTATTTCTAGCAACCTCGAATGCCGCTAGATGTCTATACATATAACACATCGTTCAATAAGTCCCGAGACTAACAACAAAAACAACATTTTTTTTTTAAAATCATTTTTATTCATCAATATAATCTCCTTTTAGAGTGATACAATCTTTCCAACGCCTTTCCAACATTTCTATACCATGTTTATAGAAGGATTTATCCTTTGCTTTAAAATAGGCTTTAGTTTCAGCAATGACCTCCTCATTCGAGCCAAATTTTTTTCCCTAGAGCATTTTTTTGAGATTAGCAATAAGCCAGTAGTCGCTGGGGGCTAAATCTGGCGAATACGGGGAGTGGGGAAGCAAATCAAAGCCAATTCGTTCAATTTTGCCATTGTTTTCATGGACTTGTGGCATGGTGCATTGTCTTGGTAAAAAAGAATTTTTTACTTCTTCATGTGCGGTCGTTTTGCTGCGATCTTCTCCTTCAAACGTACCAACAAGTTAATATAATAATCACTGTTGATCGATTCACCTTTTTCCAGGTAGTCAATGAAAATCACGCCATGTGTATCCCAAAAAACAGACGCCATGACTTTGCCAGCAGACTGCGGCGTTTTTGGACGCTTTGGGCGGCTTTCGCCAGCCATGCACCACTCAGATGATTGCCGATTCGACTCCGGAGTGAAATGATGTATCCATGTTCCATCTATGGTCACGTATCGACGCAGGAAAGCCTTTTTATTGCGAGTAAATAGCGATAAACAGCTCTCTGAATCGTCGACTCGTTGCTGTTTTTGTTCCACTGAAAGCAATCGCGGCACCCACTTGGAAAAAACCTTTTTCATGCTCAATTTTTCATGAAGAATTGTAAATACGCTTCCAGATGATATCTATGTCATTTCTGCAATCTCACGGACCTTCACTTTGCGATTTTACATTACAATTTTCAACACTTCCCTCACATTTTCCTGTGTAACGGCTTCCAATAGCCTACCCGAACGTTTCGCATCGTTTGTGTCCTTATAACCACGTTTAAACTCAGCATACCAACGAAAAATCGTTGGTTTGGATAAAGAGGAGTCCGGGTAATGTTTTTCAAGCTATTGCTGGGCTTCTACGGTGTTTTTACCCATTAAAAAACAATGTTTTATCAACACGTGAAACTCGCTTTTTTCTATTTTTCAAACAAATTACAAAGTGACTTTACTCTAACCTTGATAACTCTGCTGTCTGTGATCCGATCGACGTGAAATTTTTACACGTTTCATGTAAAGGTTCGCACTCTATGGAAACGTGGCCAGTTTAGTACTACTAGCACCATCTCTGGGTTAGTCTTGGGACTTATTGAACGATGTGTTATATACACACACATACACACACATATATACATGTTGTATTCTGAAATCGACCGTAACTTCAGTATAACGTTAGTCGCCCACGTGCTCTAAAGTACAAAGTTTTATTGTGTTAAATATATTCTAAAAAATGCCTAACTTACAAAAAAAAAAAAATACGAAAGGAAGCAATCCAACTAGAAAAAGTAGAAGAAGGTTTAGTGGTAACCGCTATACTGTAGAATGTGACACA
This sequence comes from Chalcis sispes, assembly GCA_949987625.1. Classification (NCBI taxonomy): domain Eukaryota; kingdom Metazoa; phylum Arthropoda; class Insecta; order Hymenoptera; family Chalcididae; genus Chalcis; species Chalcis sispes. Next base: position 22,713,018 of record OX465098.1, on the reverse strand, counting down.
GCTTCGTTAGTACATCGGCGAAAAAATTAAAAAGTGTGGATCACGATGATATCATCATAGATTCTGATGCGAACTATGTTATATTACATTTTTAACTTATGTTTTCATTCATTAGTACATTTGTAAAGTGCAAAGATTGTAATAGTGAAGTGAAATTCAAAAAAACAATTGGTGCTGGCGTTGCTTTTATATTAGTTGCCGAGTGCTCTTGCTCACAGCGAACGTGTGATTCAAATCCAATTGTTAATCGTTTTTCTGAAATAAACAGACGCTTAATGCTTGCCATTCGACTGATAGGAGGAGGTCTTCAAAATTTGAAAATGCTATGTTCTGTTTTGGATCTCACACATTCGTTCAGTAATAATATTTACTATACTTTCATTCAAAATTTACACACGGCAACAAAAGTTTTGTTTAAAGTTAATTAAAAGAAAGCTGCAAATAAAGAGATACGTGAAAATACAGCAAATGGAAACGAGCCTAAAAATTTAACTGTTACGGGAGATGGCTCGTGGAAAAAAAAGGGGTTTTTTGTTGCTCTTTGGGTTTGCTACATTGATAGGAAAATATACAAACAAAGTTTTAGATATTGAAGTTAAATCTGCTTCTTGTCAAAGTTGCGCCAATTGGAAACACAAGCAAGGTACTGTCGAGTTTAGTGTATGGAAGGAAAGTCATGAAGAATCATGTAGTGCAAATTATAAAGGGAGTGCAGGAAAAATGGAGGTAGATGCAGTCAACGAAATGTTTGCGCGTTTAAAAGATTTGCTCGACGTGCAGTATGAATTTTATATTGGCGATAGCGACACAAAAACTTTTAAGGCACTTTCAAATTTAAATCCATACGACGATATTACAGTAAAAAAAAAAAAATGCGTTGGCCATATACAGAAGAGGATGGGCACTCGGCTTCGTACTGCAAAAAAAAATGAAAAGGGCCTCGGCGGTAAGGGTGCTGGAAAATTAACCAATAAAGTTATAGCAGACCCTACTATGTATTATGGATTAGCGATTAGAAGATACCCTAATTTAGTAACAGATATGAAAAATGCTATATGGGCTATCTATTATCATAGTATCTCAACAAATGAAAATCCTCAACATATGTACTGTCCTAAAGGCAAAGACAGCTGGTGCAAGTGGCGCGTTGCCGAGGCTTATAACAATCTAACATCATTCAAGCACAAACCTGCTCTATAAGACAAAGTACAAGATGCTATTAAACCTGTATTTAAAGCCTTATCATCAGACGATCTATTAGAGCGATGTACCGGCGGCAACACCCAAAACTCGAATGAGTCAGTTAACGCTTGTATATGGAAATTAGCGTCGAAACATTTACACTGTGGTGCCGAAACTGTGGAAATTGCCGCATACATTGATTGTTTACTCTTTAATAAAGGGTACACGACTATCCTACAAATAATGAAGTTGTTGGGAATCAACATTGGTCATCAAATATTCAACTTTTGTCAAACAGCCGACGAGAAGCGAGTTTCTAATGCTGAGTTAAATATGTCCGATGCCGCAAGATCAGCTGCACAATCAAAAGAAGCTGAACGAGCAAGTGAATCAGAGTTATATGAGACCGAGGAAGGCTTAATGTATGGGGCTGGTATCGCTGATTAGCCGAGAGGTACGTTATTTTGTCATTAAGTCAAAAAAATCGCGTACTAAGACTTTAAGCGCGTTTTTCTCGAAACCATGTTTTTTGAGACGGGCGGCAAGATATCTTGAAAACTATTATCGATATCAAGGTAAATTTTTTTTTATTTTGAAGGTAATTAAATTTGCTGGATCTCGAACTAAAATCATAATTTTACAATGATTATTTTTATTGTTATTGCACTTTTTAGAGCAAAAAAAAGTGCAAAAAATTATTTTTTTTTTGCAAGCCCGCCATTTTGTTAATTTTTAACTTTTCTTCATGATTTTAGTTCAAAATCTAGCAAATATCTTTTAGTTTGAAACAAACTACGATTTTTTTATTTCAGACAAATTGGATGAGTTACCTTGCCGTCCGTGGAGGTGTCTTTTTTTCGATGACTATTTTTCAATGCATATAACTAATAAACTATTAGGTATTTTTGTTCAAAAGAATTGGTTAGAGTAGTTAATAACATACTTAATAAGTATCACAAAACTTGACTACTTTATTTATTTCCTTCCATGAGAAAAAAAATCGCGAAAATCACGTAATTTTTGGGTCGCTAGATGAGAACCTCCCCTTAATGAAACCGCTAATGTTTTTAAGAATTCTTTTACCTCAATATACTCCCAATAGCTTTGTAAAGTTTTGGATCGATCCATCAAACGGTTTTTTCGAAATCAATGCAGCGCAAAATTAGAAAAAGAAAATTAAAGCTGAATAAATAGGCTATCAGCTCTATAGGATGGTTTAATTGAAAAAAATTTTTCTTAACCGGTGAACCGAGAAAAACATTGTAAGAAGTTCGCAAAATTTTTTTTCGTGCTATTACTTCAGAGAGTGTTGCTACTAGCCTAAATTTTTTTTTGTTATGTTGGTACACTCTTCATATGAACGTATATGAAGTTTAATTTTAATCTGTCAATTCATTCTTTGTTTACAAGCCATTTAGTATCGACGTTTAACAGTATTTTTTTACAATCGAAAAAATCAAGTATCGTGCAGTGATTGAATTTTCATTTTTGGAAAGTTTGAAAGCAAAAGAAATTTATGAACGAGTGTTAAAAGTGTATAAGGACTCTTAGCTTTTAATTAGTACAGTAGAAAGATGGGTTGCTGAATTTAAACGTGGTCGTACAAGCCTTGAAGACGATCCACGTCAAGGATGTCCAAAAACAGCAACAACACCAGAAATCGTAGAAAAAATACAGGATATCGTATTGGAAAATCGTCAAGTGACTGAAAGAGATTGAGTAGAAGCCCTAGGCATCTCATTGGGCAGTATAAGCAATATTTTGACTAAAGTATTGGGTTTTAGAAAGCTCTGTGCACAATGGGTGCCGCATACGCTAACAACGGAACAAAAACACATTCGAATGCGACTTTCTCAGCAACATTTAGAGCGTTTTCGAAAGGATAAAGTGGATTTTGTGCGTCGATTCATCACTATGGATGAGACTTGAGTCTATCACCATGATCCTGAATCAAAACAAGAGGCTAAAGAATGGTGAAAATCTGATTCTTTGGCTCCGAAACGAGTTCGTGTCCAGAAATCGGCCAAGAAGGTATTAGCATCAGTTTTTTGAGATGCGAAAGGAATTTTGTTTGTGGATTACTAGCAAACTAATAAAACACTAAATTCTGAATATTATTGTAACCTTTTAGACCAGCTGATGGAAAAAATTCGTGAAAGAAGACCCGGTTTGCAGGAGAAAAAAATCCTTTTTCATCAGGACAATGCACCGTGTCACAAGAGCATTTTGACAATGACTAAAATCCATAAATTAAAGTTCGAATTGTTGGAGCATCCACCGTATTCATTAGATTTGGCCCCTAGCGACTTCCATCTGTTTCCAGACCTAAAAAAATTCATGCGTGGAAAGCGTTTTTCATCAAATGATGTCATAACAGATGTGGAAGCGTATTTTGCAGCCCTTCCAGATTTTCACTTCAGGGATGAAATTCATAAATTGGAATCTCGTTGGAACAAGTGTATTAAGTTTCAGGGAGACTATACTGAATAATAAAGTGTATTTTAAACTATAAAATTGTGTTTTTCTTATCGGACCGCAAAACTTATTGAACAGCCTGGTAATTGGTATATCCTGGTTTTGATCATTCTTTTCGAAAAGATAAAGATCTGGGAACCATTTCAAGTCTAAATATTTGTACCGTGAGTCTAAAAGTGCAGCATATATTTAAAATGTTTGATGTAGTTTTGGAATAGGTTGGTTTATGATGATAAGCATTAGTTTGTGATTTTCGAATTACAAAAGCTAAAAATCGTTTATCATTTATCAAACCATTATCTTTATCTTTATCACCATTATTACTTTTATTATCGTCATCACCATTAATAATATTATTAATGCTACTACTGTAATAATTTTTATTAATAATTTCAGAATCATCATTATATTCTAAGTATAATTGTCGAAGCGTACTGAGAAAGTCATTGCGGCTAGCAAAAATATTTATTTCTGATTATAAGGGATTATTCTGTTTAAAACTTCTGTTTAAGATAATCTTTTCAAATAATTTGTTAGCTTATTTCTTAATATTTAAAAGACAATATCTGGACACATTCTTTTAAACGTTTTTTTTTTTTATGGTAAAGGTAAATCAAAACTACTCTTTACTTTATCTAATTGAACATAATGTGACCAATTTTTTTTCATAACAGTATTCATTTTAAAATAAGTTTGGAAGCTTTAGCACATTGTATTAATATTTTTCCAATCATCATTACCATTTTATCAATTTATTTATACCTTCCTTTTTATTATATCTTAAATATTTATAATATTATAAGAAATCGTGGATACTATTATCGGTATAAGGATTTTAGGATATGGAGAATAGATTAGAAGTATAAAAATTATTGTAAAATTAATAAAAAAAAAGAAAAAATTTATTTTTTGATTAAAGCGGAATTCAATAATATCGCGTATTTGATTGTACAGCTTATGAAAAATAGAACCAGTACCGTTCATTTTTATTTTTCTTTACGGATTTATCTATGTCTTATTAATTTTTATAGTTTTGTTGTTTCAGTAAAAGAACATGCATTTAGAATAATGAAACGGACGAAGCGAAAGAAAGAACTCATGTGAAGTGATATACTAAACAAACACAACTAGAAGAATGTCAACTTCACATTAAAACATGACTAGATCGCCGATGGTAAATAGTAAATTATACATCAGTCTTAAAAGACTAATAAATTTGCAGATGCAGATTATAATTTGTAAATGTTGATAATCGTTCAATCTCCAACAATTTTTATGTAAAAAATAAACATTTTTTATTACATTAGAAATTTTTTATTAATCTAAAATTCAAATTTACACTGTTGCCCTCATAAAAATCATTTATTTTGGAAATACAGGGTGACAAATGGGAACTGGCCTAAAGTAATCACTTATAATTTTGAGATGGGTGCAGAGAAAAAAATAATAAAAATACATAATAAATGAGTGAAGTGGTTATTTTTATTTAAAATAGATTTCAGTTTAATAAAACATTTTCAACAGACACATACACATATTATGTTTATAAAAAAATGACAAAACCTCGCTAGAGAATAACTATTAATAGTAAATATTTTCGAAGTGATCCCCATCTAAACTTGTACAATAATCAAGCAGTTTTTGAAAACTATGAAAAAAATTTACTGTTAAAGCAGCCCAGCAATGATATCGTTTATTCTTTACTAGAATGATTCATTGAAGCTAATACTAAAATAGCCTATGAATCGTCTATTTAATAATTTACAATTTTTTATTATCGTATTCATTAATTTTTTTTTAAATATAAAAATTTTATAAAAAATCAATAAAAAAAGATTCGCGAAAATCAATCATAAAATTGAATTCTTAATGATAAATGAAATATTATTGATAATAAATTATATTAAAAATAATTAATGTCTAAATATACATTTTTAATTTTACGTATTAAATTACGTATAGGAATATGAAAATATTGAACAATGAATAATTTTTGCTATAAATTTTCAAAAAATGCTTATTTTTCGCTTAAAACAAATTTTATATAAAATGTTATTGCCCACATCTATAATGGCCTTACATACAGTCATGGGGATGTGAAAAAGTGATTCTTTGTAAAGTATTAAATAGTGCAATTTATTCGAAACTGTTTTTAAATGAAAAAGCAACTATTGGCAAACGTTTAAAAATTTATTAAACAAAAAATGTAAATAATTGAAAGTCAGATGTGTAATTTTTAGAGGTCATGAAAAAAAAAGATGAGTTGCGGTGCGTAAGATACCGCATTCCAGGATTATCTAAAAATAAAAAATGAGAAAGATTCTGTTAGTAGATGATATCTTTAGACTGAATAAATCGATTTAGAAAAAAATGATTTTTGAACTTTAAGTCAAGTTTTTAAAAAAAAGTAGCGATTTTTACCAAACAAAACGGTCTATTGTTGCTTATAAAATAGGGTAAACAAAAAATATATAAATATTAATCATTCAATTTTACGTTATAATTATATAAAACATTTGTCCAAAATTTTATTGAAATCGGTGCATTATCTATTAAGTTATCTTACGCACAGACTTTGAAAATGGAGTTTTGAGATAATCGCGTTTAAAGTTTGCCGTGCGCTCCAAAACTGATAGAAAAGAAAAAATACACACCTACAACTTTAAAATTTTGCTCTGATCAAGCTGAAATCTTCACACAACATTGCTGTGATGTACTTTCATACAAAAATTTTCGAAAAAATGTGTGTTCAGCCAATTGGAGAAATTACTTATTAACAAGAACAGCTTACAGTCTGTCAAGTAAGAGCGTGGTCGACTTTACCGACGGATAATAAAAGATTTTGCTCTAATTTCTTCGCAAGCCGATAGAGGGAAGCTTTTTGCTTGATGCATTGTCAACAAAGATTCAGTTGTCGTTGATCTTTTAAAAGAGAATTACGTTAAACGCCATGAGTGCTAAGTACGCGTCGCGCTACGAAGCTGTGTTCCTTTGCATCCACCCGAAAGGTCCCAAAATGTCGCAATCAGCGGCTGCTAAATATATGAGAAAGTCGAAGGCAAATGTACAGAAGTGGATACAGCGATATAAAGTGGCTAAAAATGTCGATGATTTACCAGAACGTGGCTCGATAGGAAAAGTGAACAAAAAAGATGAAAAAAGAATAGTGAATCTGTTATCGCGGAATCCTGCTTTAACACTGCGGCAAGGACAAGCAAAATTAATGGCAAAAGGTTCAGATATATCCTACGAAACTATCCGAACCTATCTTCGTACTCATCATCTGAAATGGCGCAACACAATGAAGAAGCCTCTGTTGACTGAAAAACATGTGACAAAGCGAATCGCTTGGGCGCATGAGAATATTGATAGAGATTTTGAAAATGTCATTTTTACTGATAAATGTTCTATATGGGCACGTTCTATCCTCACGCGAGCCTGGTCAACTACCACCAATAGGCTTGTTCAGCGGACCGTAAAACATGGAATAAAGGTGCATCTTTGGGGCTGCTTCTCAAAGCAGGGATTCGGCACTATGCACCTCTTTACTGACAACCTAAATGCCAAAAAAAATGATAAAAATCTACAAAAAAGCTTTACTGCCATCTGCCAAACGATGGTTCATCACAAAAAATGAAGATTGGATTCTGCAGGAGGACAACGATCCTAAACACCGCAGCAAGCTCTGTACTCAGTGGAAGACTCAATCTGGCATCGTTACATTGGATTGGCCGTCGCAGTCGCCCAATGCAAACCCTATTGAAAATGTGTAGGCATATATTAAACGGAAGCTTTGTGGAAGACGCACATACACTTTGAAGTAGTTGTCTTACGAAATTCTTTGGATCTGGAGATCCTTGCCACTAGAATACGCCGTCAAATTAGTCGAAAGCATGCCTCGGAGATGCCAGGCAATTATCGACGTCGGTGGTGACTGGACACATTATTGACCGAATTGCATCATTGTTTGTAATGTGTACAATGTATATATAAATATAAAAGTTTCATCAAATAAACACGACCACGCTTTTATTTAACAGTCTGTAAAACCATCAATGCTGAGAAATACTGTGCTCAACTGGATGAAATGCATCAGAAATTGATAGTCCAACGACCTAGGCTTGTCAACAGGGATGGAGTGATACTGCTTCATGGTAACGCACGATCTCATGTATCGAGAACAACGGTCTAAAAATTAAACGAGTTGTGCTATGAGACTCTTCCTTACCCTTCATATTCACCAGACCTCTCATCAACAGATTATCATTTCTTTAAACATTTGGATCACTTTTTGACATAAAAAAGATTTAATAATAAAGCTGCTGTCAAAAATGCCTTTAAGGAGTTTCTTCGAACCAGAAACTCGGACTTCTACAAAACTGGAATAAATGTACTTGTATCTCGTTGGGAAAAGTGTGTTGCATCTTTTGGTACCTATTTTGATTGAATAAATTGTTTTTATAAAAAGTTACAGCTGTTTAAAAATTTATTACTAAATTGGCCATTTCATCTGTAGCAATCTAATAGAATTAAATCTATATGATTCTTAGTTAATATCAAACTTCAAATGATACGTGTATAAATTTGACAGCTTTCGGACAATGGGTTCGTGAGATATAGCATTGTGAGTAAGGCAACTTTTGTTATTGTGAAAAAAATAAATAAAAAAAAATTATGTGTTAGTAAAGCATTGCTTTTTGGTCAAAAAAATACCGTTGAAGCCAAGGCTTTGCTTGATAAACATTATTTGGACTATGCACCGGGAAATCAACTGTTAAGAAGTGGTTTGCTAAATATAAACGAGGCGAAATGAGCGTCGAAGAGGATGCACGCAGTGGACGTCCGGAAGAGGCTGTTACCAACGAAAACATCAAGAAAGTTCACAAAATAATTTTGAATGATCGTAAAGTGAAGTTGATCGAGATAGCTGAGACTCTAAAGATATCAAAGGAACGTATTGGACATATTGCGCATGAATATTTGCTGCCACGCAAGCTCACAAGGATCAAAAGGAACAACGTGTTGATAATTCAGAGCAATGCTTAGCGATATTCAACCGTAATAAAGACGAATTTTTCAGACGATATATGACAATGGATCTAACATGACTCCATCACTATACTCTAGAGTCCAATTGACAGTTAGCTAAATGGACTGCACGCAATGAACCGAATCCAAAGCGTGGAAAGACGCAACAGTTGGCTGGCAAGGTTATGGCATCAGTATTCTGGGATGCGCATGGTATAATATTTATCGATTATCTCAAAAAGGGCCAGACCTTCAACAGCGATTATTACATAGCATTGTTGGAGCGTTTGAAGGATAAAAATATAAAAAAGCGGCCATATTTGAAGAAGAAAAAAGTGCTGTTTCATCAAGACAATGTACCGTGTCACAAATCAATGAAAACGATGGCAAAATTGCATAGATTAGGCTACGAATCGCTTCTCCATCGATCGTATTCTCTAGATCTTGCCCCCAGTGACTTTTTCCTGTTTGCAAATCTCGAAAGAATGCTCGCTGGAAAAAAATTCAGCACTAATGAAGAGGTAATCGTCGAAACTGAGGCCCATTTTGAGGCTAAAGAGAAATCGTACTATCAAAATGGTATCGGAAATATATATGACCACTATAATCATTGTATCACCCTCGAAAGTAACTATATTGAATAATAAAATCTAATTTCACCAAAGAAATGTGTTTTACTATGTTAGCCTACAAACTTTTCAGCCGAACTATTATACAGGGTGACAAATGGGAAGTCGCCTAAAGTAATCACTTATAATTTTGAAATGAGTGCAGGGAAAAATAATAAAAATACATATTAAATCAGTGAAGTGGTCATTTTTATTTGAAATGGATTTCAGTTAAATAATTTTCAATAGACACATATTACGTTTATAAAAAAATGACAAAACCTAGCTAGGGAATAACTATTAATGGTAAATATTTTCGAAGTAATCCCCATCTGAACTTGCATAATAATCAAGCTGTTTTTGGAAACTATGAAAAACTTGTTCAATTTTAGATGAAGAAATACTAGAAATTCCTTTTCTAATAGCTTCTCTCAAATCATCTTTGGTCTTGGTTTTTCCGCATAACAGTGATCTTTCAGATAGCCCCATAAGAAGAAATCACACGGGTTTAAGTCTGGTGAATAAGGGGGCCATTCTATACCTGCGTGTGCAAACTTGGGATATCCTAAACCGATGACGCGTTCACCATAAACTTCGTAAATAGCTTTAAATACCTCTTGAGTTCTATGCGGATTAGCACCATCTTGCATAAAATAATAGTTCCTGACTAATCCACGTTTCTTAGCGAAAGGAAAAAATTTTGTAAGGATGAAACTTAATGGAATTTTTGATTATTAATCTTAGTGTCTCTCGATTCAGTTTTAAAGCTGCTGCAGCTTTTTTCATTAAATCAGTTGGATTATTCTTGAAATGTTCTTCGACCTCGGCAACCTTATCTTCTGTTGTAACTGTGTTTGAAGGACCAGGAAGATCATGACGACGATCGTCAAGAGTATAATAATTGATGAAGTTTTCAATTACTCTGAGAAACAAGTAAAAACAAATTCGAAAACTTTATTGAAAAATGCGGTCATACGATAAAGTCAAATATAATTTTTTTCATTCTTACCTTCTAAGAGTATTTTGACTGGCTACTCTTTTACTTCCAAACTTAGTACGAAAACCTATATACGCTTTAGTATAGTTTTTAACTCTAGAATAAAAGCACCCGATGAAATACACCTTTTCTTCGTTCGTAAGGTCACTTATTTTTAAGTACGCGTATTGCTCGTTACGGCGTCTCAATGGAAACTGACAACATTCTAGAATGTACCTACGAGAGCGGTTCAATAAGTACCCGTGTTTAACGACAGAGGGCGTTTCTGAGGGAAGTTGGTATTATCATCGTGTGCTGCCATCTATCAAACGACGGTAAAACAAATTTTAGACTGATTGATAGGTTAGTTTGGATTTAGCAGCCATTCGAGTAAGACGTGTTTCGTAATTTTCGCTAAGATGGAAAAAGAACAGTATTGTTCGGTAATTCGCTTTTTGTTTTTGGATGGAAAAAAATGCGAGGAGATAAAAGCAAAGTTGGATGCTGTTTATGGGGACACTTTGCTATCTATGACTACAGTAAGATATTGGTTCAACGAATTTGAACGTGGGCGAACATCCGTTTTTGATGATGAGCGACCAGGACGCTCGGTAGACGTGGTTACCGAGGAAATCATTCAAAAAGTCTACGATATGGTTCTCGCTGATTGACGAACGAAAGTGCGCGAAGTAGCAGAGGCCGTAGGTGTGTCGACCGGAACGGCAATTAATATTTTACATGATAAGTTGGCGATGAAAAAATTGTCGGCCCGATGGGTGCCGCGATTGCTCACGGTGGAAAACAAGCGGATGCGGCTGTTAGCTTCGAAGCAGTGTTTGGAGCAATTCAAGCGAGATCCGAGTTTTGCGTCGAGTTGTCAGCGTTGATAAAATTTGGATTCATCATTACACGCCAGAAACTAAGCAACAATCAACACAATAGATTTCTCCCGGTGAATCTGCTTCAAAGAAGGCGAAGACGGTCCCATCGGCCGGAAAGGTCATGGCGACGATTTTTTGGGATGCGAACGGCGTCATCCTCATGGATTTTTTAGAGAAAGGAAGAATGATCACTGGACAATACTACAGTAAGTTATTGGACTGCTTCGACAGAAAATTGAAGGAGACACGGCCGCATTTGGCGAAAAAGAAGGTGCTGTTTCACCATGATAACGCACCAGCACATTCATCCAGAGTTGCCGCCGCCAAACTGCATGAATTGCGTTATAAATTTCTGCCGCACCACCCGTATTCATCCTATCTGGCTCCCTGCGATTTTTTCTTGTTCCCTTACACGAAGCATTGGCTAGCGGGAAAAAAATTTAGCTCAAACGAGGAAGTCGTCGCCGAGAGAGAGGCGTATTTTGGAGAGTTCAACAAATCCTATTTTTTAGAGGGGTTGAAAAAATGGCAGGAACGTTGGGAGAAGTGTATTTTTTTAAAAGGGGACTATGTTGAAAAATAAAAAAGAATTTTTGAAAAAATGGTGTCTTTATTTCTGACACGGGTACTTATTGAACCGCCCTCGTACGTGGGCCCAGCCTTATACGATACAGTAAAGGGGAAAAGAGATGCATATACTTTAGGCAACTTCCCATTTGTCATCCTGTATAATGAGGAAGATTCTTTTATAACCCGTAAGCAATTTAAACCTTTTATGTTTTTTTTTTATGTATTTTAACATCAACTTTGCATTGCCTTTTTGCTTACCATTTGAGACGAAGCCTTGCAAAATAGTGAGCACCAGAGCACATGAACATAAAAAACAGTGGTGCTTGTGTCAATCAGAAGAGGTAGAAATCGAACCTCGATCCTTTGAATCAAGAATCCAAAGCTTTACCGACTGAGTCATCGCATAGCTTAATTCAAACCTTTATACTCGGTATACGAAAAATAATAGCGGTAGTTATAATATAAATGCGGAACTTATTAATAGTAAGTATTAATAAAAATCGTTGTTAATGGAAATTGAAACAGATACTTATGCTACAGCTTTATAGGAAAAAGTAAAGTTTAAATTTCTATCGCCAAATAATACAACATTAACCCGTTGTGGTCACACCTCCGAATAATAGCGTAGTGGTCATATGGGGTCAGCGTGACCCCACGCGGAAAAACCTCCGCCATTTCCCTCCCATTTATTGGATTGACTTGAAAATTGGTTTGGACATAGTTTATAACTACCTCTTTGAGAGAAAATAGATTATTTACCTCTTTATAATTTTTTTAATAATGAAATTGTTGAATGAAAATTTTTTTTGAAATTTTGGGTTTTTTTACTAAAAAGGTCATAAAACATTCAATTTTTGAGATACAGCGGACACGTTTCGGGGTTGTACTCTTGATAATATATACTTTTAAGAAAAATACAACTTATAATGATCGGCCGGAAAAAGTATATTTATTTTGAAAAGTGAAGTGGGCCGTTTTGACGTAATTTAGAAATGTGAATAGGGTAAGCATTATCATAAAATATAACACTGAAAAACATTTTTTTATAGAACATTTATTTACTATACGAATAAAAAAGATGAAATTAAAAAAAAAATTATTCTACACCAGCGCAATCAGTGCACATGAGCGTGCGATGCTCATCGCACATAGGCCGCAAACATGATGGACATTGCATTTTTGTTTTCTTGTCCTTACCACGTTTACACAGCATACATCTTTTTCGTTTGGCAAACTCATAATTTTCTTTGTTGGACGATTCACCTATTTTAACTTCGAGTATCGAAGCGATACCTAATCTTATTTGTGATTAAAGAGCAGTATTAGCGTAGCGATTTTGTAAGTGTGGCGTGACAAGATATAGCGAAAACTTGTCGAGGGTTTTTTTGGCTGTTATGCGAGACTGACAACCTGCATTAATTTTCTGACATGTAAATAGAATGCGAGCATTTACGCTAGCTTGGTCTAGCATCCCCATAAATACTCGCATTGGCCAACGATTGGTTTTTCTACTTACTGTCTGCGCATGACACAGCCAATCGAAACAATCAGTCCCTCCTTTGGTAGAATTGTAGTGACGAACAATCACTGGTTTCTGATTTTGAACATCAGTGGATAATTTATCCGTAGAAATAACTAACACGATCTTATTTTTTTTTGGTGAATATGATACTAGGCTCATAGAATCAGTATGACAAAATTTCCAGTCTGGTGGGTTTTTTGACGCAACTTTCATCTCTGCAGGAATTTCTTGCTTATTTTTGCGAATGGTACCTGTCATTTTCATGTCGTATGGTTCTTCCTTCATACGCTGCAGGAGAGGAATGGACGTGAACCAGTTGTCACAGGTAACAGTGCGTTTTGTTCCATGAATTGGTGCAGTCACTTTTCGAAGGTAATATTCAGATAACTTCTCTTCCTGCAGTAGATCAATTATCTGGATTTTTCCTAAGTACGGAATCGCATAAATCAAGTATGATGTCGACGGATCATTCAACGAAAAAAGCTTCAAGCCGTATTTATCAGGTTTGGACTTTATGTACATCCTGAATTTGCATCGTCCACGAAAGCCAAGAAGTATTTTGTCTACGGTGCAATCGCGGCTTGCTTGATAACAATTCGTGCAATTGGAAATAAAAATTTCCCAGATTTCACGAATTGCTCCAAATCTATCGTCCTCGACTCTCTTGCTTTTATCGTCAAATCTTAAACAGATGGACAAAAGCATAAATCGAGATCGAGGCATTACACACCGATAAAAACTTATGCCGATTTGCGGACTCCATAAATCATGTGTATTCACGTTCGAAGATTTCCAAGCCCCACTGAAGTATAATATGCCTATAAATGCTCTCATTTCTTCTTCATCGGTGTGGTGATGGTAAGTTTGGAGTTCTTTATTTTGCTGAATCATTTTTGCACAATGCTCTTCTATTTGATTGTTGGTGTGCTCAACAATAATCTTTACAATATTTGGTGAAAATAAAACATTCCAAAATTCTTCAATGTTTTGTAACTGCGCAGCCGGACCATCCGGTCCTGGCACATAAACACGATCAACATCGCTCATTCGATCTATTGAAACAGAATAAAAACAAACAATTATAAAATACAACAATTATAAACAATTATAAAACAAACAATTATAAAATAAATCTCAATTATAAAAGAATAAGAGAAATTATATTGTATCGTCTTATTCATTCTACATAGGCACGCTCCTTTCTTCTCCTTCCTTCTCCTTCCTTCTCTTTTCTTCTCCTTTCTTCTGTGTACAACATAATATAGATGTATATATACAGACCAATTTCCCCTAGTGTATGTATACATGTATATTATATTACACACAGACAGAAAGAAGCGTACCTATGTAGTATGAATGAGATGAGTGAAAGTGTATGTATACACGTGAAATTTATACACGCGCGCTCGTGTGTGTGAGTGTGTATGTATGTGTTCACTTTTACCTGACTGCCGCTTTCGAAATGTTGAATTCCAAACGTAACCGTTTTTTCCTCTGAGTTTGGTCACGGGGCGTCCACGTGCTGAAGATTGGAGAAGGCGCTCTTGCAGCGACGCTTCTTCGAGATCATTCGCCATTTCATCGTCAGAATAATCTTCAGCGCTGCTACCGTCATAGTCTGAGTGCTCAGACTCCTCTGATACAACGTCTTCTGTTTCAGAGGCTTCACAATCAAATATTTCCTCTTCTTCATCCTGCTCAACGAGCGAACTGATGACGGGTCGATTGCGAAGTTTATACGGCATCTGGACATTTTTTAAACGTTTTTTGGACATTGTTAAAATCGTTTTCAATGTCGAGAAAAAAATTATGATCGCGCACACTTATACTTACGTTCTTAAAGATCACTTTAATACACAATTTGATTAAATTTATTTTCAAAATTTTGAAAAAATTTTGATCACTCTGGTCACATGGGGTCTGAGAGACCCCACACAAAAAGACAACCTACTTTAATGAAATCTACAGAACGAACGAAGAATGTCGGCCGTTCCCGCGCATGGGTATATATAGAGGGACGTTGTACCAACAACATACAGCGCCACAAGTTTGATTTTTAACAGATACATTCAAGATATTTCATCTCAAATTTTGTCTGGGGTCATCTGGACCCCGAGTGACCACAACGGGTTAAAAAATTATTTTGTTTTACAAGATAAAAGTCTACAACTCATTAGACGTCAATAATTTGCCGCTTTCGGGTTGTGGGTGCTCAATCCATAAATATTGAAAATTACGAATAATATTAAATCACAGACACTAAATTCGAGGTGTGTTCAATAAGTAAAGTCAATTTTTAAATTACGCGGACTACATACATTAAAGTTTCGATTTTTTTTTTTTTTTTTTTTAATATGTTGGGATGTATGCCACTAACATATATTGACAGTATCAGCCATCTTGCATGTTTGTGTTGTTTACAGCAGACACAAAGAGTATCTGTCTTTTAACGTACGTGGCGATTTTTCGTCGTTAAAAAATAGAGCAAAGAAGTTGTATTAAATTTTGCGTAAAAAACAAAATTAAGTACGCTGATGTCGTGGAAATGTTAACTGTGGCATTTAGCAAATCTACTTTAAGCAAAAGAAATATTTACAAGTGGTACAAGCAATTTGAAGAAGGCCAAAAAGATGTCAATGATACCTCGTCCTAGACGTCCTAGCACGTCAACAACAGATGAAAAGTTGAAACAGTGAAGAAAATGATTCTTTAAAATCCTCATATAACTATAAGAGAGGTTGCTGAGAAAGTCGGCATATCTGTTGGAGTATGTCATGCTATTTTTTCAAATGTTTTGAGCATGAGACATGTCAGCGAAGTTTGTTCCAAAAATGCTTAATTTTGACCAAAATAGCAGTTGCATGTACATTGCTCAGGAGTTGTTGAATGAAGTCAATGACGATTTAGATGTGCTCAAAAGGATCGTAACCGGTGATGAAGCATAGGTATACGGTTATGACGTCAAAACCAATGCATAATCATCTCAATGAAAGCGTCCAGAAGAGCCCAGACCAAAATAAACGCGCCAAGTTCGATCAAACATGACGGTTTTACCCACTGTTTTCTTTGATTATGATGGCATCGTGCATCATGAACTTCTGTTAGAAGGTATCACGGTCAACAAAGAATATTACCTTCAAGTTATGCAGATAGAAATCGAATCTTAAACGAAATTGAAGACTATACAAAAATCGCTTATGGGAAAAGCTTCAAGGATTGAAAAAGCGCTGGCACAAGTGTATAATATCTGATGGAGATTACTTTGAACGGACCAACATAAATATTGATGAATAAATAAATATTTTTTTAAACATATCAAAATTGGCTTTATTTATTGAACACACCTCGTAAAAATAACTGAGCAGTTAACAAAGAATTTAATTTACTATTTAGTAATACACCAGGATTATTTAATAAGGTTAAGGGGGAACACTACAGTAACTGTAGGAAAATTAGGCTCGACTTTAAATGTTTATTTTAGAAAGACTAAAAAAGTTACAACATTTTGTTTTTTTTTCTACGTTTATCTATTAATAACAAATAAAAGAGTGATTTTTTATAAAAATATTTTTTCAAAAATGACGATGCAGCAGCATTTTTCCATTTCATGTTTTTTGTGGAGGGGTCCTACTACTGGAAGTTTTTCTCGAAAAATCTGTAACATAAGGTTTAAATAAATTTTGTTTCTTTTTCGTTTACTAATTATCTAGAGAACACGATAGGATTTTTGCGATATCGCTATTTTTATTAAAATGATAAATCTTTAATTAAAAATCAATATTTTCGGCCGTAAATAGACTGTTATTTTTGTTTATAACAAACTAATTTTTTAAGATGCAAAAAAAAGGTAACGGTGTTCCATAGAAATACATCCAAGCAATATTGAATAAAATTTTTATAAAAATCGGCCGAGTAGTTTTTGAGTAATCCTTCCAGTAAGGTAGTAAAAAGTGGTTTCGAGAAAAACGCGTTTAGTTTCCGACGAGAATATTTTACTTGTACCTAAACGACTTGATGATTTACTACTAAATAAGCGACTTAATGATTTACTTTACTTAGACACACCAGCGCCATACTGTGGCCCTTCTGCTATTAAATTTGCGTCATCTTGCTCTTTACGATTCGATAAAGATGTTTTTCGTGCATTTTTGGCGGCGTCGGTCATCGAGCGTTCGGCTGCAGCTACGCATTTTAATGATAAAATCAAGCAAGATATACATTCTTGTGTTACAATTTGTATTAAGAAAAGTCTGAACTATTGTTTAAGCAAATAAAAAAAAATGTAAAAAAAATTTTTTTACTGCAGTGTTCCCCCTTAAACTTCAGCATGCGATGCCTCGAAATATGATTTATCAGTAATATCATCACATAAACGTAAAAACGGCTCTAAACGTTCAATAGCATGTGCACCACAAAAAATACCAACAGAAAAAACATCTGGCTATAATTGATAAAGAAGCAAGAGCTATAAATTTAGATTCAAACGATTTTACGATTCTGTATTCGGTTATGACATAATATTGCGTACAAACCATAAACTATTGCCACATATTTTTGGATCAAAGAAAAGAATTCTTTTAACCGCAGTAAGCAGATTGCAATAACAGACATATTTTCTTTCAGATTTTAAATATATTAAGTACATTATATCAAATAAAAATGGAAATTGTTACAAATTACCGCGATGACCTATTGAAGGTGACCCTGATATGTTCTATACTGAATTTACAACTATTAAATACATTGCAAAAGACTGATTATACTTAAAAATAAGGTTATAATTAAAGCAACAAGCAATGTAAGGTTTTCAATATTATAATTAAATATATAACGCAAGAATGATCCTTACAGGATAAATAAGCAGATATCTAATAAGTCGCAGTTGCTAAGTAATAAGTTGTTAAAAGTCGAAGAATATTAAGGCTACAGCTGCAAGTCAGTCAAAGATGAAAAATATGACAGTTGTAACCAATACGAAGAATGGCGCGCGCGACTCTTATGTCGTTAAACACTGTAGCAGGCAAGCATTACGAGGTCTGGCTATTAAATAACGAGACTGGTTACAAAAAAGGGTTTTATTATAAAAATTATTCTACATTCGAATGCTCCCCTTTAATATACTCTCCTTCCCTCGCCACACACCTTTCCATACGTTTTTTCCATTAATCAAAGCAGTGCTGGAAGTCTTCTTTGGTAAGGGCCTTTAGGAGCTCTGCCGTTTTTTGCTTTACAGCTTCCATTGACTCAAATCGGGTCCCTTTCATAGCAGATTTTATCTTCGCAAACAAAAAAAAGTCGCACGGTGCCAAATCTGGCGAGTACGGCGCCTGTTCGAGCACTGGAGTGCGCTTACTGGCCAAATACGAGGTCTGGCTATTAAATAACAAGACTGCGCGCCTAGAGGGCGCCGTAGAGGGGTGGGAAAAAAAACGAGTAGTACGTTGGGTATCTAAATATCTTGTCTATGTACGTACCAAAACACGTTCTCGTCACTATTATTGTATTTGTGCAGTAGCGGCTTAAAACGAACGTGTTTTTTTCTAGTGCCAAAAACCATGTGTGACGATAAACAGGAGCAACGTATCAATCTCGAATTTCTCGTTAAATTGAAAAAAACTCCGACTGAGTGCTGTAAATTGTTGCAAGAGAACTATGGAGACAATTCTCTATCTTGTACGGCGTGTTTTTAAGTGGTGTAAGCGCTTTGGTGAGGGCCAAGTTAGCACTGAAAATGACCAATGCCCAGGTCGCCCTGTCACTGTTTTAACTCCGAAAACAGTGACCAAAATCAACCAAATTGTGCGTGCAGATCGTCGAATAAGCATCCAGATGATTGCCGAGGCTGTAAACGCCGATAAACAAACGGTGAGACAAATTTTACACAAGGAATTAACACATCGTTTAATAAGTCCCAAGACTAACAACGAAAACAACATTTTTTTTCAAAAATCATTTTAATTTATCAATATAATCTTCTTTTAGAGAGATACAATCTTTCCAACGCCTTTCCAACATTTCTATACCATGTTTATAGAAGGATTTATCCTTTGCTTCAAAATAAGCTTTAGTTTCGGCAATGACCTCCTCATTCGAGCCAAATTTTTCCCTGGAGCATTTTTTTTGAGATCAGCAAAGAGCCAGTAGTTACTGGGGGCTAAATCTGGCGAATACGGAGGGAGGGGAAGCAAATTAGAGCCCAATTCGTTCAATTTTGCCATTGTTTTCATGGACTTGTGGCATGGTGCATTGTCTTGGTGAAAAACGATTTATTTCTTCTTTATGTGCGGTTGTTTTGCTGCGATCTCCTCCTTCAAACGTACCAACAAGTCAATATAATAATCACTGTTCATCGATTCACCTTTTTCCAGGTACTCGATGAAAATCACGCCATGTGAATCCCAAAAAACAGACGCCATGACTTTGCCAGCAGACTGCTGCGTTTTTGGACGCTTTGGGCGGCTTTCGCCTGCCATGCGCCACTCAAATGATAGCCGATTCGACTCCGAAGTAAAATGATGTATCCATGTTTTATCCATGGTCACGTATCAAAGAAGGAAATCCTTTTCATTGCGAGTAAATAGCGATAAACAGCTCTCTGAATCGTCGACTCATTGCTCTTTTTGTTCCACTGAAAGCAATCGCGGCACCCACTTGGAAAAAACCTTTTTCATGCTCAATTATTAATGAAGGATTGTAAATACGCTTCCAGATAATATCTGTGTCATTTCTGCAATTTCACAGACCTTTACTTTGCGATTTTTCATTGCAATTTTTAACACTCCACTCACATTTTCCTGTGTAACGGCTTCCAATGGCCTACCCGAATGTTCTGCATCGTTTGTGTCCGTACGACCACGTTTAAACTCAGCATACCAACGACAAATCGTTGGTTAGGATGGAGAGGAGTCCGGGTAATGTTTTTCAAGCCATTACTGGGCTTCTACGGTGTTTTTACTCATTAAAAAACAATGTTTTATCAACACGCGAGACTCGCTTTTTTCCATTTTCCAAACAAATCACAAAGAGACTTTACTCTAACCTCGATAACTCTGCTGTCTGTGATCCAATCAACGTGAAATTTTTACACATTTTATGTAAAGGTTCGCACTCTATGGAAACGTGGCCAGTTTGGTACTACTAGCACCATCTATGGGTTAATCTCGGGACTTATTAAACGATGTGTTACACATGACATAAGTCTGCGCGAAGTTGGTGTTAAAATACCTGACTCCTGACCAAAAGCTCTTGCGTCAACAGGTCTGCTCAGGTTTCCTTGAAAGGTTAAAAAAAGATTCCGGACTAATAAAAAACATTATTACTTGCGACAAAACGTGGATTTTTCAATACGATGTTGAAACAAAGCGGCAATCGATACATTGGAAGACGCCTGAATCGCCCAGAATCAAAAAAGCAAGGATGTCCAAATCAAAATTCAAGGCAATGTTGATCGTTTTTGTCGACATTAACGGTATCGTGATGACTAAATGGGTTCCAGAGGGTCAGACTGTCAACCAGACTTACTATTCATCAGTTTTGGCAACACTGCGAGAACGAGTTCGTAAGAAAAGGCCCGAGTTGTGGAAGAACAACTAGTGGATTGTGCACCAGGACAACGCACCTGCTCATAACGCGCTATCTGTGAAGCAGTATTTGGCCGGTAAGCGCACTCCAGTGCTCGAACACGCGCCGTACTCGCCAGATTTGGCACCGTACGACTTTTTTTTGTTTCCGAAGATAAAATCTGCTTTGAAAGGGACCCGATTTGAGTCGATGGAAGCGGTAAAGCAAGAAACGGCAGAGCTCCTAAAGGCCCTCACCAAAGAAGACTTTCAGTACTGCTTCGGTCAATGGAAAAAACGTAGCGAAAGGTGTGTGGCGAGGGAATAGGAGTATATTAAAGGGGAGCATTCGAATGTAGAATAATTTTTATAATAAAACCCTTTTTCGAAACCAGTCTCGTTATTTAATAGCCAGACCTCGTACTGCTTCACAGATAGCGCGTTATGGGCAGGTGCGTTGTCCTGGTGCAAAATCCACGAGTTACTCTTCCACAACTCGGGCCGTTTCTTACGAACTCGTTCTCGCAGTGTTGCTAAAACTGACAAATAGTATGTCTGGTTGACAGTCTGACCCTCTGGAACCCATTTAGTCATCACGATACCGTTAATGTCGACAAAAACGATCAACATTGCCTTGAATTTTGATTTGGACATCCTTGCTTTTTTGATTCTGGGCGATTTAGGCGTCTTCCAATGCATCGATTGCCGCTTTGTTTTAACATCGTATCGAAAAACCCACGTTTCGTCGCAAGTAATAATGTTTTTCATCAGTCTGGAATCTGTTTTTAACCTTTTAAGGAAATCTGAGCAGACCTGTTGACGCAAGAGCTTTTGGTCAGGAGTCAGGTTGTTTGGCACCAACTTCGCACAGACTTCTGTCATGTGTAATTCCTTGTGTAAAATTTGTCTAACCATTTTTTTATCGGCGTTTACAGCCTCGGCAATTATCTGGATGCTCATTCGACGATCTGCACGCACAATTTGGTTGATTTTGGTCACTGTTTCCGGAGTTGAAACAGTGACAGGGCGACCTAGGCGTTGGTCATCTTCAGTGCTCACTCGGCCCTACTGAAGCGTTTACACCACTCAAAAATACGCGCACGAGATAGAGAATTGTCCCCATAGGCCTCTTGCAACAATTTACAGCACTCAGTCGGAGTTTTTTTTAATTTAACGAGAAATTTGAGATTGATACGTTGCTCCTGTTTTTCGTCGCACATGGTTTTTGGCACGAGAAAAAAACACGTTCGTTTCAAACCGCTACTGCACAAATACAATAATAGTGACGAGAACGTGTTTTGGTACGTGCATAGACAAGATATCTAGATACCCAACGCACTACTCGTTTTTTTCCCCATCCCTCTACGGCGCCCTCTAGGCGCGCAGTCTCGTTATTCAATAGCCAGACCTCGTACTACGACGCGCACATCTTTATGAAGAGGCGGATTTGCGGAATACTATGGGATGAAGGAAGACTCTCTCTGCGGAAAGAAAGTTAGTTACTATTCCGCCTTCATTATTTTAAGAGTTAGTGCTGAATCTCTGTTGCATTCAAAGTTACCGTTCCGTCGTTATTATTATAAGAAGTAGATGCAAGAGGAAAATATATTAGTGAATGCGAAATATTGTACGGCGAGTTGCACTGGATGCAAGAGTGAAACATTTGCCTTTTCCATTTTGCAAATCCTTGTTTATTCCGTCTGTATGCCACGGGTTTTTGTTTAGAGCTCAAGTTAGAATTTGAGATTATAAAGTTGAGCTCGAGAAAATTATTGAAGTAAATCTCTGTTAGAGACGCGAAGTCGAATCCACATCACAATTTGCACGCCGCATCGCAAGGTAGCTAGCCTTAATACCTATATTCTCGTATATGTGGCATTAGGAATAATTTAGTATTTTAAAGTTATAAAAGAAATGAAAAATTATTTTGTATCCTCATAACAAATGTACATACGTGACAGTTACGACAAGTATTGCAGGAGGATGCACATTTTAGATATGTATGTGGCCGTAGAAGTATATGAACGTAGGTCTCACCCACGTAACAGAGGGAACCATATAGTACTAAAATTTTCCGCTAGGTGGCTAAATATCGTTTTTTATTATCGCATAGATAATTTAAGTACTTTAGGCTTATTTAAAAAAGCAAAGATTCACTGCATAGTTATCCTACATCTTTAGTATTATTTTATTTCTATGTAGATACTGAGATTCATCTTGAGTTAAGTCTGAAACTTATTCGGAAAAGAGGTGGAAGTTTCTAAATTTTTATGGATCACACAAAGAAATAGTTTATGACACCGCTACTTAATTTAAGAAGTTCCAAAATTTAGCAGAACTTTTAAAACATTTTCCCGACAAAGCGGTGTATTGTTTTGATATGTATGTTTCAATTGTTATGAACGCATGAAAAAAATTGAACCAAAGAAAATTATTGATACGATCCGTTGAGGTAATGATGTTAACTTAGCCAACACTGAAGATCACGATTTTCGTGCAAACACTCCAGAGTGTATTGAGTATCTGAACGAGACTTTAATTTCAAGTTCTTTTGGTAATGTTTCACCGCTTAAAAGAAAGAGACCTGTTGATGATTCTTCTATAGAATGATACGTTATAAGAAAGAAATCAGAATTGGTTTCTTAATTTTTCTCAACAACCAGTTCAAAATTATCAAATTTACATAATGTTTTAATTGATAGATTAAATGATGATTTCTCTCAATGCTTGTGTTATGAATAGCTTAATAATTTAAAAGTAGCAGTTTAAAATTGTTGCAATTTTAATGAGAAGATTAGAATTCTAACATTGATTCCTTTCCCAGTATCCAAGTCAAAAATTTAATCAACATTTCTCGAAGTGACTGTTTATATGATTGACAAAGCACGGATGCTTGTAAAACTAAGGAAACATATTCTGAATCTGACGTATACACTCGACATCTTTTGAACTAAAAATCTACTGACTATTTTCTAAACGGCGATTTCAACTGTACATGTCAAAACACTAATAAATCTGATGTTGTAATTGTTAAGGAAAGTGAAAGATAAGAAAAGAAAGTAAAACGTTTTTAGAAATGCCGTTTAAAAGAGGTGTACAAACTATTCAAACAAGAATATCCAGGAATAAAAATGGGCGTAACAAAGTTTTATACCTTAAGGCTAAAATTTATGTTAAGCCCTTTTAAGGAAGTACGTCTCTGTATTATTGTGCCAATTTTGATTTGTACGTGAACATCATAAACAATTTTATGGGAGGGAAGTATTCAAATCTTAAAGGGTCTGTCTAGTAGCTCGCGCCGAAAAAAACGCGATTTTCGTGATTATTTCTTGGGATACTGGATAAAGGTAATGATATATAAGTTATTAGGCTTAGTAAATACACTCTTGAAATACATAAAAAAAATTTTTTCTTTTATTTTATACATGTATTATGACCAAAAACGTCAGCCAAACGCAACACCTCGAAAAGTAAGTAAGTCCGCCTTGTTGATAAAATCTCGGAGCTGTGTTGTCTGAAACAAAAAAATCAAAGTGCTTTGGGTTTGGTATGACAATGGCTATGTCCCCTATGAATTTTATTCAATTATTTTAAAAAATAAAAAAATGGTGAAGAAAAAACAAAAAATTTTCAAAAAACCGGTTTTTTTCGCCGATTTTTGAAAAAAAAATATAGTAAAATTCAAAATTTTTAAAAAAAATTTATAGGGGACATAGCGATAGGTTTAAAGAATATGTGGTTCAAATTTCATAAGGATCGGTCGAGTAGTTTCGAAAATTTTATCAACAAGGCGAGTAAAAACGTTGTTTCGAGAAAAACGCGTTTAAATTTTTTTTTAAATAAAATTCTTAAAAAAAAATTACTTACACCTAGTCAGCGATGCCTGGACCGTACAAAATTCCTTCAGATTGTTCAAAGAGTTGACTTTCTTGAAAAACGATTTTTTAAAAGTGAGTTACTAGACAGACCCCTTAATAAAGTTCATTTCAAAGTTTTATCAGTAATCGTTTGTTTGGATTCATAAGAGCAGTGTTTTTTTCCAAGATTGTTCTGTGTACCGAGTTCTGCAGGTATTAATCAAAGTTTTTTGGATTAAAAACAATAAATGAACATGAGAAGATTGTTTTTGCTATGTAAAAAAATGAGTAACTGATAAAGAAAATGTTGACAATGTACAATATCATAAACAATCTTGTTATTTGGACAGTGAAAATAAGCGTTCACATATACATTAAAAATACACAAAGCAAAGCCATAATAGTAGAAAAAGAGGTGGCTAAATCTAATTCAAATCATCTGATACTACAGTAACACATCGTTCAATAAGTCCCGAGACTAACCCAGAGATGGTGCTAGTAGTAGCAAACTGGCCACGTTTCCATAGAGTGCGAACCTTTACATAAAACGTGTAAAAATTTCACGTTAATCGGATCACAGACAGCAGAGTTATTGAGGTTAGAGTAAAGTCACTTTGTAATTTGTTTGAAAAATGGAAAAAAGCGAGTTTCGCGTGTTGATAAAACATTGTTTTTTAATGGGTAAAAACACCGTAGAAGCCCAGCAATGGCTTGAAAAACATTACCCGGAATCCTCTCCATCCAAACCAACGATTTGTCGTTGGTATGCTGAGTTTAAACGTGGTCGTACGGACACAAACGATGCGGAACGTTCGGGTAGGCCATTGGAAGCCGTTACACAGGGAAATGTGAGTGAAGTGTTAAAAATTGTAATGAAAAATCGCAAAGTGAAGGTCCATGAGATTGCAGAAATGACACAGATATCATCTGGATCATCTGGAAGCGTATTTACAATCCTTCATGAAAAATTGAGCATGAAAAAGGTTTTTTCCAAGTAGGTGCCGCGATTGCTTTCAGTGGAACAAAAACAGCAACGAGTCGACGATTCAGAGAGCTGTTTATCGCTATTTACTTGCAATAAAAAGGATTTCCTGCGTCGATACGTGACCATGGATGAAACATGGATACATCATTTCACTCCGGAGTCGAATCGGCAATTCTCTGAGTGGCGCATGGCTGGCGAAAGCCGCCCAAAGCGTTCAAAAACGCAGCAGTCTGCTGGCAAAGTTATGTCGTCTGTTTTTTGGGATACACATAGCGTGATTTTCATTGACTACCTGGAAAAAGGTAAATCGATCAACAGTGATTATTATATTGACTTTCGGTACGTTTGAAGGAGGAGATCGCAGCAAAACGACCGCACATGGAGAAGAAAAAAATCCTTTTTCACCAAGACAATGCACCATGCCATAAGTCGATGAAAACAATGGCAAAATTGAACGAATTGGGCTTTGATTTGCTTCCTCACCCCCCGTATTCGCCAGATTTAGCCCCCAGCGACTACTGGCTCTTTGCTAATTTAAAAAAAATGCTCCAGGGAAAAAAATTTGGCTCGAATGAGGAGGTCATTGCCGAAACTGAAGCTTATTTTGAAGCAAATGATAAATCCTTCTATAAACATGGTATAGAAATGTTGGAAAGGCGTTGGAAAGATTGTATCACTCTAAAAGGAGATTATATTGATGAATAAAAATGATTTTTGAAAAAAAATGTTGTTTTCGTTGTTAGTCTCGGGACTTATTGAACGATTTGTTACGTTATCGTTTCTATCGCGTTATTATCGTCCCCACCGCGACGTTATCATTCTCTACCGCATTGTTATCGTCCGCTACCGCGTTGTATCGTCCCTGTCGCGTCACTAATTGATGCCACGTCGCATCATCAGCCTCATCCCATCGTTAAGACTTGCCCGGTCTTCGGTTGTCTCGCATCAGATAGATACTCGTTTTAAGAGCTAACCTTAGCAATCGATTACGTCGTTCGTGCCGCGTCTGATGGCTAAATAATCGGAAGCTTAGACCCCTCAAACCTCGCATGAGTATACGTTCGCTTAAATTTTGTTAACAAGAAACTGAGGTCAGCTTGTAAAACTCATTGTTAGAAGTTCTAGCTTCCTGAAAAACCTCAGCTTCCGAAGCATACACAGTATGTCGGAAAAGTTCCCGAACTTTTCAAATAAATAATCGAAAATTACATCTAAAAAAATTTTTTCCAGTTAACTTTTAACATAGTCCCCTTTCCTAGATATACATTCATTTGAGCGCTCTATGAGTGATTCGAAGGCTCTCTGGTACTCCTCTGAAGTTATCGCTGTGAGATGCTCGGTGCAAGCCGCTTGAATGCTCGGTACATCTTCAAAAAATCGTCCTTTCAAGGCCATTTTTAGCTTGGGAAATAGGAAAAAGTCGGGTGGAGCCAGATCTGGCGAGTATGGGGCGTGATTGATGCGTGGGATCTGATTTTCGGCGAGATAACGCTTCACAATGTTCGAAGAATGAGCAGGCGCCACGATGTTCAAATTTCTCATCCATCGTAGACCTTGCACCGGGGTACTAAACACACGTTCACTCAAGCACGTCTATCTCGGCAACTAATTAACGGATACTGGTGAAAAAATTCTCAGACACTCCAGAGGGATGTAGCAACATAGTACCGGTGTCGTCCAAGAGTTGGCGCCACTCGTACAAGCGCTACAAAATAAGTTCGGGAACTTTTCCGACATTTTGTGTACAATATAGGTTCTCGAACGTGCAACCAGGTGCAAAGCTTACGCTTAACAGCCAATGGAACAACCTGCATGTATTGCTCTTAAATTCTGAAGTTTAATCGTAGAACATCGTTAAACCATATTGGCGCACAGATATTTGCAAATGCGAAAAGTAAGCTATTAGAGTCAGCTTGAAATGATAAAAAGCTGCCTGTAGATTAGGCTATAAAAATCAATAAATTGTCGAATCATACTTCATAATGCATGTTTCTATAGTATTTTAGCACGAAAATGGAGAAAAGCACTTGTAATTCTATAAACCACTAAACAGCGAAGCGAATTATAATTCGCGTACTCTCCAATCTTGTGTTACTAATATTTAAGAAGCTACCAAAACTCACAATCGTAAGTTCTGATAGCTCTCTGTAATAAATCTTGTCGTCTCGAATAACAAGAAGAAATCTGTATCGCCTCGTCCCATTGTCAACAAGAACTTCCTACCGCGTCATTTCGTTAGTCAATAAGAACCCGTATTGCGTAATATCGTTTAACGTTAAAATCCTTGTTGCGTTGCTCTGTATAATAACTGAGTTTTATTGCCCTGTATCGTACCGTGAAATATCGAACTTCTTCGATGTGTTCTACCCTAAAACTTTACGAATCACTATCGTATTGTACCGCGAAAAATTGAGAACCGTTACCGCGTCGTGTCAAGTGATATCGAACCCCATCGCGTGTTACCAGGGCCTCGATCGCCTAGATACCCTAAAGGATGATATCCATCGTCCACACTGAAGAATACCGCAAACTGCTATTCAACAAAAACACTAATGTATTGTACTAATGTCAAGCAATTCTGATTGTGTAAATATCTTCTTCTTGAGTGCGTTAGAATAGAACGCGTGTAAATGGTTCTCTGCGTTAGATTATAAAATTAGATTAATTTTAAGAAGATTATTTGATTAGTTACCGCGAGTTCCACTCGGCGGCGGGTTTTATATCGCGAACTGCGTTCGCTCTTTCCCAAGGAGAAGAGAGATTGTAACACCACACCTTCAGTGTAGTGCCACAAGAAAGATTTCAGCTATTTACAAATGTTTTCTCTTCCTTAAAATAAGCACCTAAAGTGCTGCGTAACAGAATAAATTTCCAAGTGGATTACCTAAGATGCAGCAGAGAGAATATAACAGCTGCAGGGAATAAGAATAGTGCAACTGGCTACTTCCATATACATACAACGTTGTGACAGCATCTAATTCGCACCTGATGACACCCCAGCAAACTACCGTTACACCGCAAGTGATGACAGCACATTTATCGTATAACCGTCATATAATACCATCTTATCCCGCAGTACATCAATCTGTCGTATACAATAATGTTACTCGCACAGCGCATCCACAACTGCCTATGTTGTATCCAAGCGAACAAAACGAGGTCCCCACGTAATCAGGAACTTTTTATAGGCCTCACGCTGTCTCAAGAGTCCTCTTCTTCGCTGTCACATGCACGAAATCTAACCTCACTCGCGGCCGTTGTGAACATTGTTTACACGCGTGTATCATCTGGTGCGAGAGTCGGCATATCGATTCGACTATTGGCTACGAATCAAGCGCAGGTGGCATGCTCGGTGACGGAGTGGGACGAAAATTGTCGGGGAAGCCTGACTCAATGAAGAAGAAGCACGAGGCAACGGAGAACGAAGCGACTCGTTTACTCCGTTCTAAATAGCGCTCGCGCATAGTGTTTCTAAGCCGACGCTACTCGGAAGAAGAAATCAGCATGTGCTTCCGCCATTTTGAAAGAAGAGGTTGTAAGTGGTTTTTGTCCTATTCTCGTGTCTGTTTCTACCCTCCCCCCCCCTCTTCTTTATCCATGTATATCGGACAAGCGATCGAGCCGCGTATTTTTTATAAACTGTAGAATTTCGCTGTTCGAATTCGCGATCAGCGCTCCTACAACTCGCGACCCAGCGCCGCTGAGCATTAAGCCAGTAAAAGAAGAACTTCATGCCACGAACGAGTTTCGACTGGCGCCTGTTCTTGTATTTATTTTATAGACAAAATTTGTAAATTGAAGCTCAGGCGGAAATAATATCGAAATATAATTTTTTGTATGCACGCGATTTTGTTACATAAATTTTTCCTTTCTCCCCCCATCTCCTCAGTGTGTATGTGAGAGATTTATCTCGTCCCTCTACTCACGCTATCTCAACTCGCTCTAGCGTAGCTATAGGTGACGGTCTCTCTCTGGCCGCATGATTTCTTTATGAAATAAAAGATGGGCTTTGTTTATTCCAAATTTTTAATAAGAACCTCATAAATCCCGCTATCACTCTACTAACAGCGCTCTCTGCCACGCCAGGTACACAATTGTCGCGCCTACTACCCTACGCGCACGATTGGGTATATGTATGTGACGATTTCGTTCTCTGTGCAGTCCGCGGATTCGTACTCACCTTTTGCGCACGCTCTCTACGTTCGCGCGTCCCTTGTTAACCCAAACATGTTCTCGGCGCCAGTTGTAACGGGGAGGCTGTTGGATGATGTTATTAAGGTAAAGGGAGCACGTGTAAGAGGCTCTCCTTGCATGTGCGCACTGCGCAGGCGTAGGTTTTAAGCCTGTTAGGCTGCTAAGTCCCTCGGTGCGACTGTGGGTGCCAAAGGACGTTAGCCGTCGCATAATGGCACTCTCATGCAGTGCCGATCCACGTACAACATAGGATTTGCCTTGAATCCTACTTTCTAAAGTTGTGTGGGACCTTGCTAAGGCCCGGAGCCGGCAATGTTCTCTGCCAAGCTCGGCTACTTAGTTTGCGTGTCAACAGAAGTGTTAACACGCTCACGGAGGAGGCGGTATTCGGGAAAGGGACGATAAAGGCTAATTAAATAAGAACTGCGCACCCGTTATGCGCAATAGATCTATTATTGATAAACTAGACCTTATTTACAGAATTTATTTATAAAACCACAGTAAGGGGGCCGTCTCGTCGTCTCTATGATACGCGCAATTGAATAAGTCGCGATGCGCGCTGTGCCTCACCACAGTTCAGTTAACTAAGCTAGCCGTGTGTTCACTGCGCTTCTACAGTGAACTCGTACGAGCGCTACTCCCGCGCTCACCCGCCAGTAGTTGACGTAACCGTACCCTTTCGCGGTCAATGAAAATTTTGTACGCGTTTCCCTCTTGCGGTCAACGAAGAATTTGCGTGCATTCCCCTCTCGCAGTCGACGGGGAATTCGCGTGCGTGACCCTCGAGCGCGTACCCATCACAGGTTTAAATATAAATTGTGTGAGTAAATCAAGATAAACTCTCACTTACACCGTGCGCATTAAACTCGGAATACTACGTAACGATAGCGAACTGCAAGCATGCATTAACATGAGTATTGAGTGGCCACTTACTTCTAAATCCCTCTCAGTCCGCGTGATCACCCCTCGACTCGATAACGCCTTCGATCGCTTGCAAAATTTCTGAATTTTCTTTCGCACGTGGTCAGAACGTTGGCGGAAAGAAAGGAGGTCTTCTTCCCCTCACTCTCAATACTCGATCGTTGGTATTGACTAGTCGCGCCGCGTGTTTCTTACCGACCACGTGGCAGGTGGCACCTAACCTCGAATAGACACTTGTCACAATATAAAATTAATAAAATAAGTTTCGTAGCACCTGCAACCTTTTTAATTAATCTTATTCTTCAGAATGACTTCTGCAAGATACTTGTCTATTGTTTAAAGGAAGCTTTTTGAAATTTGTTAAACACATTTTACAAAAGACTTCTCTGTGACATCTCTGTTTAAGATGACT
Organism: Chalcis sispes; assembly: GCA_949987625.1. Taxonomy (NCBI): domain Eukaryota; kingdom Metazoa; phylum Arthropoda; class Insecta; order Hymenoptera; family Chalcididae; genus Chalcis; species Chalcis sispes. The sequence goes on along the minus strand of OX465098.1, from coordinate 22,681,848 downwards.
TCTGCACGGCTGCTTATAGAATTTTTAAAGAAAGCTTTTAGGAATTTCTGAAATACATCTTGAAAAAGGCTTCTTCATGATACCATTAAGGAGTGTATGTTTATTGATTTAAGTAGTAGTTGCGCTACGTTACTGTCTCTTAAATCACGACCCCGATGCTTAAAGACATTCTAACTTCAGTGTGAGTAAGGTACTCTCTGCCCGATAGTCACATGGTTTTGTGAAAGTCTCCTTATCAAAATTCATTTACTGCCTCAATAGAAGAAAAAATTTTGAATTATCTAAATAGGTTCATAAACTTACCACCCAGAAAATCAAATTTTTATCGTTTGCGCGTAGAAAATTATAAAAAAAATCTCAATGACTTTTTTTGCGTAAGCTCGCATTTTTGAGATATATAAGACTCAAAATTAGGTGCTGCTTACTTAGCACCTAAAAATGAAACTCATTTTTCTTATTAAAATATGCAATAATTTACTTTTCTTGCAAATAAAACGGTTTGCGCGTGAGATACATCGCACGAGCAACGTCACCCAAAAGGTATATTAAGATTATTAAAAAGCATTATTTTAAATTTTTTTATTATGTAAATACTGAACTACGTTGTTCCGATTTCACCGTTTTGGTAATGAGGTATTATTCAAAATTAAAAGCCAAAGATGCTAATTTACTAAACAGTTTACAGAAGAAGATCAAAAACTTCGCAAAAAGGTATTCAATATAATCATTGATTAATGAATTAATTAATTTGAAAAATTAATATTAGATTTAAATATAAATACTTAGTATTGAATACATTCTTTATGCTATGTTTAGAAAGTATTTTAAATATGTTATATTGTTATATTATAAAAGATCGATATAAACAATGAATAGATTATGTAATCAACAGAATCAAAAACGAATGTTTTGTTTAATTAAAATATTAGGTTGCTGCAGATGAAATGGCCGATTTAGCAATGACATAAAGTTGGCTGCAATTTTAGTGTATGATGTTGGCACAAGGCGGCGCAAATGATATGACATATTGAAGTATAAATACTGCTACCTTGATTTATGGAGTCATTTCTGTTTTGCACTTCATAGTGATCGTAAAAACAAAAAGAGAAAGTGAACATAAAAGTGAATCAAAAACGGCTACTTTTACTATACGAATTTAAATTAGAGCACAACGCAACGGAAGCAACGAGGAATATCAACAGCGCATTTGGGCCTGATACAGTTAACGAACAAACCACTCGGCGGTGGCTTGAAAAATTTCGATCCGGAGATATGGACCTTGGAAATCAGCCACGTAGACACCCAGGACCATCGATCGATAACGACGAGCTGCGTGCAATAGTGGAGTCTGACCCCCGCCAAACCATAAGGGATCTTGCCGAGAAATTAGGCGTTCACAATTCGACAGTTTACCGCCACTTGCAACAACTTGGAAAAGTGAAAAAGCTTGAAAAATGGGTTTCGCATGATCTTACCGAGCAAAACATGACGTGTCGAATAGAGATTTCAAGTTCTCTTCTCTTCCGCAACAAAAAGGAACCGTTCTTGCACCGAATTGTGACCTGCGATGAAAAGTGGATTTTATACGATAATCGTCGCCGATCAGCCCAATGGCTAGATGACGATGAAGCGCCAAGACATATGCCGAGACCAAGCCTTTATCCAAAGAAAATAATAGTAACTGTTTGGTGGTCTGTAGCTGGAGTTATCCACTATTCGTTCCTGCAACCTGGCAAAACCATCAATGCTGAGAAATACTGTGCTCAACTGGATGAAATGCATCAGAAATTGATAGTCCAACGACCTAGGCTTGTCGACAGGGTTGAAGTGATACTGCTTCATAATAACGCTCGACCTCATGTATCGAGAACAACGGTCTAAAAATTAAACGAGTTGTGCTATGAGACTCTTCCTCACCCTTCATATTCACCAGAACTCTCACCAATAGATTACGATTTTTTTAAACATTTGGATCACTTCTTGACAGGAAAAAAATTTAATAATGAAGCTGCTGTCAAAAATGCCTTCGAGGAGTTTCTTCGAACTATAAACTCGGACTTCTACAAAACTGGAATAAATGTGCTTGTATCTCGTTGGGAAAAGTGTGTTGCATCTATTGGTACCTATTTTGATTAAATAAATTGTCTTTATAAAAAGTTACAGCTATTTAAAAATTTATTACTAAATCGGCCATTTCATCTGCAGCAGCCTAATAAATAATATACTTAAAAAATTTGGTTTATAATTTTGCCATTAATGCTTATCACACAATCTAAATGTAATAAAGATGGCAAAATAAGATTAATATTTCTTGTGCAATGTTTATTTATTTGTACTATTTAATCTGGAGAAGTTTATTAAAAACACGAATTTCAAAATACAACATTTTACAGCATTTATCTATTGTAAATAAAAAAATTATATTAAACTTAGTCTTTGCAAAAAAAATACTTCCATTAATGTTACTAGAGATTACATCTATCTTCTAATTTTTTTGCAGATATAAAAATAATAAAAATTTTATATTTAATAGAATATTACATTTTGGAACTTTATTATTATTATTAATTATTCTTTATTCCCTATCCTTTTAGTCAATAACATTTTGTGACAATTTCTAAAAAATAATCAATAATAATTACTTAAAAATGATTACTAATTGCAGCTAAATTTATAAAAGAAAGATACTTTAGATACTTACTAAAGCAAAAATAGATGAGTAACAAAATTTGAATATGTTAATTATTAAAATTAAAATTTGTTTATACCTTTTCTTTCTTATATTGATCTCTTAATTGTAGATCTAAAATATTCTCTTGGTCAATCATAAATTTTTGTTAAAGGAATATTATAAATTCAATATCCCAGAAGTAAAACCTCAAAAAATTTCGAATCATACTGTTTTCTTAACATTCAAAAACTAGCTGTTATTGTCCATAATTTTTAATCCAATCTTGTAGTTCATATTATGAACTTTTAGATATAAGCTATAAAGAATAAATGCATGATAATAATATACAACAAGAACTTCAAAAAATCAAAGACAAATATTTGAAAAAATATAAAGCGTATATTATGATTAAAGAATTTATTAATCACAATATCAATTTTTCAAATAACTGTAATAATGTTTAAACTCTGAAAGTGTCACACAAATTCATAGAATCCTATTATTCATTTTCACAATGCTGTTTATCTTCCAAAATTCCTGAGAATCAAAAATTAAACAATCAAATCTTAATTAAGATTTAAATTCATCATCTATTTTTTTCAAATTAGAAAAAACTATCAATTCTTGTAAAAAACAATTCAAATGACTCAAACAAAAATTATTTAAACATAAAATAATTTATTTAAAACATGCCTATACAACATTTATCAAACTATAAAATCATACTTCAATATTGTATGATCAAATGAATGACAGAAAACCTTAAAACCTTGACAATATTATGATGCCTTTAAAAATTAAAATATTTATATACAACTTATAAAGAATAAATGCACTGTTTTGTAAAAAAAATGAAATTGTAAACTACATTAAAGACATAAAAAGTTCAATAATTTTTTTGGCCTTACTAACTACTTAAAAAATTAGAAATCCAAAATTTCTTTTATATTTGAAAAAATATTAAAAAAAACGTAGATAAGAGTATACACTACCTAATTTATTTATAAAATCCAAAACAAAGCCTGGTTTTATTTTAAAAATTAAATCTAAGCGATGCACCAATTATTATGATTACCCTTAAAGCCGCCGTCTGTTGCTACCGATGATTACCGCCGCTGCACCTGAAACAGAAAAATAAACGCGCAAATTAGTCGACGCCTTACCAGTCATGGAACGCGTCGGAACTTAACTGAATAGAAGACCGCCTCTGAGCGCCGCTGCCCCACGAATCTAAGCAACACTACATTAAAGTAAACACGCGCACATAACTGCAAACTCGCACTGCAAGCGCACGGCAGTACTAACATGCGAGGCGCGCACGACAGCTGCGTTGCATAACGTGCTTGATACTTGAAAAATTTGGTTTATAATTACGCACATTGCGCAGACGCAAACTGTCAATTGTGCTAAATCAGGTTCACTCGGTCACTCCGTCTATTACTCTTATAATATTGTCAACATCTAAGAAATAAAAAATTTTATTACTTTTCTAGAAGTATTGAAATGGCTTCTGTATTGGGTACCGTGTATAGCGAGGGGCTCACATGGGTCAAAAAGAAATCGTATTATCAAGCCATAAAAGGTATTTTAAATAATTCTTAAGTATACTAATTATCTTAAAGAAGATTAGAATTTACAAAAAACAAGTAAAAAAAAAAAAAAGAAATAATTTTTTTCACGTAAAAATGCTATGTACTACATGGGCTGAAAAGTCCTGGGATTTTTCAATAGGTAACGCCACTAAAAAATGAACATGATTCATTTCGAAAGGTTCATCTGTCAATAGCTTATGTGTGAAGTTTCACGACATTTCATTTATTTAGTTACAAGCTACAGTCGTTTAAGTTTCGCTACCTTTGCTTTCGTGAAAAAAATGGAAAAACAGGAATATCGCATCTTGATCGAACATTGTTTTTTGATAGCAAAAACTCCGGAATAATTAATGAAATAGTTAAAGAAATCTTATCCTACATCTGTTATCTCGAGAACAACAATTTATCGGTGGTTTAGGGGATTTAAAATGGGTCGTACAAGCACTGAAGACGCACCTCGCTCAGGAAGGCCAAAAGAGGCTACGAATGCAGAAATCGTAAAGCAAGTGCATTGAATTGTTTTGAACGATCGTAAAGTGAAGTTGCGCGAGATAGCTAAGGCCGTTGACGTCTTAAAAGAACGGGTGGGATATATTTTGGACGATGTTTTGGACATAAAAAAGCTATCCGCACGATGGGTGCCACGTTTGCTGACCGTCGACCAAAAACAGCAGTGCGTTGATGATTCAGCGGCCGGTTAGGCTTTGTTGCAGCGTAATCGAGCGGACTTTTTCCGATGTTTTGTGACAATGGATGGAGCAGCGATCCATTACTATACATCTGAGTCCAACAGGCAGTCTGTAGAATGGCTGAAAAGTTACGAAAGCCGACCAAAACGGCCAAAAGATCAACGTATAATCGGGAAGCTTTTAGCCTCCATTTTTTGGGATGTGCATGGCATAATCTTCATCGACTACCTGCAGAAGGAAAGAACAGTTACCGGAGAGTATTATGCTACGTTATAAGAAAAACTGAACAACGAAATAAAGAAAATACGATCCCATATGGCGAAGAAGAAAGTTCTGTACCATCACGATAACGCACGAAAGTTCTGTACCGTCACACACGTCCTTGAAAGCGAAGGCCAAATTGGACCAATTACGATTCAAATTAGTTGCTCACCCACCATGTTCTCCAGATTTGGCCTACAGCGATTATTAGCTATTCCCAAACCTCAAGCGGTGACTCCAGGGAAAGAGATTCACATCGAATGAGGAAGTCATCGCGGAAATCGAGGCGTATTTCGAAGGCTTGGACGTTTCGTACTACAGAAAGAACATCCAAATGTTGTCAAATCGCTATACTAAGTGTATCGCCCTCAAAGGCAACTATGTTGAGGAATAAATACAACATTGTTTAAAAAACGCTTATTAAAAATCCCGGGACTTTTCAGCCCACGTAGTACATCCCTGTCGCATCTTTAAACTTGACAACGTTGCGTTTCGTATTTATATACTAGGTGTCCTATTTTAAAAAACGGATTCATGTATCTCTAGCACTAAAGGTTTAAAAAAAAAGTTTCAAGACAAAAGCTGTTAGATTTTGAAGGGGACGTCTACTAGGTTGTTCAAAAAGTTTTTAAAGCGGAAATGAAGATACTTTTTTTTGTTGGTGAAATCATTTTTATTGCTCAGTATATTCTCCCATAAGTTCAATACACTTGGTCCAACGGTCTTCCAACTTGTTTATCCCATCATGGAAGTGACTTTCTGCAAGGCCTGCAAAATACTCCTCTGCGACGGCTATAACCTCTTCGTTTGATAAAAAATGCTTCCCACGAAGGAATTTCTTGAGATGTGGAAACAGCCAGAAGTCAGAGGGAGCTAAATCAGGTGAATAAGGTGGATGCTGCAACAATTCGTACTTTAATTCGGTTATTTTAGTGATAGTTTTGTGAGCCGTGTGAGCGGGTGCATTGTCTTGATGAAAAATGATTTTTTTCTTGTGCAAACCGGGTCTTTTTTCACTAATTTTTTCATCCAATTGGTCCAAAAGGTTACAATAATATTTAGAATTTATTGTTTTGCCAGTTTAGAGATAATCCACCAACAAAATCCCTTTTGCATCACAAAAAACTGACGCTAACACCTTCTTCGCCGATTTCTGAACACGAACTCGCTTCGGTGCCGAAGTGCCTGGTTGACACCACTCTCTAGCCTCTTGTTTTAATTCAGGGTCATGATGGTAGACCCAAGTCTCATCCATAGTGATGAATCGACGCAAAAAATCCTTTTTATCCTTTCGAAAACGCTCCAAATGTTGCTCAGAAAGTTGCATTCGAACGTGTTTTTGTTCCATTGTGAGCGAATGCGGCACCCATTGTGCACAGAGCTTTTTGAAACCCAAAACTTCATTTAAAATATGACTCACACTGCCTAATGAGATGTCTAGGGCCTCTGCTAAATCTCTCTCGGTCAATCGACGATTTTCCAAAACCATATCCTGTACTTTTGCTATGAATGCTGGTGTTGATGCACTTTTTGGACGTCCTGAGCGTGGATCGTCTTCAACGCTTTTTTGACCACGTCTAAACTCTAAAACCCATCGATGCATAGTTGGAAATGAAGGAGCAGATTCCTTTAACACTTTCACCATTTTTGTATGAATTTCCGTTGCTGATAAACCTTCCAAAACAAAGAAATTTATCACTGCACGATATTCGGTTTTTTCCATTGTAAAAAAATACACTGACACGTCAACTTCAAATGGCTTGCAAACAAACAATGAATTGACAGAGTGGAATGAAACTTTGGGTATGTTTATATGAAAGATAAAATATTAAAATGGTGTAAGAATTTTCTCAATACGAGAAATTAATTATGGCTATAATAAAATGGTGCTTCTCCACATTGGACAATCATTGTAAGAAATTATCCAAATAAAAGATTCAACAATCGATGGATAGGTGGAGGAGGTCCCGTAAAATAGCCACCTAGGTCACCAGACTTTACTTTGCTTGACTTTTATTTATGGGACTTTCTGAAAAATGAGGTCCCTAGAACTAGACCAACGAAAAGAAGAAGATATGAAGGTGAGGAGACAGTATGAATGTAACACTATACCACGGTACGCGTTATTAAAAACAATATCGCATTTCCGAAAAGGAGTCAACTTGTGTTTTCAAAAAGATAGGGAAATTTTTTAATATCTTTTGCCTAAAATAGCTCTTTTCATTCCGCCTCAGCTGAAAATACAGCTTACATCGATGGATGATCTTGCCTTACCTGGCAGGATCTCTGCTTGGTCTTGCCTTAACTGGCTGGATCTCTGTTCGATCTTGTCTTAACTGGCCAAATCTTCGCTTGGTCTTGCCTTAACTGGCCGGGTTTCTGCTTGGTTTTGCTTCATCTGGCTGGATCTCTGCTTAGTAAATTTCCTGTTTTTTCGTTATCTGGAGTAAAATTAAAACTCTTCATTTAAAATGTTTCACTTGACTTGAAATGACCTTGGAAGTTGTAGTCAAGATCATGGTCAAGTTCATATTAGAACGTAAAGTTTTCTGCTCTTTCGTTTTTATAGTTAGAAGTAAGGGTTTCCGTTTAGAAAAACCAATTTGATCTTCAAATGACCTTGAAGGCCTTATTCAAGGTCATAGACAAGGTCACAGTTACACGTCCCTTTTAAAATCTAATAACTTCTATCTGGAAACTTTTTTCTTAAAACCTTTACTTTTTGAGATATATGCATCCATTTTCCAAAATGGAACACCCAGTATATACAGTAATACATATGTACAATTATTTAAGTTTGATAATATTAAAATGGATTTTTTCGTGCAAATATTAGAAAATATTTGGAAAGATTGCCAACTCTGGTAAAAATAAAAGTATTCTTAAGAAAGCCTATGAAACTGGAAGATTAGAAGGTTTAAATATTTTTTTAGAAAATAATGTACAAGGGAAACCATGTGTTAGAATAATAAAGAGTATTATTAAAAATATTTATGATTAACTTTTTGAATAATTTAAGTATAATAAACGAATTGTTTTCTTTATCATTAATTTGAAAGTATTTATAATATTATTTAACGTTTGTTTGTTACATAGATAATTTATTGTATTTTGTTATGTATTTAAAAAAATGATTAAGAATTTTTGTGCATTATTGTTATAATACAATAATAAATTTATGCTAATATTAGGTTGCTACAGATGAAATGGCCGATTTAGTAATTAATTTTTAAACAGCTGTAACTTTTTATAAAGACAATTTATTTAATCAGAATAGGTACCAATAGATGCAACACACTTTTCCCAACGAGATACAAGTACATTTATTCCAGTTTTGTAGAAGTCCGAGTTTCTGGTTCGAAGAAACTTCTCGAAAGCATTTTTGACAGCAGCTTCATTATTAAATCTTTTTCCTGTTAAAAAGTGATCCAAATGTTTAAAGAAATGATAATCTGTTGGTGAGAGGTCTGGTAAATATGGAGGGTAAGGAAGAGTCTCATAGCACAACTCGTTTAATTTTTGGACCGTTGTTCTCGATACATGAGGTCGTGCGTTATCATGAAGCAGTATCACTCCATCCCCATTGACAAGCCTAGGTCGTTAGACTATCAATTTCTGATGCATCTCATCCAGTTGAGCACAGTATTTCTCAGCATTGATGGTTTCGCCAGGTTGCAGACACGAATAGTGGATAACTCCAGCTACAGACCACCAGACAGTTACCATTATTTTCTTTGGATGAAGGCTTGGTTTCGGCATGTGTTTTGGCGCTTAATCGGCATCTAGCCATTGGGCCGATCAGCGACGATTATCGTATAAAATCCACTTTCCATCGCAGGTCACAATTCGGTGCAAGAACGGTTCCTTTTTGTTGCGGGAGAGAAGAGAACTTGAAATCTCTATTCGACACGTCATGTTTTGCTCGGTAAGATCATGCGAAACCCATTTTTCAAGCTTTTTCACTTTTCCAAGTTGTTGCAAGTGGCGGTAAACTGTCGAATTGTGAACGCCTAATTTCTCGGCAAGATCCCTTATGGTTTGGCGGGGGTCAGACTCCACTATTGCACGCAGCTCGTCGTTATCGATCGATGGTCCTGGGTGTCTACGTGGCTCATTTCCAAGGTCCATATCTCCGGATCGAAATTTTTCGAGCCACCGCCGAGTGGTTTGTTCGTTAACTGTATCAGGCCCAAATGCGCTGTTGATATTCCTCGTTGCTTCCGTTGCGTTGTGCTCTAATTTAAATTCGTATAGTAAAAGTAGCCGTTTTTGATTCACTTTTATGTTCACTTTCTCTTTTTGTTTTTACGATCACTATGAAGTGCAAAACAGAAATGACTCCATAAATCAAGGTAGCAGTATTTATACTTCAATATGTCATATCATTTGCGCCGCCTTGTGCCAACATCATACACTAAAATTGCAGCCAACTTTATGTCATTGCTAAATCGGCCATTTCATCTGCAGCAACCTAATATTCACTGTTTTATTATTTCTCTGATCCATATACTTGAACGTTGCGAGAAAATATACAAAAAAAATACTTTAAAAATGAACAGCAATTTTATTATTACATACACATATTTAAATTTACCATCTTTTCTTCGTAATGGCTCAGCGTGACGCTGTCAAATTTATTGCACACACGCAAAAGCTACTAAAAAAGTTGACAAATACAAGTTTTTGATTTTTCCGACACGATTTTCACGAAAATTATTACAGTAACGTTTATTTTTCATAATAATAATAAATTATTCGTAAAACAATTTAAAATTACATACATTTTATATTTAGATCCAATATTTTATGGCTGAGTATCATCAATTCTAATTCTTGTCTCCATAAGATTTGCATGTTAAAAAGATAATTTTTTAAGATAATTTTTCTTGTCATTTTAATTTGGTAACCCTATTTTTCTTGATCGTAAATGAATACTTAATAATAAATATACTAGAGTAAATTTTTTTACGACCCTCGAATGTTTCATAACATTTCTTTAAATCCAACTTTTCAACTTGTAACGTCCAACTACAGTACAGTACAATAGCGATCATGAATTATAAAACCACTTTCAACAGTAGCTTTAAAATTATCTAGTGTATATTCACAGATTCATTCAATATTTTTTCTATACGTGCCACCTTTATTAATAGTATGATCTCAACGTTTGAGCTGACTGATCGATTAAACTTTTCTGAATTATTTTTGTACTGTTTCAATTCTTATCTTCTTTCTATCTATAATTTATCTTCTTTCCGCTTCTCGAATAATTCTACAGCTGTAATCAAAACTAAAAAACGGTGCAACTTCAAGATCAGGAAAATGATATTAAAAATCTAACGTCTTTTCATTAATTATATCAATTTAATTGAAATATTTTATAGCATCGATTAATATTTACTTCAATTTTCTCAGAAAAAGTTTCATTTGTCTTCAAGATTATTTAATAATTATAAGATGAGTAAATTCTTTTATATACTCTCAGTAATAAATATTTTATTTTTTGTATACTCTCTCTTTCTCTCCCTCTCCTCCTTCCCCTTTTTTTCATCTCTCTCTCCATCTCTTTGTTCATCTCTCTCTCTCTCTCCCTCTTCCTCTCCCTCGTTTTCTTTCCTACTCTTCCTCTTCCACTCTCTTTCCCTCTCTCTCAAAATTTTAACGAATTAATCGTAAGTGTGCCAACCCCGATAAAAACTGGAATTGAGAAAGTGATTGTGAAAGTGAAAATGATGAATACATGGTAACAAGAGAGAGTAAGAATAAGATGCCTGGAACAGTTAATCAAAAGGAGTTGTATCATCTCTTACAAAATTTAGGATTATCAAAAAATGGAGCCCAGTATTTAGCCTCAGTATTAAAGAAGAAAAACTTCTTATCCAGGAGTACCGAGGCTTCCATTTACTGGGATAAGGAAGAAGAATTTCATAAATATTTTGTGAACATGAGGAATATCCATTAATATATTACTTTAATGTAGAATAACTGTATAAAAGAAAAAAAAAAAAAAGAAGAAAAATTTATAAAAATGAAGAGTGGAAACATTCTGCAGACTCCTCAAAACGGAGCTTTACAGTAGTTCTTCTTAACAATTGAAATACATTTGCCCCTATCCTAATAGCTCACTAAATAAAGCCAACAGAATCTTATGGAAATTCGAAAATTATGTTGAACAAAGTAAAATACTAATGGGAAATTTATGGTGGTTTTAAGATCTCAACTTTAATTTTCGGTAAACATTCAGGATTTTTAAATAATCCTGTTATTTTTATGAGATAGCAGAAACCGTATCCATCACTACGTAATTAAGGAATGTCCAAAAAGAACCGAGAAATTTTTCTGCCACCTCTCTATATCAAACTTGGTATTATAAAGTAGTTTGTTAAAGCTTTGGACAAAGATGGAAACTGTTTCAAACATTTGTAAAAAAAGTTCCCTAAATAAGTGATGTTAAACTAAAAGAATTCATATGTGATGTTTTCAACAAATTTTCTATAAAAATGAATTAAACTGAAAGAGCAGTTTGGCTTAGCTTTAAAAAGGTTTCTGACAATCTTTTATAAAATCACAAATGTGAGGATTACCATATTCTAGTTCAAGAGTTGTTTACTAACTAAAAGCAGCTTGTCTGCCTATTTAACCTATCAATTCTCTTAAACTAAAAAGGCCGACTCTTAAATCTAAATGAACAATGTGACACATCATATAATCGAAAAAAACTGTGACTCAACCAGAGTTAGTGCTAGCCCAAGCACATCTATAGTTGCAAATGTACCAGTTACGTAAAGCATTCTTCCAATCTTACATTGTTTCTGCAGCGAAAGAGTATCAACACCATTGCCTCTTCACCGAAATTAAGTATCATTTCTCTTAAACAGATACACTCAACTTTGGCTGACTCTCTTCGAAATCTTAATAATAAATGAAATTCATTCTCTAATACAATCTGTTGAAAATTCAGCTAATTACAAATTTCAAATAGAAAAAATATTAAGAGGTTTGATGATGCAGCGGCTCTTATTCAAAACCAAAATAATGCGCTAGCCGGGATTCACGAGAGTCAGTCAAGTTACTAAAATTAGAAAGTTATTTAAAGAAGAAAATTGCTAGACTGCAAAATTGTAATTAATAGTAAATTTTGCAAGTTTGAAAATGATAATATTAAAACAGTACATTAATCTCATGCATCAAATAATTTTAAAAATCGATTCCATTTAAAAAAATGTTTGTAAGTTAACCGCTAGTGGGACAAATTAGCGATCAGACAAGTTTCGATTTGATACAATTCGAAACTGATACAGATACAGAATGTATAAATGATCTAGATCGCTCCATTTTCAGAAATAAATCTACGTTAAAGAATTAAAGTTTTTATAATGAGTAAACAATTAAAGATCACAGCCAAATAATTAGGCTTAAAATACATATGATATCATCAAGATACATTTTTCGTCAAGAAAGCGGACGGTCAAAGAGCGCATTGAATTTTATTTAGATAGCCTGGATTACAAATAATGCTAAGGTTGTCCTTTAGGTTAAAAAAGCGGAATCCCGGTGTTCCAAAATACTTAGTTTGCAAAATTCAATATAAAGTTTGATCACTAGTATCAATTAGAATTATTTATACATAATTTAAACTGCGTTTTGAAAAAAATGGGAATTTGATAATAGATTTGTATACTTCTTAAAATAAAAATTCATAAAATAATTATAGGTGATCTAAATGCCGATTTTTTCGGAGAGAGTGATGCAAAATTTGTGAGCAACTTATTTGCTTAATTGTCTCTAAAACTAATTAAGTATGGCTCCTCGCATTTTACACCCACATTTCGTACTTGAATCTACTTATACGCAGATGTCAATGATATTAGGTGTAGTAAAAAGTAATCCATTATTTTGCCAATAGATGGCTTTAGTAGTCTGTATCTCCCGTTATAAAAGTGCGATCGGGTTACACTAGATGGCGTTAGAAAAATAAGATTTCGTACTATAAAGCTTTTGATACAGTTTTGTGATTGCTTGACTCAGTATTTTTTTAGCGTGCGTCAAAGATGGACACCAATAAAGAGAAAATACGCCATATTTTACAGTTTTTCTTCGATAAAGGCGAAAACACAAGCTAGGCAGCTGAAAATGTGAATAGTGTTTATGGTCCTAATACTGTAACAGCCAATTACGCGCAATTTTGGTTTCGTCGATTCCGTTCCGGTAATTTTGACGTCAAAGATGCACCACGCTCTAGAAGGCCAATTGTCGAAAATGTCGATAAAATAATGGAAATCGTCGAGTCCGACCGTCACATAAGCACTGTTTCGATTGCCCAGGAGCTAAACATTGCACAAAAAAAAGTTTGGAACCACTTAAATAAGGCTGGATACAAAAAGAAGTTCGATGTATGGGTGCCACACGAGTTATCGCAAAGAAACCTCATGGACCGAATTTCCATCTGCGAATCGCTGCTGAATCGCAACAATATCGATTTATTTCTGAAGCGGATGTTTACTGGTGTTGAAAAGTGGGTCACTTACGACAACGTCAAGCGACAACAGTCGTGGTCAAATTGCGGTGAGCCGGCGCGAACAGTGGCCAGGCCAGGATTGACAGTCAGGAAGGTTTTGCTGTGTGTTTGGTGGGACTGGCAGGGAATCATCTACTATGAGCTGCTCCCCTACGGCCGAACTCTTAATTCGGACCTGTACTGTCAACAATTGGACCGTCTGAAAGAAGCAATCGCCCAGAAGCGGCCAGCTTTGGCTAATAGGAGAGGAATTGTGTTCCATCTGGACAACACCAGGCCGTATACATCGATAGTGACTCGCCAGAAGCTCCGGGAACTTGATTGGGAAGTTCTTATGCATCCACCTTATAGTCCGGACCTGGCACTAAGTGATTACCACCTGTTCCTGTCTATGACGAATAATTTTGCAGGTGAAAAATTCGCCTCAAGAGAAAATTGTGAAAATCGACTGTCCCAGTTTTTTGACAATAGGGACAAGGGTTTCTACGAGAAAGGCATTATGAAATTACCTCCAAAATGGCAACTAGTTATCGAACAAAACGGTGCATATTTGACCTAAATCGTATCATTCTATCTATGCTAAATAAAACCTTCAATTTAATGCAAAAATAATGGATTTCTTTTTACTACACCTAATATAATCATAGACAGCTTACTGTTACGACGTTTAGGCATATATCCAATGACAATTCTTTTACTTACCGTGATTTTAAAAACATATCCCTATACGAGTTATCATAAAGGTGATTTCTTTTTTATCTAGCTGTGAATGGATCACCTGCTATAAGAAAATATTTAATCCTATTAGTCTTTTTTTCTCTAAAGGTATTTTTCGAGCCGATTAGAAGAAAGCGGATATCATTCCTTTGAAAAAATGCAAAACACCATCTACAATATCAGACTTTTGGCAAATAGCTCTCTTATAATTTCTTTCAAAGCTGTAAATAATTAGTCTGTGAGCAGTTGTAAGAGCATCTGATTTTCTCTCGCATTCTTGACCCTTCTTAAACTCAGACCGTTTCACTCAACACAAACAATTTCACTTAAAGTAACTTTCGATATCAAACGCGGTAAAGACAACAAAATGATCACTTAACTTTTTTTGACTTTAGTAAGGCCTCCCACACTATACGACCTGTGTGTTTACTTGAGGGAGAAACTAACCTATAATTTTTTTTTTTTTTTAAAACACCTGATAAAATATAAAGAAATTAATTGAAATAATATTTTCCATATTGGTATGAAAAATATAAATGGTAATAAATATTTTCATATCTGTTACATTCGATTTCTTTTATTGCGTATCAAATTATTCTTTCTTGAATATTTTTTTCTTTCACGCAGACTTTTAAGGGGGGAAATCACAGTAAAATTTTCAATTTTTTGAAAAAAATTTTTTTCGCCTAAAAGGTGTTTTAGGGTCTTAAAAATAATATACCAAATGATGGAACACGGCAAAAGTGTCCGAGTGCCCAAATTTTTCATTCTGCGGTAACGCCACTCAGATATGCTCCGAGCAGTACTTAAAACTTTAAACGCGTTTTTCTCGAAACCACTTTTTTTGAGCTCGCCGAAGACATAACTCAAGCAAATCTTTACCGATCGACTTGAAATTTTGACAGTAGCTTTGAAATATCTTTCTCCACGTAGCTACGTAGGATTTTTTATTTTATATGGCTTAGTTTTTTTTATCGAAGATTTGATGGCGTTTTTTTTTGTTAAAAATTTAACTTTATTTTCAAACATGCACCATTTTGTGAAAAATCAATACATCGAAAAAATCCTACGTAGCTCGCTAGCTGTTGTTATATGAAAACTAAAAAATTTTGGTTTTTTCTTCCAGGTCAAAAATTAAGGAGTCTACGTCTTTGGCCATCGACACGCTTTCAAAAATAGGCGCCTTGGGGCATATGCTGCGCAGCCGCCATTTTTAAATATTTTTTATTGAAAAAATTACATTTTGTACTTTTGTAGTATTGCTATAAAACCTACTTTACAGATTTTTAATTGATACTTTTATTCAGCCAAAATTAATTCCCGAAAATATGCCTATTTTTTTGTGTGCTACTGTGATTTCCCTCCTTAATTGAACTGATAAATGGATTTTGATGAAACAAGACTTAAAATATTTGTAAGATGTGTTCTCATGGGTCAAAGCTCTAGCTTAGCTTTATTTTTCCATTAATATTCGAGATATTGGAAGACAATTAATTCTATAAATTTATATAACATAAAAGTATAGGAAACATGATTAAAATTAAAATAGTTAATAAAGAGTTATCTTTTATTCCAAGCTTCGGCGTCTAATGACAAGCCTCATCAACATTTTAAGCCTTACTTTATCAAAATTTAGCCGTCGGTTCAATTGGAAGTCTGCGTAAAAGCACATAAAAATCTTGAAAAAATGAACCTATAAATAAGTAATTTAAATATTTATCATTAAATCTTAAGTTATATTTAATATTTATATTTTTTATAACCAAGAAATTGAAATGCTTGTAAAATATACTAAATCGAATCTATTTTATATAAAATAAAATTAAAAAGATAAATAAAAAATATAGTAGGAAAAAAGTACATATATAAGGTGTTTTATTTTAATCTATGTGACTAAAAATCTCATTAGTGTTGTGAAATATCGAAAAAATGATTTCCGTAAAAGTAGTAGGTATTTTAGGGGGACATCGATTGGTGACCTAAAATTTGACATTGAAGTTTATTCTCAAAGTTCTTTGAAGGTCAATATTTATATTTTTATGATAAACCATAATTTTTAATCTCAAATTCTAAAAGTACAATTATTTCTACGTTAAAATATGATCTGACTGATTTGTCAGATGTGATTTGACTGACTGATGTAGATGGTATCATGCCAGTATTGCTAGATATTGGAAAAATGATCTACACAAAAGCTGAAGATATTGTTGAGAAATAAATTAATGACCTTTAATTTAACATTGATGATTATTCTCAAGGTAAACTTTGATTTTTCCAATAAAAGCCTCGATCTTTGACTTTGGATTATGGAAGAGTGAAAAATAAAACGTTAGTTTAATGCTTGGCATATAGTCAATATGGACGTCTAGAGGCCTGACGAAACTAAGATGTACTCCATAGGCTGGTTTTTCAGCTGCGAAATTTCACTTTAAAAAGAAAATGTCACTTTTGATTTTGTTGCTGCTTATCTTTTCAATGAAGCATAATATTTAAGCAAACCAAAACGTAAATAAAAGAATATCAGTCTAGATTTAATGTTATTATTAAAATCAGTCAATAATTACTTTGGTGACATATTTTTGTATCTTTTTGAACTTCTGATAAATTTAAAATTTGAGGTACTTATAGAAGACTCGTAAAACATGTGAATCACCTCAGAAAGATGGCTTAACATAATTTTTGAAATTAAAATAATGCTCTTTAAAAAATTTTTGGATTTTTTCGATTTCATTAATTTGAAGACGATATATTGCATTTGGAAGATTAACTGCGATTTAGACATTGAATTACTCGCTCTTAGCTTAACTCAGGATGAACAACGTGGTCGTGGCAAGTATTTGATCCCTTTATGTGTATGTGTGTATGTGTGTGTGTGTGTGTGTGTGTGTGTGTGTGTGTGTGTGTGTGTGTGTGTGTCGGTTAGGTCGGTATGTGCCTGTTTGCATACATGTGAGTGTGTCTGTGTCTGTGTGCATGCATGTACGTGAATTCTTTACCTACACGTTTTCTTTAATTAGCGTTTTAGTTTGCTTAAATACTATGCTTTATTGAAGAGATATGCAGCAGCAAAGTCAAAAGTGACTCTCTCTCTTCAAAGTGCAATTATCCAGTAGAAAAAAATCGTAGAGGAATGTATAGAAAAGAAATCAAAGCTATAGAGTAGATTTTTCTGCTCAAATACGAGAAAGACAATCTTGAAATTATGACATTTTCTTCTAGCTGAAAAATTCTTATGGGAGAATAAATATTTTTGAAATTTAAAATATATAGTTAAAGAGAAAAAGATTTGAGTTTTAATTTTTTTTTTTTTTTGCTTATCTGTTTATTTTTATTTGTTGCAAAATTATAAAAGTCTAAATTTAGTCATAAAAGGTGATTCATTATGAGGTTTGATTTTCAATAGGCTTTTTTTACAGATCACGCGTGAGTTGCAATGTAATTTTTATTCAGTATTGTTTCACAAATCACCATGGAAAGACTTGCATCGCAACAACGTATCCAAATTGTTCAGCTGTATTACGAAAATCAGCGTTCTGTGAGAAATGTTTTTCATGCTCTTAGAGCAACTTATGGTGTGCATCGTCGATCTACCGAAACCACTATAGCCAATACCATCCGCCAATTGGAAACCCAGCATACATTATGAGATGATACTCGATCGATTAGACCACATCCAGCACGTAGTGAAGAGAATATAGCGGCTGCAGCTGAGAGTGTGGCTGAAGACCGTGACGAATCGATTCGGCGGGGTTCTCAACAGCTTGGTTTGTCGTACGCAATAACTTGGCGTATTTTACGTAAAGATCTTGGTTTTAAGGCATACAAACTTCAACTCGTACAAGAATTGAAGCCGGGCAACTTAGGTTTGCATCGTGTTTTTGGTGAATGGGCTCTGAATAAGCTCAATGAAAATCTGCTGTTATATCGCGAAATTTTGTTCAGTGATGAGGCGCATTTTTGGCTCAACGGATACGTCAATAAGCAGAAGTGCTTGCCGTATTTGAGCTGATGAGAAACCTGAAGAGCTTCAACAACTACCACTAAAGCCACAGAAATGCACAGTTTGGTGTGGTTTATGGGCCGGTTGAATCATCGGTCCATATTTCTTTCAAAATGAGTCCGGTCAGAACGTAACCCTTAATGGCGACCGTTATCGCATAATGATAACAGATTTTTGCTACCTGAAATTGAAGCCCGTGGTATCGGTGAACTTTGGTTTCCACAAGACGGCGCTACTTCGCATATAGTGAAAGAAACAATGGACTTATTGAGAAATCATTTTGGTGAGAACCTGATTTCACGTTTTGGACCAGTTAATTGGCTGCCTAGATCATGTGATATCACACCTTTAGATTATTTTTTTTGATGTTACACGAAGTCTTTGGTCTTCAGGGATAAGCCAACTTCAATCGACGCTTTGCAAGCCAACATTGCTCGTGTCATTCGTAAGATACCAGTCGCCATGCTGGAACTCGTCGTCCAAAATTGGATCCTCAGGATGGACCATTTACGGCGTAGTCGCGGTCAACATTTAAATGAGATAATCTTTGAAAAGTAAATTTCATAGATTGTTCTTTCGACTTACAATAAAATTTTGACTATAGAATTCAACTTCATGTCTTTTATTTCAGATTAAAAACCAAACCTCATAATGAATTACCCTGTATTTTTGCATAGACAATTAGAGCCCTGTTAATTTTTTTATCTGTGTATATATATATATATATATATATATATATATATACGAGGTCTGTCCGAAAAGTATCCGACCTACTTTCATATCTCAGCGATGGTGTTATTTTTCGTCATCGGACGAGTGGCATTCTTCAAAGTAGTCCCCATTTGATTGAATAACGCGCTCCTAGCGGTGTTTTCACTTTCCGAAGCAGTCCTAAAAATTAGTTTTTGGGATAGCCTTCAGTGTCCTCGTCGCATTATCTACAATCGTCTTTTTGTCGTCGAACCGGTGTCTTTTAAGCGGTTTTTTTCAAATTCGGGAACAACCATAAGTCACAAGGGGTTATGTCGAGACTTTACGGAAGATTGGCGAAGCAGTAGAATATTGTGTTTCGTTAAAATCTGCTACACAAGATTCGATGAATGCACTGGCGCATTATCGTGATGGAGAAGCCAGTCCTTGCTTGACCAAAAATGCGCTTGATTTCTTCTCATCGCATCACGCAATCGTTTCAGAATTTTAACTTAATATTCCTTATTAATCGGCTGAGCTGTCGATGCATATTTGTGGTGCACAACACCTTTATAATAAAAAAAAACAATCAGCATTGACTTGATATTGCTCCGACTTTGTTGTGCTTTTTTCGGCTGTAATTCGGACGAGAGCTTCCACTGTGAAGATTTTTGTTTTGTTTCGGGATCTTAATCATAAACCCACGATTTATCACCAGCAATAATCTTTTTAAGCCGAGTTTGAAGCAAAGTTTGATGCAAATTCGTTGATCAGATCTTTCAGTCATTTTTAACAATAGCTACATCCGACGAACGCAAAAAAGGTATTGTAAACAAATACACGCTGCGCATAAACTATACGTCCTGTAGGTACCGGTGAGCAACCGATAAGTTCGTGAGGCTTTACTGTTGACGTCAAGGCTTCGGAGAGGTCACTCGAACACTCTGGCTCAAAGATATAAAAGAAGGTCGGATACTTTTCGGACCGACCTCGTAGTTTAACGTGAAAATAAAAATTTATAAGATAAAATAATATTAATATTAGTTTTTAAGTTTATCAAATATTTCTGTAAAAATAGACATCCCCTCTCGATCTCTCTTTCCGCCATCAAGATATAAAAGCAAGTCGGATACTTTTCGGACAGACCTCGTATACACTGATAAAAAAAATTAAAATATATATATAAGAGAAAATTTAACTTTTATATACTGTTTTATATAAGCTTTCATATAAATTTTTAAATAGATTTAAAAAAAAAAAAAACAAAAAAAGATATTAGTTTTAAAATGCAAACCATTTTTAATAATAGAAGATATTGAAAAAAGAAAGATTAAAAAAATAATGCTAGCATTCTAGTAGAAAGCATAAAGGTAGATTTTTAACTTGAAAATTGCATATCAAGTTGATACAGCTCATTTTGTGACTGCACGCAGTAAGCTGCGTTGTAAGCAAAGAAGATGTCTTTATATTTATGTATTGTAGATGTAGAATATCCGCAGAGGCGTCGATATCCACTTACAACTGTAGAAGCTGAAAACGCAAAAGTAATTTTCGGGAACGTCAGACTTTTAATAAATAAACAAACTCTACGTTAACAGAATAAATGTGGTAGTTTAAATGACAAACAAGATATAATTGACAATAAATGATCCAGTTGATTGTAGCTCACGCGATTCTATCGTAAGATAATCGAAATTACAGAAATGCGCTCTGCGCGTAAGCACTGCGTCGCTGTGCTCCTTGTGCAGCATAATGATCAGCGAGTCACCGCTCTATATGCTGTGGTGACGTCGCATACTAGGATTTGACTCTCAGTTTGCAATCAATAAGATAAATAATGCAAACAAGTGCGTTCAATTCCGCGTCTATGAGCTATCTATATTTCTCTCGTATATGAGCTTAGCACAACCAGTGTCGTGCTGTCTTTTTCGCACTCGAACCTCGTTTCTAGTGGAACGAGCAAACGTCCGTATGTTTTTATTGAAACTGAAAATATTCAATAAAAATTAATTTTTTAATATCGAAGATAAATAAGGCAATAAAAATTATTAAAATCGATTTGAATAATCGATTGAATCAAACTCAATTGAAATTATGAAAGAAAATTTTAAATAATACCGCAACCTATCGCACTTCGTTTTCTTTCATCAGTTTTTGAGGTGGCAAGGGCATTATCACTCAATGCGTTTCTTATTACTCCTCTCGCAATAGCGCATAGAAACGGCAGATTACGCCCACTCATTTGTGACTTTATGTGTGTATTAAATAAATATATCAAGATCCACTAAAATAATTCGCTTAGATATCCTTAAATCAAAATGAACATTGGATTAAAGTTAATTATTTTTTTTTCAGGGCAATTAAATGATGACCTTAGATTTGACTTTGGAGTCAAATTCAAAGTTATTTTATGGTCAAGTTTATTTTTTTTTAACACGTTCCCTGCCGCGTGGGGCGTATGCGCCCCACACTGAGCTTTCCGTTCAAGCCATTTGATATTATCATTGTAAAATGAAGAAGTTTTCAAAAATTCATTGTAATATTAAGATGCCCATAATTGACTGCATAATAAATTTTTAAAAAATTCTTTATTTTAAATGATAATACCAAATGGCTTGAACGGAAAGCTCAGCGTGGGGTGTATACTCGTACGCGGCAGGGAACGTATTAACAGAAACACTAAAACCTATTTTTGATTCTAAATACTGAAAATTCTAAAAATTGCTTAAAATTCTGGGCTTAAATATATAATTTATGATGGGGCTGAAGGTCATTTTTAGATAAAAATTCAAAATAATGGTATTTTTTGTCTTTTTCTTGAAATAAGTTTTATTGAGTAATGTTTGTAGTTCATAAATAAGAAAATTAAACGCTGTTCTCGAATTCCTCTTTAAAGTAAGAAATTATGGTCATTTCAGGGTCAAAAGGTCTAGAAAATGATATTTTAAAGGTTTCATATCACCCCACCGCTCACAGCAGTCAATTAACCGGCTAACAAGAGTACGCCTAAAGCAGATTATGAACAAAGTAATACCACACAATAAAGCACATAATTCTATCTCATCACGCCAAATATCAAGACAATCCAAGGAGAACGAAAAAGAATGAAAGAATGAAAAAACAGATGACCAAACAGAAAACTAATAGAATAAAATAGAAATCAACACTGACAATTCAGCGAACAATTTCGTTTCTGGAAAACGTTTTTAACATAAAACATTCTAATAATATAATTATGAAGAACGAATGGAAGCCTGTTTTTATTACAAAACTGTGATTTTTTCTATTAAGATTGCGTTAAAATTCTTTTTGTTATTAATGCTTAGTGTTATCAGCGTGCATATCGTAACAAATTGTTGTAAAGGGATACCTTACATTGCTAATACTAGCTGTGCTTTTTTTCTTGTTGAATAGAACATACATTTTTTTCTGCTAAGTATGCCAGACTATCACGGTCTTGTATTCATCAATTGGTCTAAAATGGGACCCTAAAATTTAACTTACTACAATCTCGTTAACAGCCCTGGATATTGATGTATCCATTATTTCGATAACTGGGCGAAGACCCTGAGGAGGTGTTTACGACTTTAAACTTAATTTTTAAATTTTTTTTGTCTACTACTATTTTAAAATTTTTTTTTACTACTTTGGTTTCTTTTGAAAAATTTTAATAGTACTGTTTTTTTATATACACCACTGTTTATGCACGTAAATAGTATATCAAGACCTTAAATTTGAGAGAAAGTAAAAGACTCTGGGCGTTCCACAATCAAATTTAAAATAGATTTAAGAGTTTTCAAAATTCAAAGTATTAAGTCTGTGAAGATTTATAAGAACTGAATTTAAATTTTTGCAACTTCGATCTTGTAAACAGCTAAAAATTTTTTAAATGTTAAAATAACGGTTTGTTCTTTTATTTCAATGATCATTTATTAACCAATTATTTATGAGCAAACGGAAACGATAGGTGGTAGCGCAGTATATTCTTTGTATACAAATCGAAAAAAAATGGTAACTAAAATGCAGATACAAAATAATTTTATATAATGTGCTGTTATATTAATTAATAATCAAAGTAACAAATTAACTTATTAACTTTTAGACTGCCGGGATTTGAAAGGTTTCAATCCCCTTAGAAATGCCTAAAACCTGATCCCTATATCTTAAATATAACCTATACAAAGTTCTGATCACAGGTAGAGTCTATATTTAGATTTTCCGGCAGCTAACGGATAAAAAAAATGAGAAATTTTTAGTTTTACCAAAAAATCAGTTTTTATAGGTTTTTGAGGTTGCAGAAAACGATAACGATGTTAGTCTTCAAGTAAAGGCCATTCTTGTACCTATAATGATTTTCTTTCGGCCTTACCCAGAGTCCACGATGTGCAAAGATGAAAATTTCTAATACGGCAGGATAATTAGAAAATTACACGTCGTGGAGACAGAGTGAATAAATGTGGGTAAAGCATTTTTTCCTAGCTTTACAGTCGTGAATTTTTATTCGACCTTGGCCTTGACCCTGAAACTCACTTTAAGGTCAACTTCATTCTTTTATTCTAAAACCTCATACTTTTGACCCTAAACATCGAAGCAATAGAAAATTTTAAATACGTTTAGAGGTGTCCTTGATTGATCCATTTTAATCTTGAGGCTCTACGTCAAGGTAAAATTGCATAATCTGATACATACGAATAATCAGAAAACTGCAGATTATCTAAGTGCAGATAATAGTAAAGGAGTGAGAAGAAATTCTCTTTTTTGCGTAAAACTTATTTCTTATATAGTTTTTGGATTGCGGTAATTAATAGTGAAGTTATTTGTTAAGTATAGATCATTTTTATAACTTCTTGACTCTTCTTTGGCATTACCCAGAGCTAATGACGGGGACGTAGAGAGACGGTATAGCTCCATTTTTTTTAATTTTTCCTATTTTTTATTATTGGGAGTACAAATTAGTTCGGACCGTTTTCAGAAGATGGGTCTGGCTATTCTGAATATTTAATAGTAACAGCTACAATCGGTAGCTTTAGGGAGGTTAGACATCTGTCAATAGTATTCAGTTCATATCACTTCCAGTTTCATAAAAAAATTCTTGTTTTTAACTGTGCTAAATATAACTAATTTTGTGTTAACCAAGCAGCATTTGCGGGAGGTTTTAGTTTTCTGTTTTAATTGGAAGGAAAGTGCAGCTGAAGCGCATCGAATGCTTGTAGAAGTTTATGGTGACAGTGCTCCAACTGATAAATCTTGTAGGGAATGGTTTCGACGTTTCAAGAATGGAAATGTCAGCGTTGAAGACAAGCCTCGCTCTGGACAGCCAAAAAAATTCGAAGACAAAAAGTTGGAGGCATCACTCGATGAAGATCCAAGTCAAACGCAAGAGGAGCTTGCAGAATCATTGGAAGTGACTCAACAAGCAGCTTCTGTACGATTGAAATCCCTGGTAATAATTCAAAAGTCAGGCAATTTGGTGCTTTAAGAACTTAAACCGAGAGATATTGACAGGCGATTTTTCTGTTGCGAGCAGCTAATTCAAAGGCAACAAAGAAAGGGTCTTTTACATAGAATTGTTACTGAGGATGAAAAATGAATATTCTATGATAACCCCAGGAAGAAAAAATACTACACTATGCCCGGTCAATAGTTGCCATCGACCTCAACATCAACACCAAAGCCGAATATTCATGGTTCTAAGATCATGTTGTGTATCTGGTGGGACCAAAAGGGTGTTGTGTACTATGAGCTGCTACAACCTGACGATACCATAACGGCCGATCGGTATAGGCAGCAATTGATTCGTTTGAGCCATGCATTACGAGAAAAACGGCCGGAATATAAGGAAAGACATGACAAATTTATTTTTCTGCATGACAACGCTCGGCCTCATGTCACAAAAGTCGTGAAAAAATATTTGGAAACGTGCAAGTGGGATATTTTGCTGCATCCACCGTATTCTCCAGACATTGCTCCTTCTGATTACTGGTTGTTCTGGCAGGTCATCGGTTCACTTCTATCGCAGAAATCGAAAATTGGCTCCTAACTTGGATCACCTTAAAAGACGAGACATTTTTTCACGATGGAATTCGAAAATTGCCTGAGAGGTAGGAAAAAGTAGTAAATAGCGATGGACGATACTTCGATTAATCTTTTAATTCTTTTTATTTTGAAATAAATGCATTTTTGACCGCAGTAAAACGAACCGAATTAATTTGCACTCCCAATAAATGTTTTATTTTTAAAATTTTTTTAGCATTTTTTATAGATATTTTTTAATATTCATGAAACCGTCGATCATTTTTTTATGGCAATTCTGATTTTGTGTGGTATATTTCATAACACGGTGCAATACAAAAAGCTTCATGACAGATATTGCATTCGTAAGTAAAGCGTCTTTTTACGTTCTTCATGTTGCAGAGTTGACTATGACGCAGCAAGATTTTAGATGAATCTTCCTTCGGAATTTGTCGAGGAAAAATGAGGTCCTGTTAGTTGTAAATGAGTTGGGCCACTTGAACATGAGTGTTCTTTAACTTCAAAATTGAGTAAACTTCTAACCACTTCTATACGGAATTGTGGGAAAAAAAAGTTTTGTTTCCGTATTTTTATGGTACAGTTCAAAGGCGTTTGACTATGATAAATCCACCAAATGAAAAAATAATTTTTTATACTATTTCATAGTTTTTCTTATGGCTTCTTGAAAAGATAACTGCCTGTCTATATTATCGACCCCTTCTATGTTGTATTATAATCACAGATATAGACTGATTTCACAATATCTTCTTCAAATTTTCAATTTTTTTTACCAGAAGTACCGAATTTAACTCCATTAACGGTTTTAATCATTTAAACTTCTTTTTTATCCAGCCATTTCAGGACCAGCCAGACGTCATTGTGTGCAACCTGAATCTCACCTTTTTCCAATTTTTGCTCTTATTTTGGCATATGCTTGCTATTCTTTTGAACAGTTCCACATATTTCTGTGTCACGATCATGTAAGAATTCAGCCAATTCCGGAGATGAATACCAATTATCCAGATATACGATGTGACCTTTATTGAAATAATTTTTTAGGAAATGAGCTACAATGTTGTTAGAAATACCCATACCAAATTTCTCATAATCTGTATCTGAACCTGTATAGACAACAAAATCGATCAAGAAACTAGTTTTATAATCAACTAGTTCGAACAGTTTGATACCAAAACGATTTCGTTTCAATGATAAATACTGTTTGAACTTCAGTCTCCCTTTCGTCAAAACTAAACTTTCATCTATGCAAAGCTTCTTTCCTGGTAATATAGAATTTAAAAATTTTTTTTTTAGATCATTAATTACAGGTTTCATTTTTTTCAGAGAATGATATTCAATTTCTTCGTTGTTTGCAAAATGTAAATATCGTAAGATTTGAAGATACTAATTTCGCGTCATTATCTTTCTAAAAATGGGTGTTGCCAGTAAAGGATCTGTACTCCAATAGTCTTGAATATTACCCTTTCGCACATGTCCCATATTGATTGTTTCTCCAAGAAAAATACGTAACTTATTTACTGTAAGAGGTTCCCAGGGCTTTATATTTATTCGCGTGATTTCGCGTAATAAAGATTATCATCAATATTAACGAGTAACTTATCTGCTGCTTCAGCTGCATCACATACACTTCCGAGCTCATCTGGTTCTGATTCACCACTACTCTAGATATTAGATTCAACATCCATTTTTTAGCTAGTCGACGAATTCAGAAATAACTAATAAGTTTTTTCTTGAATTCTAATGTTTTTTGATTTTGGAAATTTAACGATGAAATTTGAATAAAATAGAAGAATGCCCTAAAGACAAATAACCAAATAATGTCACTGAAAATAAAGATCCAAAATAATATTGCCAAAGATTGATAATCGGAAAAATTTGCGAAAGATTAAGATCCAAAAAGTTTCTTCTAAGAATGAAGCAATACTTAGTTCTGAAGTTAGGCTTCTACATATTTATACTCTCACGTGACGATCTCGCTTGCGAGAAGTCAGACTCCAAGTAGCGGCCAAAATCAAATCTACACTAAAATAGGAAATAAACGTTTCATCAATAAAATGGACAAGGCTTCCAAGGTCTCCAAATCAAAATATGGACAATACATGTGTGAAATTTCCCACTCTATTAATTCCCATTGTCAAAAAGTGGGTTTCTATTCAAAAAATAAAAGTTAACCTTCAAATGACTCCTAACCTTGACCCATAGGTCAAATCGAAGATCACTATTTGATACTTCTATCAAAACCCTACAATTTTTGTCTCAAAGATTTTTTTCGGTAAAGCGTTTTTCAAGGTGTAATATCGGTAAAATACGCTTTGACCTTCAAATGCCCCACGTGACTTCTACAGGTCACCAAATCAAAATATCTACATTCTGTCTAAAAAGTACCGGGAATTGTCAATTTAAATCCGGCGGGGCAGTTAAGGCAGGTTAAATTTTTTTTTTAGATTGGTACAACTGTCCTTAATGACTATGCCAAATTTGAGCGGAATCTGTCAACTAGTGTGTTTACAGTAGCTGGTTAAGTCAGTCAATGACAATAATGCGTGCCAATTTTTTACAATGGATGATTACGTTGAACAAAGAATTTGTCTAAAATTTTGTGTTGCAAATGAAATTTTGTGTGCCAATGCATTGAAAATGTTGCAAAAGGCTTTTGGTGATAAAGCACTATCAAAAACCCGTGCGTATCAGTGGTACAAAGCCTTTAAGGAGCTGTGAAGTCCTGGTCGTGAAGTCGTCGAAGACTTGCCTCGTTCCGGACGCCCATCGACGGCTTCGACCGCAGATAACGTCGATAAAATTAAGGTAATGGTGCTTAAAAACCGTCATACCAGCTTGACAGAGATATCAGATGAACTTAAAATATCCCACGAGTCCACACGTACGGTTTTAATTGAGATTTTGGGCATGAAAAAGGTGGCCGCAAGACTCGTTCCAAAAGAGCTTAATTTTCTTCAAAAACGCTATCGCGAACAGGTCGCTTCGGACATGCTAAATCGCGCCAATTCCGATCCCGCATTCATGGAATGCATGATAACTGGTGACGAAACGTGGGTGTACGAGTACGATATGCAAACAAGCCAGCAAGCATGCTCATTGTTTTCTTCGATATCCGTGGCGTGGTGCACTACGAATTTGTTCCAGAGGGTCAGACGGTAAACAAAGAGTATTACATTAGGTATTATATAAGGTAAGGTATTAGGTATTATATAGGTATTATATTAGGTAAGTATTATATTAGGCTGTATGAAACGTTTGCGTGAGCGTATTCTCACGAAGCGGACAAATTTGTGGGCGAAAAACTCGTGGATTTTGCACGACGATAACGCACCGTCTCAACGAGCTACGATTGTGACCGACTTTCTCCCAAAAAACTCAACGAACACGCTTAAACAACCACCGTATTCGCCGGATTTGACTCCCTGTGACTTCTTCCTCTTTCCAAAACTTAAATTGCCTCTGTGTAGCACCCATTTTCAGTCGATTAAAGTCATAAAACAAAATTCGGCGCGCGAGCTGAAGGCTATCCCGGAAAGCGCCTATAAAAAATGTTTCGATGATTGGAAGTGCTGTTGGCATAGATGTATCGGAGCAAATGGAGCCTATTTTGAAGGCGACCCAATAAATTTTGATTATTAAACGTAAAAATGTTGTTTTAATTTAAAATTCCCGGTACTTTTTTGACAGACAGTATATATAAATAGATTCAGTATGTATACGAGTACCTATATGTACTTTTATATGTTTCCTGTGCAAGTTTATAAATATTTGAATGGCCTACTCGAGAGAGTCTATCTTTAGATTTTCCAGCAGCCTAAAGATTAAATAATCAATCATGCATGCAGTATATCTTATGCGTCGGGTATAAATATATAACTATGCTGCAAAATAGAGGTGTCATTCAATAATGTTGGGTGTCTCATTTCAAATTATACATCAGATTCTTATCAGGGAAGCTACCATTCTGAAATTAACCCTTTCAGAAGTTGTTGTATCTAGAGAACGATATCGAATAGTGACCTTTAATTTGACCTAGAATTTTATCTTCAGGGTCATTTAAAGGTCAAATATAGTTCTTTTTAACAGGAATATATAAATTTGACTCTAGATTCGGCAAGAACACAAAATTTAACGTTTTAACATATTGATACTTCAGATTCTTCGTCAGATACGTTTTGACATATTGGTACTTTAGATTCTTCTTGAAAGGTTATTTTTAGGACAAAGTATTTCAAATAATAAATCTAAATATCTTGTAAATAAATCCACTAATTCGAAAATAACCATTACAAAAGTTGTCAATTTCGAAAGGGAATAGAGGGTGACTTTTAATTTGATCTTAATCTTGAAACGCCGCTGGGAATCAGGACAACGTAAAAATGTGGGAAGCAAGCGGGAGTAATATACAAACAATAAAAATATTTACTTTAAAATATAAGGGATACTAGGTTGTTCAAAAAGTTCTGAAAGCGGAAATAAAGATACTTTTTTTTGTTGGTGAAATCACTTTTATTGCTCAGTATAATCTCCCATAAGTTCAATACACTTGGTCCAACGGTCTTCCAACTTGTTTATCCCATCATGGAAGTGACTTTTTTGCAAGGCCTGCAAAATACTCCTCTACGACGGCTATAACCTCTTCGTTTGATGAAAAATGCTTTCCACGAAGGAATTTCTTGAGGTGTGGAAACAGCCAGAAGTCAGAGGGAGCTAAATCAGGCGAATAAGGTGGATGCTGCAACAATTCGTACTTTAATTCGGTTATTTTATTGATGGTTTTTTGAGCTGTGTGAGCGGGTGCATTGTCTTGATGAAAAATGATTTTTTTCTTGTGCAAACCGGGTCTTTTTTCACTAATTTTTTCATCCAATTGGTCCAAAAGGTTACAATAATATTCAGAATTTATTGTTTTGCTAGTTTAGAGATAATCCACCAACAAAATCCCTTTTGCATCCCAAAAAACTGACGCTAACACCTTCTTTGCCGATTTCTGGACACGAACTCGCTTCGGTGCCGAAGTGCCTGGTTGACACCACTCTTTAGCCTCTTGTTTTGATTCAGGGTCATGATGGTAGACCCAAGTCTCATCCATAGTGATGAATCGACGCAAAAAATCCTTTTTATCCTTTCGAAAACGCTCCAAATGTTGCTCAGAAAGTTGCATTCGAACGTGTTTTTGTTCCATTGTGAGCGAATGCGGCACCCATTGTGCACAGAGCTTTTTGAAACCCAAAACTTCATTTAAAATATGACTCACACTGCCTAATGAGATGTCTAGGGCCTCTGCTAAATCTCTCTCGGTCAATCGACGATTTTCCAAAACCATATCCTGTACTTTTGCTATGAATGCTGGTGTTGATGCACTTTTTGGACGTCCTGAGCGTGGATCGTCTTCAACGCTTTTTTGACCACGTCTAAACTCTAAAACCCATCGATGCATAGTTGGAAATGAAGGAGCAGATTCCTTTAACACTTTCACCATTTTTGTATGAATTTCCGTTGCTGATAAACCTTCCAAAACAAAGAAATTTATCACTGCACGATATTCGGTTTTTTCCATTGTAAAAAAATACACTGACACGTCAACTTCAAATGGCTTGCAAACAAACAATGAATTGACAGAGTGGAATGAAACTTTGGGTATGTTTATATGAAAGATAAAATATTAAAATGGTGTAAGAATTTTGGTTCTTCTACTGCTCTATAGATGTCGCTTTCAAAACTTTTTGAACAACCTAGTATATTTTTAAGATCATACTTGAAATTAATTTACACGATTTAACGCTAGCTCAAGGTGTCAGATACATTAACGAGTAGCGCGTACGATTTTACAGGCACTTCCGTTTGTGTGGCTACTTCACGGATAAAGCAGTCGTGGGCATAAAGATAACGGGTCGCATGCGTCATGAATGCATACACAGTCGGGCCAGAAAGACAGAAACGAACAGAAACAAATGGTACCGCTAAAAACAGTAAGCCACTTAATTTGGTTGTTCTTATCAAATTCAAAAAAAAATAAATAAATAATAAATAAAACGCTTTAAATGCACAATTTATAAACGTCTCAGACACGCTCAGAATACTTTGCTTGCAGCGTGATAATTTTAGCTTTCCGTTAGTGCGTGACTGGACGAAGTGGTCGAGTAAGTGTGAGTCAGTACGCTCGTGGGCGCGAATTTTGAGATCGGCGTTCTGCATCTGCGCAATGTACGTGTAAAACGAGTTACGCGACGCAACCGCTGCGCGCTTAGCGCTATCGGCAGTTGATACTACGCGTGCTAGCAGTGCGTTAGTTTTGTGATAGTGCGGTGTCCTAAGGTGGCGAAAAATGGCGTTTGAAGTATTCTGTGTTTAGGTATGTTCGTAATCCATAGCTGTAAGGAAACTAGGTAGCAGTAACAGGCGATCGAAGCAGCTATACAGCAGCTAGATCTTGGACAGCGGCGGTGTATTAGCAGCAGTAACAAGGCAACGCTTCTAGGGAAATACGGCTACGTATGTTAGATGCTTGTATGCATGCGCATTATGTGTATAATTCCTTTGCTCTCTAACCTCTCCTATTACTTTTTCCCAGGTGTGCTAGTGACAGCCTGCACTTTCCTCTTCAAGTGCAGGTGGCTGTGTTATACGAGGTGTGTGTAGAAAATAACGGGAATTTTTGTTTTTTGAAAAAAATATTCATTTATTTGTCTACATTAATGTTGTCGCCTTTAAAGTAGTCCCCATTTGATATTACGCACTCGTACCAGCGCTTCTTCCAGTCCTGGAAACACTTCTGGAACTCGATCTTTGAGATAGCCTTTAGCTCATTCAACAATATGCCTTAATGTCATCCATGCTTATAAAACGACGGCTCTTTAAGGTTCTCTTTATTTTTGAAAATAGAAAAAAGTCACATGGAGCTTTGTCTGGCGAATATGAAGGCTAGGGCATCGTTTTAGTATTGTTTCTGGCCAAAAATTCACGAACAAGCAATGAAGAGTGAGCAGGTGCATTATCGTGGTGCAAAAGCCATGAATTGTCTTGCCACAAATCCGGGCGTTTTTTTCGGATTACTTCACGCAAACGGCGTTGAACTTGTAGGTAGTACTTCTTATTGACCGTTTTTCCTTGTGGTAAGAATTCATGATGCACTATGCCATCAAAATCGAAGAACACAGTGAGCATAACCTTTACGTTCGACCGTACTTGTCGAGCCTTTTTCGGTCTTGAAGATCTTGAATACCTCCACTGGGACGATTGAGCCTTAGTTTTGACGTCATACCCGTAAACCCATGTTTTTTCACCTGTTATAACACGCTTTAGCAATTCTGCATCTTTGTTGACTTCATTTAGTGACTCCTGAGCAACTTCCATTCGCCGCTGTTTTTGTTCAAAATTCAACAATTATGAAACAAATTTTGCTGCCACGCGTTTCATACCCAAAACATTCGAGAAAATTTCATAGCATGAGTCAATCGATATGTCAACATCATCAGCGACTTCTCTTATTGTGATTCGGCGATCGTTCAAAACCATTTCTTTTACTTTTTCCACTTCATCGGCTGTTGATGTGATGGGGCGTCTAGGGCGTTCGTCATTTTCAACGTCTTCATAGCCATCTTGGAAACGCTTTTACCAATTGTAAATCCTTGTTTTACTCATAGCGTACTCACCATAGGCCTTTGTTAACATTTCACCCACTTTGTTACACTTTTTTTCATTTTTTACGCAAAATTCGATACAAATTCTTTGATCCATTTTTTTTTTTTAATAAACGAAAATCGCTGAGCTCATACAAACCCGTTTAACCTTAGCGGCTGCCACTGACAAAGTAAACAATGAATACAGCTGAAAATTGTATTATACTTCAGGGGTATGTGTACCAACATAATAAAAAAAAATGTTGACAATCGGACTATCCAAACTCGTGAAATTTAAAAATTCCCGTTATTTTCTGAACACACCTCGTATGTCTTCGAACTACTGCTGTTACGTAAAGTAAAAAAAAAACACGATAGAACGACGAAACAAGTTAGCGCGGATGCACTAGCCGAAAAACCAGGCTGAAAATAAGATCACTACGCTTGAATGATAAGCGCCAAATCACGAAGCCCAAGCGAAGCTACAAAAAGAAAAAAATAAAAAAATAGCTAAAAATTTACTCGCATGCGTCGGCAAATAAACTATGCTTTTGCCCCCTTATGTGACTGGTACAATCTTCAGATCTAATTTAAACGCTCTACTCAAAAAGAAAAAAAGCACAGCTAGTATTAGCATTGTGAGATATCTTTTTACAAAGATTTGTTATGAAATGCACACCGATAATACTAGCACAAAGAATAACAGTTACAAAAACATTGGCACATTCTTTACATTTACATTAACTTTGTGTTGAAAGCATTTTCAAAAACGAAATTGTCTTTAAAGATGCACGGTATTAGGATTTCAAAAACTGTTTCCTCTAACTAATTACGTGCTACTAATAAAAAATACTATCACTCTTTATTTTGGTTTAAAGGTGTGTGAATTTATTATTTTCTGAAATTTTTTTTTCATTTTTTTGGTGATGTTTTAAAGATAGCTAACTTAAATTTATTTTATAATTCAAAATGAAATCAGTATAAAATATTGAAAACAAATTTAAAAAATGAACTTGTGTATGAAACTCACAGTAATAAATCCATTTTCACAATCTTCAATCGTCTATGTAAATTTATATTATTAAAACATAATCAACATGAGGTGTGAACATTAATATACATACAGTATTATGTCGATAACTAAATGCAAACTGTAGCGTTAACCATTTTATTTCATACGGATAATTACTTATTTAAATATCTTAAGAAGAAAACTCCGATTAATTTTGATTCTTACTTTATGTTAGTGTTTTAAACGGTTTCAAATTCTAATGATCTTTAAAGGTAATTTCGGCTTTTACTAGAATTTTCCGGTTTTTATTTAAAAAACAAGATTTGATCTTTAATTGACTGTGAATATCAAGGTCAAGGTCAAATTGAAGATCACCATCCGACGTTATAATTAAAAAAACTTTTTGTTTTTAAAATAACCTCTAAGTATTATCTTAAAAAAAAACTTTCAATTAACAATCTTAAAATAAAATTTTGTGCTCTTCTTAAACGCGAAGTAAAAAATAGCGGTTTTAATAAAAAAAATTATATTTCACTTTTAAATAGCCTTGAAGGTCAAATTCAAAGTCATCATCTATTGTTCTCTTCCGAATTTAACAACTTTTATAAGGGTTATTATCAGATTGGTAGCTTCCCAGATAAGATATTCAGGTCCATAATTTAAAATGGGATACCCTGTGTACATGTGCCACGAACTTCATTGCGATGATGTGCGTGTCGCATGTTTTAAAAGTGCTTTCCAATAATCATAACTTCGGTTATGGAACTCTTTAAAAGCCCTCAAACTTAAGGTCTTGGTAACAACCTTCATAATGTGCACGAAAGCGTGGAATATTTGAAAATATTTATTGGAATTGGAAATATTTTCAAATTATTTAAAAAAAACCTCAGTAGCGAAGTATGTTGGCTTACTTAAAATACGAGATACGCAAATATAACTATGTTTTAGGTAGTCTAATAAAGTAGATAGAGGCTTGAACTAAAAAAAAATCAGTTAGAGGTGGTTTTACAAGTATAGAAACAATACCAAACCAGTTTTAGTGGCTTTAATGGTGGGGTAACGTTAATTCGTGCAAAAAAGGCACATTTTTGTGAATTTCTTTTAACGACACAGTTACAATCTATTTATTGAAACCAATAGCACATTAAGATATAATATTCGAAGAATATTTTGTAAAATTTTCATGAAAAAATATTAAAAAATACGGCAATGGCAGCAATTATTTGGAAGCGTCTCGAAAAAAAAGTAGAATTGCGGTGCTCCTAATAACTCGGCGCTGGATCATCTGAAATAAAAAAATCAAAGTTCTTTCGTTAGATAATCGCTTTCCCTGAGTAACACTGAAAGGGTTTTTCGAAATTTTAATTTTTCACTTTTTGGGAACACTTTGGAGTGAAAAACGTGATTTTTGCGAAAAAAATCGGCTAATTTGTTATTGTAAAATGAAAAATATTAACGAATTTAAAAAAAACTCTCTAGCGTTATCTCGTAAATTATCTACAGAAGAGTAATGTTCAAAATTTTAAAAGGATCGGTGCAGTAGTTTTGAAGTTATGAGGGGCACCGACTTTGAAAACGTGAGTTGTGGGAAAAACGCTTTAAAGTTTTGAACACTAAAAAATTTGGAATAAAACGTTCATAAACGAGTTTTATTAGCTTACCTCACACGAAATCATCGATGCCAGGTCCACAAAGGATGTTACTATCATCCATGATGTCTAAAGCATCTTTTTGCTCCTGTCTACAACGGATCCTTTCTTCTTTAGTCTGTTTTTCAGCTTCTTGCTCCGCTCGGCTTATACGCATGGAGTCAGTTTATCGCTGAGTCATGTATGAGGCGCGGTTGCTTAAACCGCTGCATCTTCATTAGTTTTGCTTCGATTTATCTCAAATTTTCACACAATACTCTTAAAACGTTCTCCATTCAGAAAATCAAATACAAAAAAAATGCAAAAAAAAATGCCAAAAAAAGTTTAAAAACGTTACTCCCCCCCCCCCCCCCTAAATATTCAAAGACTTTTTTTCTTATAGAGATTTAAATGCGAGATAACTCGATTTTTGCAAAAATCATTTTTATCTAATAATTGTATTTCCATAACTGTTAAATAAATTTCAATTAGAAAAATTGTACTTTAATTGTATTAAAGTTTTCAAATGAGACTTGCTGAAATTGTTATAGTTACCTTGTTTGATCTTAGAACTAGGTGCGTAACTAAGTTCTCGCTATTTTTTTTTCATGAAAATGCAACTTTATTGTAAAAAAACGGTTACAAATGAATCATTCAAAGTATTGCTCATCGCTAGCTACAATTTTTTGCCATCTTTCTAGCAGAGCTTTAATACCGTTACGGTAAAAGTTTGTCTTTTGAAGCTATCCACGAATCAAGCCAATTTTTTATATCTTCATATGAGCGGAATAGCTGATCAGATAGACCATGTGTCATCAAACGGAACAAGAGATAATCGGACGGTAGAGTATCTTAGAAATGTGGCGGGTGGAGTATGACTTCCCATTTGAGCGTTCTCAAGTGGATTTTAAGGGGTCTGGCAATGTGAGGCCGAGCGTTGTCATGCAGTAGAATAACTTTTTCGTGCCTCTGCTCGTACTGTGGCCATATTTCGCGTAGTACTTTGCTCCATCGCATCAACTGAATTCGATACCGTTGCCCAGTGATGATTTCGTTTGGTTTCAACAGCTCATAATAAATAACACCGACCTGGTCCCACCAAATACACAGCATCACTTTCGCAGCGTGAATATTGGGCCGAGCCAACGACGTAGAAGCATGATCGGGCAGTCCCTATGACTTTCTTTTCGTAGGGTTACTGTAATAAATCCATTTTTCATCACCTGTCACGATGTGATAAAGAAAACCCTTTTTGTTTTGCCGCTGGAGCAGTTGTTCACAGGCAAATAAACGACGGTCAACGTGCCTTGATTTCAAATCATAAGGAACCCAAGTTCTCTGCATTTGAATCATTCTCAGCGCATGCCATTGCTTGAAAAAGGCTTGGCGGATAACTCTTAATACTGTAGCAAGCTTATATTTCGTTTGGCATGTATCCTCATCGAGCAATGCCTCTAATTCAGCTTCCCTAAGATTTTTGGCCATCCTTCACGCAAACGGTCGTCAATATCTAAGTCTCCGTCTTTGAAGCGACGGAACCAATAACAGCACGTTATTACACTTAGAGCAGTATCTTCGTAAACGTTGTAACACCACTGGGGATTAGGATGGCGTACAAATGTAGGGGGAGGCGGGCGGGTTGCTTGCTAGTGCAAGTTAAAACAACCGACTAAAAATGAACAAGAACGAACACGTTTATTGGAACTTAATCTCAATTACAACAATTTTATCTCGCGTTTTTACGCGAGCCCAGGGCACCAGCTACACTCGTGTAGCGCGGTTTCGTGCGCGGCAATTACGTCCGCACGGCTAGCTTACGGATAGAGCGGTCGCGAGCATACAACAGCTAAACTTTTCCAAAATTGTGCGTAGCATGCGTCGCGGTCGCACACACACACAGTCGGGTAGGACACGGGGACGATTCGATGAAGGGATGCCTCCTGGTAGCAGCCACTGCACCTGGGCACTCACCAGATTTTCTTTTGCACACGCTCGACTACGAGAGAACGATCCGCCTGCTCATACCCGCTCGTTTTTATTTTAACGAATGCGAATGCGGAGTCGAACTACGAAGGTTAACGATCGTGATTATGGCACCGGACGCAGTGAACGAGAAGCTCTCTGAGCTACCGTTCGCGAGCGCGGATTTTTAGATAAGTGGTCTGCACCGGCGCAACGTACGTGTAAAATACGTTACGTGATGTGGCCGCCACGCACGCTCAGCGCTATCAGCAGTTGACGCCACCGCGCGCCAGCAGCGCGCGTTTAGGTCATCCGCTTGCGAGTCCTCGTGTTGTTTATGTCTTTATCGGAGCGGTGAGAATATACATCCGATATCCAGGGAGTCCAGGTAAGTCGACGCGTTCGATGGCTGGTAGGCGTCGACTAATCTTTCCTCTTCTCTCTCCTTTACATGTGCGGCATAGCGGCGGATCAGAACGACAGGCGGCTAAGAAGGCGAGGCGGCGGTGCCGTGGACAGCGATAACCTGCTAGCAGCAGCAGCGAAGCAACGCTCGTAGACACTCCCAGGTACGTAATTACTTGCACGGAAAAGCTGTGCTGATGTATTTTCCTTGCTCCCTAACCTTTTCTTGTCCATTTTTCTATGGTGTGGTGTGGCAGTTCGTACTTCCCTTCCATGGTGCAGCTGCTGTAATGACTGTCCGGGAGGTTGCAACTAAAGGGACCACGACAAGGACTGGAAGGAGCTTGGGAAGGAGCCCTGTTGCAGTGTGTGCGAGCACTGCCATCTCCGAGCCCCTGTACCTGGAGGAGGTGCAGTGTGTATACAGCCCTGCGTGGCTATTATTTAGGGTCAAATCTGGCAGTCCTGCGAGACTGCCAAGATTTTAAAGGGTATTGTGGGCTACGAGGAGGCTTACAAGCTATGCTTTGGCTTTCTCATGTGACAAGTGCAAAAACACCACGTCATAAGGTTTTGGAGCTGCCGATGTACTTCAGCCGCCGTTTTCTTGGAATGTAAGAAGAAGAGCAATACTTCCCACAAATGACGATTATTTGGCACAAAATAAGATTTTTACATAACCAAAAGTGCTATATGACGCCAAAACAAAATCACTAATGTGTCAAAGCGATTTGTTTACCATATGTCTAAACTTGCTTCATGACGTTTTAGATGTCGAAGTAGACAAGCACTTACTGTTGAAGCCATCTTTTGACAAACAGCGGGAACTCAGTTGTGCACCTAATATTTGAAATAGGTAAAAATTTAGCCTAATTCATCCGAAAATGAGTATTGGGACGTAGGTATTTGACATTTCTTTTATAACTAAATACTTGACGACTTAATAAAAAAAATGAGTGTTTCTTATTAAAGATTGGTTAAGAAGGCTTTAAGATATAGGCGTTTAAAAACAGGCTGAATAAAGTCCTTTAAAAGTCTCTCAGAGGGCGTTCTTTGTGCCCTAGGGAAGCTAGAAGGCTAAAATTTGCATAAGAAGTTGTTTTCATGAGCTTTAACAACGTATTAAGATTTGGAAAAAATTGGAGACCCTCTCCTACAAAAGTTGGCAAAATATATATACAGGATGAACCATTTTAATCTATAATGGGATATATTTTGTGATAGAAGTGGGATACAAAAAAATGTTTCGAACAAAAATTGTATCGCATAAAAAGCGACATAAAGTGGTACTAATGGCCTTGACCTAGAAAGGTATTTTCAAGGTTATTCTAGAAGGTCACGATAATTTTTATTTAATGGAAGCCTCTATTTTTGACCGCGGATTTTAAAAAAGCAAAAAATTTCACAAACAAAATGTTATTTTCGTATAGGTCATGACAAGATCTACAGTCTGTCAAGTAAGAGCGTGGTCGTGTTAATTTATAAAATAATTTATTTGATGAAACTTTCATATTTATATATACATTGTACACATTACAAACAATGATGCAATTTGGTCAATAATGTGTCCAGTCACCACCGGCGTCGATAATTGCCTGGCATCTCCGAGGCATGCTTTCTACTAATTTGACGGCGTATTCTAGTGGCAAGGATCTCCAGATCCGACGAATTTCGTAAGACAACTGCTTCAAAGTGTATGTGCGTCTTCCACGAAGCTTCCGTTTAATATATGCCCTCACATTTTCAATAGGGTTTGCATCGGGCGACTGCGACGGCCAATCCAATGTAACGATGCCAGATTGAGTCTTCCACTGAGTACAGAGCTTGCTGCGGTGTTTAGGATCGTTGTCCTCCTGCAGAATCCAATCTTCATTTTTTGTGATGAACCATCGTTTGACAGATGGCAGTAAAACCTTTTTGTAGATTTTTATCATTTTCTCGGCATTTAGGTTGTCAGTAAAGAGGTGCAAAGTGCCGAATCCCTGCTTTGAGAAGCAGCCCCAAACATGCACCTTTATTCCATGTTTTACGGTCCGCTGAGCAAGCCTATTGGTGGAAGCTAACCAAGCTCGCGTGAGGACAGAACGTGCCCATATAGAACATTCATCAGTAAAAATGACATTTTCAAAATCTCTATCAATATTCTCATGCGCCCAAGCGAGTCGCTTTGTCACATATTTTTCAGTCAACAGAGGCTTCTTCATTGTGTTGCGCCATTTCAGATGATGAGTACGAAGATGGGTTCGGATAGTTTCGTAAGATGTATCTAAACCTTTTGCCATTAATTTTGCTTGTCCTTGCCGCAGTGTTAAAGCAGGATTCCGCGAAAACAGATTCACTATTCTTTTTTCATCTTTTTTGTTCACTTTTCCTATCGAGCCACGTTCTGGTAAATCATCGACATTTTTAGCCACTTTATATCGCTGAATTCACTTCTGTACAAATGCCTTCGACTTTCTCATATATTTAGCAGCCGCTGATTGCGACATTTTGGGACCTTTTGGGTAGATGCAAAGGAACACAGCCTCGTAGCGCGACGCGTACTTAGCACTCATGGCGTTTAACGTGATTCTCTTTTAAAAGATCAATGACAACTAAATCTTTGTTGACAATGCATCAAGGACAAAGCTTTCCTCTATCGGCTCGCGAAGGAATTAGAGCGAAATCTTTTATAACCTGTCGGTGAAGTCGACCACGCTCTTACTTGACAGACTGTATCTCTATCCAAAAAAAACACTTAGTAGGTCCTTTCCAGGACAGCATATAGGCCAACATCGGCCTATACTGTTGTCCAGTCCCGAACTTTATCTCTATCCCTAAAGATTCTTACAACTTTAACTCCTCCGCCGTCCCGAGCCCATAAGTTTCAGTACTTAGGCTCATAAAGGCGAAAAGCAGTTCGCGTTTATTTAAAACGCGGTTGAAACTTCAACCCAACGTTACAGCATTTTAATCAGCTAACTTTTAACTTTAAAAATATTTTTTTCTTACTGAATCCCATTCCTTTTAGATGGGCTCCATAAATCTTATGGTCTGTTTTTTTTTAAACTAAAATTTAATTTAATTTAATTTTTTTTTAACTGAAAGATTATTCGGCTTTGGAAATTATTTTCACTTTTAAAAATTCAATTTTGTAAGTGTAGACTTCTATTTTTCGATTAAAAAAAGATTTCAGTACGATTTTTTTGACAAAGCTGTACAATATTTACAAAAAAAATCATTTTATTTTTAAAACGCTGTAGTTTAGTGAAATAAAATCGTGGAAATTTGTGTTTTTATAATCAAAAGAAAAAAAGTTAAAATTTTTAAACTCTTTTTAGACGATCTATTAATTATGACCTTTATAAAGGCTAAAAGTTGCTTTGAAAATTGATGACTTAAAAAAAAAACGATCTATTCAATTCACTAAGTATCATTAAAGAATAATGAGCTTCATTATAAGTGTATTATATTGCATTAAAGGAAAAGAATTTCCGAATAATATGTAGGAAGAAATCTATTTAGAATTGGCTGAGTTATAGTACTTAACATAGAATTTAAATTTGGACTTATAGATAGATGTAAAAAGACCGTAATGGCATTTTCTTCAAAAAACTATTCACATATTACAACTTCATATGCATTGTCTTGCATGGGAACAAAATTTTGTCCATGATCACGCCGCGTGAAATATAAGAAATCGCAACCCAGACCATTACAAATCTTTTATTGAATGCTCAAACTTGGTTCATGCATTGGCAATTATACACATATCTTTGACGCCATTAAATGCAAATTCTACGATCCGAATTGATTAAACAAAAACGCGACTCTTCCACTAACCACAGATGTTGCTATCGTATATGTGTTCATTATCGATGTGCTTGTGTATATTCTAAGCGATTGTTTCTATTCTGAGCTGTTAAGATGGATACTCTAGCACGAGATCTAATAACCTTACAGCTCAAAGAAAATAACGCAACGTTTGTAATCATGAGTGAGAAACGTTTAAATCTGCGTTTATTTTTGGACTATTGCGAGTTAGATTTTGTGACGTAGTGCGTAAAATTCGTGAATCTTCTCGAGCTGTTGATATTCTAGGACGTCCAGAATCTGGTGTTTGATCGACAGCCCCTTTCAAGGAACTTTTGCCCTACACGTTGTACTGCATATCGCGATACGCAAAGTCAAAATCGATGTGCCGTTGTAAAACACCTTGTTGTAATTGTACAACATTTCATCCACATTGAATTTGGGTGATACGTGGCATTACATTGATGTTATTAAACATAAAACAGATAAAAATTTAAAGAATAAATTTTCTTTATTTCCAATATTTTATTAATTATGATTTTTTATATTAATATGTCATATCAATATTCATAAACTTAATTTTTTAATGATAGCCAAATTAACTAAACATAAAAATTATAATTTTCTTATTGGAGTTTATTTTCGGAATTCCATATCCTTATATACTTTTGGCTGTCAAATTCTTATGTAGGAAAAAAAAACGTGTAGTTATCTAATGGACATTTTTAAAAAGATGAATATCAACACTAAGAGTAAAAATTTTTGAGGCAAGAGCAATCTTTTTCTCTAAAATAAATTTCTTGGTTATTTTACTTGAATCATGTAAATTCTTCTATCAAAGTAAAAATCAATTTTCAACTTCTTTCTAAGTTTTAATAAGCAAACCTTTTTCTTTGAAACCATATCATTCACTTTTCACTTTATTTTTCTTAGTAAAGTTGAGTATACGGCTTGTGATACTCGTTTTTTTTTTAATAAAAATGAAAAAAAATCTTGAAAATAAAATTTACAAGAATGATTATAACATTAAAAGATTTAAGCTTTTCCCTTCTAATTAAAATAAATTATTGTTACATTTTTTTTTTTTACTGTGCTACAACTTTTCACAAAACTAGATTTTTTCAACTTAATAATTTCACTGAAAATTTGCCACTAGACGTTAAGTACTTAAGCTCTGCTAATTCTAAACGGATTTATAAATTTCTTTTTGTATTGTATTTGATAAATCTTCTTCTTTGATATTATATGATACATTTATGACATAGCTCAGCATTCTTTAATTGCACCTAGTAAATCCAATGAAGCGTTTTTATTAAAAATGATCAATTTTTAAAGCAACTCTTAGACTTCATGAAGGTATCAGTAATAAACCTACTAAAAACATTTCAAATTTGATATTTATTACGGTTTTTTTACACTGACTTGCAAGCCTAAATTTAAATCCTAAGTTAAGTGCTATAACTCTGCCAATTTTATGATAAGCAAAATACGATTAACAAATTCTTCGTCATGCACATTGGTTGATACTCATGTTGACGGAAAGAATAACTGAATTTTAACTATCATTTTTTAAAAATTTAAGTGCAACATTTAAGTGCAATATTTCTGCAAATTTTTAAGGGGACATTCGCCTTTGAAATTGGAAAAAAAAACACTTTTTAAAAATTTTATCATGAAAAAACTATTATATTTATTGACAAAATTTCTTTTGGACATTGTTAAACAGTCTCCAAAGAATATAAAAAAATTTTTTTTTTCATTTTTAGTTTCCCTTGGCTGCTGTAGAGGGCGTCATCCAAAAGTTACTTTTCAAACGGTAGGACATATTGTGGACCTCATGTAACAGATTTTTGAAAAATTTGAAATGGATTCTATTCTTAAGACTGAAAACTATACAATAAGCCTTTAAAACTCATACTTTTTCATATTTTAAAGTTTTTGTATGTATATTTCTAAAAAATGCGAGAAAACGGCATTTTTTGGGGGTAAGTCACCCCCGTAAAAAAAGGGGGAGTATTTTTTCAAACTTTTAGAGGCTTATTGTTTACTATTTTTTAAAAGTAATTGAATGCTTTTTGGTTTTTTAAAATCGGTCAAGTAGATTCGGAGAAAAATGTCCTAC
The DNA here is from genome assembly GCA_949987625.1 of Chalcis sispes. NCBI lineage: Eukaryota > Metazoa > Arthropoda > Insecta > Hymenoptera > Chalcididae > Chalcis > Chalcis sispes. The sequence goes on along the minus strand of OX465098.1, from coordinate 22,638,137 downwards.
CAGTTTGAAAAAGGTAGTTTCGAGAAAAACGCGTTTAAAGTTTTTTTACCATAATTTTATTAAATAAAAGGTCAAAAACTTTTTTTTACCTTTAATCGGCCATTCCTGGTGAATACTGAGGACCCTCGTTATCTAGTAATTGCTGTAAGTGGCTGGCCAAAGCTTTTTTCTTCTTAATTCGACCTTCTTTTGACTGCTCAATGCTCCTCCTATTGGCTTGAAAGATACGGTCCTCGTCAACTTTTTGCGCAAAAGCCGTTCCAGTTTTGCCAATTTTGATGCCCATGAGATCCATAATAGCTAGGTAAGTTCTCGAGCCTTCGTTGAAAATGGATGCTGCGATCCACGCTGCAATTTCAGTCACATCTTTGCCAGAAAACTTGCTTTTCGGAGAAACGTTAGCTTTATTGCCAGCCTCCTCATTTAATTGCATTTCTTCTTTGACTGCTTTTTTAGTAACAAAATCAAAACATTGTTCACAAGCTTTATGTATTCTTGAAATTGCAGTATAATAAAGCGAGTCCGAAAATTTTGCAGGAATATCCATCAAACTCAAAAACATATTAACGCCATTATACCCTACGCCGAGAACTCTCAAGACAAATATGAGTCTCTGATTTATTTCGTACAAATTTCGAGATATAGATGGGGAAGATTCAATGAACTTTCTACCGCACGAACATTCCACACAGATTTTAAATCCAAGGCCTCTACCTTTTTGTTGGGTAAATGAAATTTCACCATTACATTCTTTGCACTTTATATATTGAGAAAGAGCCGAGAAGACTAAATTAAAGCACAAAATCACATACTGGATAGAGCTGTCCGTAGGAGGTTGCAATTCACTACTTGTTTTTAATTTTTTAGCAGAGGAACTTAGTAAATTAGGATTTTTTTCTGCAGTCAACTGATTGCCAGTAAATGTTCTTTTTTTTTTTTTACGTCTAAAACGAGGAGTACTCCGACTACCTTTGAAATTACTACCAGGTTTAGACATTTTTTACAACTTTTTAGCCAATTTTTAACGAATTTCAAAAAAATAAAACACGTGCTTGTTCAAAGAATAACACAGAGCAACTGCCGAGCAGTATAATATCACATATATGTATACTAAAGATGTTTACACCAGGAGAAGAAGCAGCTGGCGCGCCGCGCTACACGCATGAATAGGAACCGGTTTTCACTCATAGGCATACGCTGTTACAAATATAGCTGTAACTTTTTTTCTATTACGAATTTCTTGATGAAATTTTAGAAGGCAACTTTTGAACGTATATAGAATCGAAATATGTAAAAATTTTAAAATCGATTTTTTGAAAATTTCAAAGGCGAATGTCCCCTTAAAGGATTTAAAAATTTCTTTTTGTACGTTCTTTTGTAAATTTCGGAGTTGCGTTTTCCCATAAACTCAAATATTGTAGACTACAAGAAGTCGCGTCGCGCTATCGTTGAGTAATCAAGTCGGCGAAATTGCAATTATCGCCACGAAAGCGTCGTGTCTGGCGCCTATTCAATATGATTGATCTAGATCAATCCAATATTCAATATGATCAGAAGACTGCGGCAGCATTAGAAAGAAAAATTTGTGTATGTATTGTACTTAATGGTGGTGATGTTAATTATAAAAAATTTACAGCTCTTTTTAGAACTAATGTTTTACAATATCAATAACCTCTACATATTGTGCATGGAATAGCCCTAACGTTGAAAGTAACAAAACATGGAAAAGAAAAATTTTCTCTAAAATTTTAATTGAATTTATTAAAAATTATGAAAAATTAGTGTCTAAAAAAAGGTTTTAGAATAAAATTGTTTGTTTTTTTTGCATATTATGCGGATCTGTAATAAATAAATAAGGTTCTTAAAAAATAAAAAACCAAAGTTACTTCATGAAAATTACATACAATTTGTAACTTATATGAACATTAGTATATTTTGTAAAATGCTAATTTTTTACTCAAAAATGTTTTAAATTAGTGCTTAGCTGCCAAAATATGAGGCTGGAAAAATTTATATTAATTGTACTTAAAATTAAAGATTATGTCTTGTGCCAGTACATATATTTTTTTTTTCTTTTAATATTTTTAATCAATATTTTTTTTAATTTGATATTATTTTTAGTGAAATAAAGTCCATTACAAATTAAATAATATACGAATCTATAATCAATCAGATAATAAGCATTATAATGTTTCAGTTAATTTTTATAATGTATTCAATTGAAAATCATCAAAAGTATATTGATATAAATAACTTACTCTATGTACCCAATCCTTGCATTCTGTGTCTTCTATACACCTTTCTAATGCTTTAGGTGTGAGTACAAGTAAAAAATGTTTAGCTTGTCTAATACTTTGTAGAAGATTATTATCAAATTTTCCAGCTTCAAGTCTCTCAACATCGATGAATACTGAGAAACCTCTGAGTTGCAAATGTACTTTTAACAAACTAGCTAATTGAGAACCATTGGATCTTCTATAGCTTACAAAAACATCCAGCGATTTATCAGGTGATTCATTTCCAGCTGGATTAAACTGATTATGCTGAACATTTTTTATTGCATCTAATATTCGTAATCTATGGATGCTATTTGTTATTCCACATTCAGTAAGTAACTGATCTTCAGTTAAATTTTTTATAGAATCTTTGTCAACCCCTGCATTAAGCATACTGTAAGTGTAAATAGAAAATTCTTGCCCAACAGATTGAAGAAAAGTATTGAGATTTCCAGTATCTCTACTACTGTAATCAGCCATTTTCTTCAAATTTTGCAATTCTCTTGTGAATCGTCGTCTTTTTATACCATTTATTAGCCCAATATCTTCTCGAAGATTATCTTCATTTAATTGTAATAGAAGATCACCATCTACCCTACTTTCAACAAAATTATTTGCATATTCAACAAAACCAATTTGTTTTACCCATTCTTGAACATCTTCACTTGACCAAAGTGGTACTTGTTGACTGAGTTTATGCGGGATTTCTTCACCAATGAGTCTTAAAGCCTGAGCAGCAAATTTAGAAGCAATAGCATTGGGACAGCTAGCGACCTTCTTCAGAGGTTCTATTGCGCCTATCATACGAAATATTTCAGTATTGCCTTGCTGTTTCTTTATACCAGCTTCCATGCAAAAATGAAATGCAGCAAGATTTCTTGCTTCTTCTCTTTTTGAACTAAGAACAGGAACAAGCCTTTCCAACCAATTTTTACTCTGACCATGGGCATGAGCTAAATTTGATTTGGCGAATTCATAAGGATTATGAGAAGTTATGAATGGTTCAACAAGATCAAGAGTTCCTGATTTAAGTACAGCAGCTTCGATTTCTTTATTTGCTACTAGTACAGCTATTGCCAAGCATGCATAATATTTAATGTTATCATCATTGTGAAAAGCTAGTGGAAAGAGCCACATTGGCACTTTTCTTTTAATCATAGCTTCTTGATTTTCTGCACCACCATAGAGCGATAAATTAGCCAAAGCTCCTGCACAATGTCTTAAAGTTTCAATATCATTTTTTCTGCACTCAAAAAGAACTGCATCAAGACCTCCTAAATGTATAACATCACTACAAGTACCTTCACTATGCTTAAAGAGATGTTCAAGTATACCAGTACCAATACGAGCATGCTCCACTGAATTCGTATTTTTAGTGCATACGCATGCGACGTTAACAACTTTCTCAAGTCCATTTTCTACAACATATGCCCGATTTTCAGTTGTCAAACATTGTTCAAGAAGTCTTGCCGATGAGAATTGTAATCGTTCATCATTGGAAATACAATTTTCCATAAGAAGATCAAGACCTCCTTTAAGCCTCAGTATATTACATAAACTATATCCTAATTCATGACCGTAAGTTGGAACAGCCCATGCTTTTCTAATTATTTCATTCATACGATCTAAGAGAAACGTTGCTTTGTCATTGATAAAAGATTTTTTTTCATTTAATTTTAGTCGTTCAACTATATTTTTCAAGTAGTCTGAATATTTAGTAATTGCTATTTCAACATCTTGTGGATTCGATTTATTAGATAAAAAATCTAAATCATCTAAGGATAATACTAACAATTCATCATCAACATTTTTACTTATAATTGTCCTATTACAATTTTCGTTTGTTGTAGATGATGAACTTAATAATGTTGGTGATTTATTAGATGATACAACTCCTAATGCTTTTGATGCTATCATGATACTAGATTGTTTACTAGTGGCTACATGTTTTTCTTGATTAAACATGCTGCTTGAAGTAATCATTTGTCGCTGTTGATGTGCTGCAGTTCCTGTCTACAAAAGAAATTGCTTCGATTAATGAATTCTCTTGTACACAAATAAATATTATCTTGTATATAGTATCTCATTATGTTATTACATATAAATTTTCAAAAACTTTAAGCAATTTTTAGATGAATTATATTATGCTTTGTATTTTTTTATATGAAATATAAAAATTTTAGAATAATTATGAAATTTTACTTTTTATAAAAATTTTTTACAGTAATAACATAGATATCAATTAATAAATACAATAATATGAATAATATTAAATGATTTGACAAATCATTAACTTAACACAATAGGTTTTTGAAAAATATGATGTATTTAGTACAAATATAAGTCTTTTTAAAAAATAATCTAAAGATTCAATAAAGAAATAAACTGATTTCAAACGGGTGTAAGTTTCTATTCCTCATACTTTATCAGATTTAAAGAAAATTATGTATTTCAAATAAATTTTTTCCTATCTCCTTTATTCATGAGAAGACGTGGTCAAGTCCTATTGTAAACGATGAGATTATTCGCATTTTACGCTGCTGTCACATATGTTAGGATCGGAATGAGAAGGATTTGGAGTGTCCACCTGCTCAGTGAATTTCTTCGACTCCAATCCGAAACAGAATCGTTTAAATTCTTGGAGGCATTCTCTCTATTCTTTATAAACAAATAGCTGACAGACTTGATAACAAAAAAGACATACAAATGAAGATGCAGAACTTAGACATTTGAAAGTAGCAGTGAAAAGTTTCACTATTTCAGCCCTCATAAGTTGGGCATATATAATAATTTGTTCGTCTTCAACGCGTTCTCGGCCCGCTTTGAACTCGTTGTACCACTTATAAACATTTTTTTGTGCCATAGTTTGATCACCAAAGGCCTTCCGCAACATTTTCAACGTGTCCGCACAAGAATATTCGTTCCGCAAACAAGATTTGATGCAAGTTCTTTGCTCAACAAAATCACCCATTGTAAAAATCGAAAAATTCACTTTTGGTTGCTTACAAAAACACGTGTAACTCGGAGATAATTAAACTTTTCGACAAACAGACGCTTGGCAAATGTTATAGACAGTCCTACCAACCTAGGAAAAAAAATTACCTGCCTTCTTCATGCCCGGGAGTTTTAAATGACAATTTCACCTTACTTTTTGATCACAGTAGTATGAGGGTTTTTTTGGGTCTCTGATTATGATTCTGGGATCGAAATAAGGTCGGATTGAAAAGCCATTAATAATAACACACCATACTATGAGACTCCACTGATATCGAGCACTGATGATCAGCTGCTCGAGTACAGTGAGATTTCTCAATCGACCAATAATGGAAATTATGTAGGTTTAATTGTCCCGTGTTATGAAAAGTGGCTTTATCAGAAAATATGAAATTAAAAGAGCAATTGAAAAATCTGGCTAATCTTGCAATCTTAATTGAGCCCATTGACAAAATTGCAATCTTCTTTCAAAATCATATTGCGTCAGCTCTTGGGTTAAAGTGATGTAATATGGATAAAAACGATGAAGTCTCCAAATTCTTCTGATTGTTTCCCTCTGAATACCAAATCGTATTAGAATTTGCCGAGTTAAATCATGAGGATCTAAATAAATACTGGAAAGCACTACCAGTACTCACAGAACGTTCCTTCCAATTGTCATTATTCTGCGGCGTTGCCGTGGTCTTCGAGGACCTCGCCTCTCAAGCTGTTTGATTGTGGAAATAGTCCTATCATTTAGATGATGATGCCTTTCGAGAAAACGTGCCCAATATACTACATGGGCTGAAAAGTCCCGGGATTTTTCAATAGGTGACGTTATTAGAAAATGAACATGATTCATTTCGAGAGGTTCATCTGTCACTAGTTCATGTGTGAAGTTTCGTGACATTTCATTCATTTGTTTACAAGCTACAGTCGTTTAAGTTTCGCTATCTTCGCTTTCATGAAGAAAATGGAAGAACAGGAATATCGCATCTTGATCAAACATTGTTTTTTGATGGGAAAAACTCCTGAACAATCAATGAAATGGTTAAAGAAATGTTATCCCACATCTGCTTCTTCAAAAACAACAGTTTATCGGTGGTTTAGTGAATTTAAAATGAGTCATACAAGCACTGAAGACGCACCTCGCTATGGAAGGCCAAAAGAGGCTACGAATGCAGAAATCGTAAAGCAAGTGCATTGAATTGTTTTGAACGATCGTAAACTGAAGTTGCGCGAGATAGCAGAGGCCGTTGGCGTTTTAGAAGAACGGGTGGGATATATTTTGGACGATGTTTTGGACATGAAAAAGCTATCCGCGCGATGGGTGTCGCGTTTGCTGACCGTCGACCAAAAACAGCAGCGCGTTGATGATTTAACGGCCGGTTTGGCGTTGTTGCATCGTAATCGAGCGGACTTCTTTCAACGTTTTGTGACGATGGATGAAATGTGGATCCATTATCATATGCTTGAGTCCAACAGGCAGTCTGTAGAGTGGCTGAAAAGCCACAAAAGCTGACCAAAGCGGCCAAAAGAATAACGCTCGGCCAGGAAGGTTTTGGCCTCCGTTTTTTGGGATGTGCATGGCATAATCTTCATCGATTACTTGCAGAAGGAAAGAACAGTTACCAGAGAGTATTATGCTGCGTTATTAAACAAAATGAACGACGAAATAAAGAAAAAACGACCCCACATGGCGAAGAAAGAAGTTCTGTACCATCACGATAACGCACCATCACACACGTCCTTGAAAGCGAAGGCCGAATTGGACCAATTACGATTCGAATTGGTTGCTTACCCACCGTATTCTTCCGATTTGGCTTCCAGCAATTATTATCTGTTCCCAAACCTCAAGATGTGGCTCCAGAGAAAGAGATTCATATCGAATGGGGAAGTAGTCGCGGAAATCGAGGCGTATTTTGACGGCTTGGACGGTTTGTACTAGAGAAAGGGCATGAAAATGTTGGAAAATCGCTATACTAAATTTATTGCCCTTGAAGGCACCTATGTTGAGAAATAAATACAACATTGCCTAAAAAACACTTGTTTTTATTAAAAATTCCGGGACTTTTCAACCCATGTAGTAAACTTGCTGATGCACGATAATTTTTATGGCATTCATATAGAATCAATAAAATATCTACAATTTCATTACGTGCATAATCAAGCATATTTGCTCTAGTTGTACAGTCTGTCAAGTAAGAGCGTGGTCGACTTCACCGACAGGTAATAAAAGATTTTGCTCTAATTCCTTCGCGAGCCGATAGAGGAAAGCTTTGTCCTCGATACATTGTCAACAAAGATTTAGTTGTTATTGATCTTTTAAAAGAGAATCACGTTAAACGCCATGAGTGCTAAGTACGCGTCGCGCTACGAGGCTGTGTTCCTTTGCATCTACCCAAAAGGTCCCAAAATGTCGGAATTAGCGGCTGCTAAATATATGAGAAAGTCAAAGGCATTTGTACAGAAGCGGATACAGCGATATAAAGTGGCTAGAAATGTCGATGATTTACCACAACGTGGCTCGATAGGAAAAGTGAACAAAAAAGATGAAAAAAGAATAGTGAATCTGTTTTCGCGGAATTCTGCTTTAACACTGCGGCAAGGACAAGCAAAATTAGTGGCAAAAGGTTTAGATATATCCTACGAAACTATCCAAACCCATCTTCGTACTCATCATCTGAAATGGCGCAACACACTGAAGAAGCCTCTGTTGACTGAAAAACATATGACAAAGCGACTCGGTTGGGAGCATGAGAATATTGATAGAGATTTTGAAAATGTCATTTTTATTGATGAATGTTCTATATGGGCACGTTCTGTCCTTACGCGAGCCTGGTCAACTTCCACCAATAGGCTTGTTCAGCGGACCGTAAAACATGGAATAAAGGTGCATCTTTGGGGCTGCTTCTCAAAGCAGGGATTCGGCACTTTGCACCTCTTTACTGACAACCTAAATGCCAAGAAAATGATAAAAATCTACAAAAAGGCTGTACTGCCATCTGCCAAACGATGGTTCATCACAAAAAATGAAGATTGGATTCTGCAGGAGGACAACGATCCTAAACACCGCAGCAAGCTCTGTACTCAGTGGAAGACTCAATCTGGCATCGTTACATTGGATTGGCCGTCGCAGTCGCCCGATGCAAACCCTATTGAAAATGTGTGGGCATATATTAAACGGAAGCTTCGTGGAAGACGCACATACACTTTGAAGCAGTTGTCTTACGAAATTCGTCGGATCTGGAGATCCTTGCCACTAGAATACGCCGTCAAATTAGTAGAAAGCATGCCTCGGAGATGCCAGGCAATTATCGACGCCGGTAGTGACTGGACACATTATTGACCAAATTGCATCATTGTTTGTAATGTGTACAATGTATATATAAATATGAAAGTTTCATTAAATAAATTTTTTTATAAATTAACACGACCACGCTCTTACTTGACAGACTGTATTATAATAAATAACTTAACACACAGGATAGAAAGAAAAATATTAACAAGAAATTTACATGGAAAGAAATTCTAAACAAATAAAATTGAATTGTTCAGTAATCAATTTTATAAATAATCTAATGAAATTTTATTGAAATGACTATATTTTAATGTGGTTGTTGAATATGACGATTTATCTATATTGAAGTTCTGTAACCTATGTTTAAAATCAGTGCGTGTCTTTCCATTAATCTACCAATAACTTTTTCTTTTTGTAGCTTATAATATGTCAGATTTTGTGCCAAATAAACTGTTTTTGCGCGGAATTTTACTGCACTATTTTATCCAGAAGAAATCTGCAGCTGAAGCACACAGGATTCTTGTAGAAACTTATGGTGATCACGCTCTGTCGGAAAGAACATGCAGAGATTGGTTTAACCGATTTAAAAATGCTGACTTTGATGTTCAAGATAAAAAACGCAGTGGTGTATCAAAGAAGCTTAAAGACAAAGAATTGGAAACATTGCTCGCTGAAGATACATGTCAGACGCAATCCGATTTTGAAAATTAAATAATATCAATTGGCTGACACTTAAGGCCGGCGGGCCAATTAGATGGCCCGAATTCAGCCGTTTTTGGGAAGCGTTGTTGGACGAAAAGAAAAACATTAGCCAAACAAACTTTTAAGGATAGTTGTATATATATTTGAACTGAAAGAAATTTGTACAATCTTCAGAGATATATTTTATGTCCCGTTATCAATGTATTTCTAGAGCGCCTCGCCGCTGACGCGTCCAATTTGTGTGCAGGATACAACTCGCAATTTTTGTCTGAAAAAAAAAAACCAAAAAGATTATTAATTTTAATAAAATCATCTTTGATACAAACTAAAGTAATCGGAAGAAATACGTAAAATCCGAATATTTCTGGAAGGTAGAAACAAAAAGTGATTTTTCAAGAAAAAAAACTGTTTAATTGGGTAGAAAAGTCACTTAAAAAAAGTTTGAGATTTTTTTAGTTTAAATAGAAGAGGAAACGATACCAAAAATAACACATTTTGAATTGAGTCAATAGCTCGTTTCGTTTTTTTTTGCCATCGTGCACACAAATTAGATAAAATCGTGAAAATGAGAAGTCGAGAAAACGCGTTTTAAAGTTTTCTATAAGAAAAATTATATATTATTGATTACTTACATCAATAATCTTCTAGTTAGCTATTCCTGGACCATATAGTAGTTCTTTCTCTTTCTCAAAGAATTCATTTTGCTGCGATTAATCAAGTCACCTTGCTGTACGAGCCTCTTTACTTGATAATGCCGTGCACTTGTTTTCTCTGTAGACCCGTTGCGTGTCGACATTATCAACAAACATTTTACATTATTGATCGATACTCAAATTCAGTAACTGCATAGTAATCAAAATCGCAGAATAACCTTCATTGAAAATTCCAACAGCCAGGTAAGCAGTAATTTCAATGATCTTTTTGTCAAAATGCAAATGTTTTGGACACATACGCCAGACACTCGAGTTGAATGCCTTGTTAGAATTTTGCGTATAGCCGTCTAAATATCGCGTTAGCAGTTCATTATTTAAAAGATATTAATAAATTGGGCGAATGTGTTTCTCAATTTCTTCGTTAATCAATTGAGGAGGATGCTTAAAAGATTGCAGTTGATTGTTACATTCAGCTTTGCGCCATTTACACCAGCTGTCGACGCCTGCTGGACAATTTTTGTGCCGAGGGACTTCATCCGTTGAACAATAGCGCTCTAGCGTTGCTATTATAGCATTTCTCATGTTTTGAACAGAATCAATATTTCTTCTGATTGCCAACCATAAAAGATAGTTAGTTTGTTAATAACAGCATCTGTCAAACGATTCTTGCCACCGAGCTTCGCTTGCTTCTTCTTATTTCGAAGTTGGGTACCCATACGTTTTTGGACGTATCCCACGCACTCATTTTTTACAACTGGAAATTCATCACCGTATGGATTAATCTTTAGAATACCTGCAAATATTTTTGAATCACCATCGCCAATGTAATTTAAAAATTTTACTCTAAATTTGGAAACGGGTCTCAAAAACATTTCCACAATATAATAATAATACACCTCCATTTTCTCTGCTAAGCCTTCGTGATTCGATGAGCAAGAATCTTCATGTTCCTCATACCACTCCTCAAATGCGTCGTCATTTAGTTGTTTTTTTTCGGTCACATGCCTGATAGTACGCACTTTTGACAATAAGATCAATCACCTTGCCTGTGTAGTACCCAATGAGTGTCGTTACACAGAGCAGCGAAGTGTAACCACGTTTCTTCCACGATCCATTGCCGGACACATTCAAATGTGTTTCAATTTTCCCATTTCCCAAATTTTTTACTTTCTTTTCTTTAACAGCTTTTTCAGTGTCGGTGTTGAACATCGATTCCGATGCCAATAGAATATGCCGGACTATATTTTCATATGATGACTCCGACAAACTTTGTCCCATATCCATAAGTCCACAAAAGAGATTGATTCCTTCGCGTGCAATACCAAGAAGTCTCATAACAAACACAAGCCGTCTATTAATTTCATAACCCGTGTTCCTTAGCGGTCCCGAATTTATTTCTCTTTGACCGCACATGCACGATATAATAATTTTAAATCCAAAGCCTCGGTGCCTGCTCTCCAAAAATGTTATTTTTTGTTTGCAAGATTTGCAGATTACGATTTCTGCAATCGTAGCAAACACTGTAAAGATTCAGCAATTCTATAACAATGGAGCAGATTTACAACAATATCCTCCGTACTTGCCATTGATAGTTTTTTCTCATTAGTGCTTGCATAGTGTGACTCTTCATCGTTATTAGTGGTTAAACAATTGCCGTGAAATTTACGTTTATAAGGCCTCAAAGAGCGTCGGGTGCTTCCGCTTCACTTTTCGGATAACTTGACGTGATTTTTTCAAAATGTACACTCGCCAAGAGTCAAAGATATACTGAACTAAACTGAAACGACCGCAAAAAGCAGATGAGAAACACACGCAGAGACGTGCATAGACAAGTCACCCATACAGACGTATACGTTTATAATATAATAAAAGGATTTTTGACTGAAGATATTCGTACACAAACTCTTAATCTCGTTTGGGTAGGTCGTTAAGCCTTTTCAATTCAGAATTGACGGTCCCTGGGCGGAGCACTACGAAAAAGGACGCGCAACTGATCGACGCCCCGCCACGTTTAAGTCTATATCTGTGAAAATACTTCGAATTTCAACTTGAAATTTTGTGTACATGTTCTTGAATATCTAAGCTATTGATTTAAGGAAAAAATAAATTCGATTTTTTCAACTTTCTAATTGGCCCGCCGGCCTTAATGCAGCTGGTGTTTTATTAAAATAATTCATTCCATAGAGAAGCATATTTACTAATTTTAAAAGAGATTGTGAAACAGAATTTTTTTCACGTTCTTTTTCGAAGGTACCTTTAAAACAGCATTTTTGTTGTTGCACGCCATTCCTTAAATTTTTTATAAATTTAAATTGAGTTTTATCTTGACCATCTTTTTGAAATTTTATTTTTAATTAATTTAACACACTTATATCTTTAGGGAATAGGAAATACTTTTCGCCATTTTTTTGCGATTGAAGTTCAGAAAATGCTAATAATATGCGCTCGCGAAATCCAATGTTATGAATTAGAGATACATTTTTAGGCTCAGGTTTAGTTAGTTATTCAATTTTTTGTTTATACATATGATATAAAGTACTAATTGAAAATATATGATCTATATTATCTTTGTTATTAAAGAACCGGCAACAAAATCATTTATGCAAGTAAAAGCAACGTCTTCTGGTGATGAAAAATTATCTGCGTTGGATAAATTTTGATTTGAAGATTTTTCATACTGATCATATAAATTGATATAACTTTTATGATATTTTGCTTCTTGAGTAATTAAATAGGTTACAATTAAATTACTTTATAGGCTAAAATTATTTAATTGCTTTGCTTATGACACATTTAAAATACAGTGTTCTAAATCCATTATTTTTTTCTATACTATTTTAAAGGGGATTACTTATTTTGAAAATTAATTTATTTTCATAAAGTTTTCAATTAAAATCGTTTACAAAAAGTAACATTAATGGTATTCTCAAGTATTTTGAATAAAATTATTTTAAACTTAACTTTTATAAGTAATCATTGTTTCAAGTATTCTATTTCTTTAAGAAAGTATTAAAAAATTAACTTGATATACGTTTTAACCCTGAAACTATCAAAATGCCATAAATTACTTCAACTTTCCAACCGCTTTATTCTTCAGGAAAAATTGTTCAATATTTACAAAAATTTTTACCCTGTAGTTTTTTCTCACTTTCTTTTCGAATCTGACCTCAGAATCGGCCTATCTGGTGCTATTTTCTTAAAATGGCAGCTACCAGCCAAGAAAATAGCCAATTATTAACTTTTTTTTCAAAAATTCGTAGATTCCAAAAGAAGTCATCAACGCAGACTGCTAATTCTCTCAACACAGTGGCATATTGTGTTTCTCTAAAAGATAGGACTAATAGTGAGTTAGAATCAAATATGGCGGATTCAATATGGTGGCTGAAACCAGGTGGAAATAGGCGATTTTCAAAAAATCAACTGATTCGGACCAAACTCGGTTCATTAAGCTTTTTGAAGTCGCTGATTACGAATTAAAAGTCAGATTTGAAACATTCAAGATGGTGTAACCAAGATGATGAACGAAATTTTCTAATTGAACCGATTTCAATCAAATTATGCATATAAAGGTTTTCTGGATAGTTGATTACGAATTGGAGATTAGATTTGCAAAATTCATGATTGTAGATCAAAAATGGCAGATTGAATCCTAATAATAGGTAGATTGTTGTAACGTCGGTACGCTACTCTTAGACTGATTTTCAGTCTACACTGCAATTTTTTGCCGTTTCGAGCCTAAGCAGTGAAGCTTATGGGCTTGGGGTGGCAGAGGAAATACGCAAGAGTTTTGAGGAGAGGTGTGAAGTGCGGGATTGAGCAGTTGCGAGAGCCTCTCTTCCCAAATCGGAAGCAGGCTCGAGCCCTACTCTGGACGAGGTCCTAACAAAACGTTTTTTGGATCAGAGTCATCGGCCGCTTTTCGGCCAAAAACTCTGTTGGAGGATGTAAATAGAGATAGTGAAAGAAAGTAGAAAACAAATTTTTGAAAAGTAAACTTACTCTTTATTCTTTGTGTTGGTCAGGGTGGAAGAGTCCTCTCTCTCACTCTCTCTCTCTCTCTCTCTCTCTCTCTCGTATGCTGCTGCTCTTCTCCGTCGTCTTCTTCTTCTAGAGTTTTGCTTCACGAATAGTTTTAAATTTGTTCTGAAAAGAACAGTTTGTATGTTTGAAAATGAATTGACTTCGGCTGCCGTTGCTCTTTTGATACTTCTAAGTAGTTGCGTGTCCTCGAGTGCTGCCTGAGGTCTGCTGCTTGTCGAAAATCTTGCGCGATATTTATACGCTTTTCCGAAGTAGCTCCGAACGAATCCTTTTTTCGGAAAATTTCTGGAGAGAGTAAGATTTTCGGGCCCCCTTCTCCTCGGAGGGCCTATCTGAGAGGGCGGTGAAAGCCTCTGTGAGGGTGTGTCGTCTTGAAGTCGGAGAGAGAGAGATTGAGAGGGGGCTGTCCATTTTTACAAAAATTGTATAACAACTTGAAACTAATATTATTATTAATAGGTTATAAATGTTTATTTTATAGTAATAATTTACGTAAAATTTGAACTAGGCTACGAAAAAGAATCGATTTCGTAGCTTAATTCTAACAATAATTACAATTATTTAATTCATTCCTGGTATATTTTTTTAGTTTGTTATAAAAAGATTTTATTATAATGCTTAAGTTTATTCTGTTATGTTAGCATCTATATTAGTTCAAAAATTTTCTTTACAAAGAGTTTAACTTAAATATATGTTTCTATAATTGTCTGTATCTTATTAGAAATAATGATAATTGTCATCTTTTTTATTGAATTAATATAAACTAAATTTGAGCAAAATATCATAGTAGTAGTTTGTTATGCGTATTGTATTTTAAAATAATTTTAGCTTTACGTGTAAGGTATAATTCGACATCATTATTACATAAAAGTTATGACAATTATAAAAACGACTTACAGTTTTAATCTTATTGCTTGATTTTAAATATAATTTTTAATTATAATTTTAAAATAATTTTTTTAACATAATTAATGCCAAGATATAAAAAGAATGATTTTAACTAATAAGTTCTAAAATATAATTCTAAAATAACTTTAGAATAATTAATTCTAATATAAATTTAAACCTAAATATACTTTTAGCTTAAGAGCAACCGAAAAATGTATTATTCTTATTAGGAAATTCGGTTTTTATTGCATTTTACAGAAATCTTAGGCGTTATTCTAATATTAAGAAGGATAATCTTTATAGCAATATAAGGAAAAACGCGTTAAATTTCCTTTATAAAAATATAACATTTTCGTTAATTCTAGTTTTACAAAACATTGTTTTTATATTAATCTTTAAATTCTAGAACGTTTTAAATGAATCATAATTATATAAACAATATTTTCGTTATACATAATATTTTTTGTATTTTCGATAGAAAAACGCATAATTACATATTTTTGTTTCATACACACCTTTTTCGCATATTTTTTTATTTTAATGTAAAGATCAACTTTAATGTTGTTTTCTTTTAATAAAAAGATAAAACAATTTATTTATAATTCAAATTATTTTACACGTTTATAAATTTTATTATTCATCAATAAGAAAATTTATGCATAAGAAAATTCGTTACATGTTTTTTTTATCTTTTTATTTTAAGAGAAAGAGTGGAAAAATTATCTGGTTATCTCATTTAATGAAAAAGAACATAGTCAGGCCGTGGTAATAATTTGCTATCGTGAAAGATTGTTGTAGATATTTTTTGCATAATTCTTTTTATAATATATATATATATTTTTTTATATGTATATAATTTGAAAGAAAAATCGGCTGTATTATTTTAAAGTAAAATTCAATTAAACTTGAAGATAGTAGTTATGTTATTTTTATGAATGTACATGTTCAATTTTATTTGACAATAATTTGCCTTTTATAATATAAAAAATGTAAATTCGTCGTGAATTATACAAGAAGCAGGAGTTTGTAGTATTTTGGTGAAATAAATTGTATAACTATTAGAAACCTTTTTTGGAATTTAAATTATTTATAAAATTTGAATTTTATTTAATAAGAGATTTTATGTAATATTTTGTATGTAATTTCTATGTTTTTCCCTTTCGGGTTTTAAATAATTATTTTTGAGTTTTATATAAAAATGTACCTTGTGAGGTATTTTTGAAAATCGCAATTCTGATACTTTTCATTAAAAATTTTACTTTTTATTTTATTTAAATATTATCCAATATATTTCTGGTTTAAAACAGTTACTCAATTTATTTACCGAGGTCTTCTTAGTAACTTATTTATTGTTTTATTGCGCTACCTGCGCAATGTATCGGTAAGTAAAGGTTGCAGTTATAATTTGCGATAATAAAACAATTTTAAAATATTGCATAAAATTATAATTGTATTACGCAGGGAAAGTTCGAAAAAAAGAAAATACGTATTTTAGATAGGAAAACTACGGGTAGAAAAAACGGTGTTTATGGGACAGTTTTATGGTTTTCGGCGCCGAGTTGACGTGCACGTGCTTGGCCTAGTGTCCTTTCGTTAGACTCAAGTGCATGTACCATTTTTTTTATCGTTCCGGAAAAACTCGTAAACTCTTGGCCCACGCTAAGGGTCTCTTTCACAACGGTCTGTGTCAATAGCCCGCGCGTTAAGTAAGTTTTGGAGGGGAAAATTTTCATTGGAGGAAAAAATTGACTATAGTTTGACACAAGTGGTTGATAAGATCGAAGCGCTTTCCCGCTAATCGGCAAGGGCAGGAAAGAAAAATAAAGCAGGGAGAAGACTTATCGACTTAACACAGGAAAAAAACGGAGGTCGTTTACCGACGTTACATTGTATTTGATACTAATGTATATTTAGGTTTATTGAGTCACTGGTTACAAATTTTGGATTAGATTTGATATT
Source organism: Chalcis sispes (assembly GCA_949987625.1). Classification (NCBI taxonomy): domain Eukaryota; kingdom Metazoa; phylum Arthropoda; class Insecta; order Hymenoptera; family Chalcididae; genus Chalcis; species Chalcis sispes. The sequence goes on along the minus strand of OX465098.1, from coordinate 22,621,344 downwards.
CTAATTTGATTATACATATAGAAAATAATATAATATTTTTTCTTATACAGTCTGTCAAGTAAGAGCATGGTCGACTTCATCGACAGGTTATGAAAGATTTTGCTCTAATTTCTTCGCGAGCCAATAGAGGAAAGCTTTGTTCTTGATGCATTGTCAACAAAGATTCAGTTGTCGTTGATCTTCTAAAAGAGAATCACGTTAAACGCCATGAGTGCTAAGTACGCGTCGCGCTACGAGGCTGTGTTCCTTTGCATCCACCCGAAAGGTCCCAAAATGTCGCAATCAGCGGCTGCTTAATATATGAGAAAGTCGAAGGCATTTGTACAGAAGTAGATACAGCGATATAAAGTGGCTAAAAATGTCGATGATTTACCAGAACGTGGCTCGATAGGAAAAGTGAACAAAAAAGATGAAAAAAGAATAGTGAATCTGTTTTCGCGGAATCCTGCTTCAACCCTGCGGCAAGGACAAGCAAAATTAATGGCAAAAGGCTTAGATATATCCCACGAAACTATCCGAACCCATCTTCGTACTCATCATTTGAAATGGCGCAACACAATGAAGAAGCCTCTGTTGATTGAAAAACATGTGACAAAGCGACTCGCTTGGGCGCATGAGAATATTGATAGAGATTTTGAAAATGTCATTTTTACTGATAAATGTTCTATATGGGCACGTTCTGTCTCCACGCGAGCCTGGTCAACTTCCACCAATAGGCTTGTTCAGCGGACCGTAAAACATGGAATAAAGGTGCATCTTTGGGGCTGCTTCTCAAAGCAGGAATTCGGCACTTTGCACCTCTTTACTGACAACTTAAATGCCGAGAAAATGATAAAAATCGACAAAAAGGCTTTACTGCCATCTGCCAAACGATGGTTCATCACAAAAAATGAAGATTGGATTCTGCAGGAAGACGACGATCCTAAACACCGCAGCAAGCTCTGTACTCAGTGGAAGACTCAATCTGGCATTGTTACATTGGATTGACCGTCGCAGTCGCGCGATGTAAACCCTATTGAAAATGTGTGGGCATATATTAAACGGAAGCTTCGTGGAAGACGCACATACACTTTGAAGCAGTTGTCTTACGAAATTCGTCGGATCTGGAAATCCTTGCCACTAGAATACGCCGTCAAATTAGTAGAAAGCATGCCTCGGAGATTCCAGGCAATTATCGACGCCGGTGGTGACTGGACACATTATTGACCGAATTGCATCATTGTTTGTAATGTGTACAATGTATATATAAATATGAAAGTTTTATCAAATAAATTTTTTTATAAATTAATACGACCACGTTCTTACTTGACAGACTGTATGTTTATATATTTGAGTTTGTTTTTTATTCTTTCAAATAGAATTATATATATATATATATATATATATATATATATATATATATATATATATATATATATATATATTTGAGATTGGCGATAGTAATAAAGTAAAATGTGTTTCTCTGGGAACAAAGATTAAATTTATTAATTACTTACAATGACTATTTACAACATTTACACTCTTACCTGTGAACAAAGAAACGACAATTAAACCCTATTATTATCGCTTCTTTATTTACACTAATCTTTGGAAATAATTTTCATAATGTATCTTTTATTTTCACAGACTTTTATATTTCTATATTGCTCTCTATAGTGCTCCCTATATTACGCTCTATGCATACGTACTCTATACTCTGCTTTCTTTTTCTGTCATGTCATCATGGTGCTTATCCCTCCATCTTACGTAGACTAGTTAAAGCACGCATGCCGTATTTTAAACAAAGGTGATAAATTTTCTTTACATATATATACACAAACATATATATACACGGTGTCCTATTTTAATCGCCCCACGCGAATAACTCTGAAAATATATGCCTTGGAAAAAAATATTTTAAATGAAAGTTGTAGGGTTTTAAGAAGGACATCCAATTGAGACCTTTACTGTGACCTTGACAATAACCTTCAAGGTCATTTAAACGTCAAGTTAGTTTTCTCAAATGAGAAAGCCTACTCTCGACCCTGGAAATGGAAAGAGCGGAAAACTTTACGTCCCAATACGACCTTGACCATGACCACAAAGATCATTTTAAGATCAACTTAGTTTTTTTAAATGGTAACCCGTAATTTAAACGCTGGAATTGAAATAAAGCAAGACATGGGGTACGCCCATTTAAAGTATCTCAATACCTAGCCGGTCCAGGCAAGGCATGGAATCCACGCAGTTAAGGAAAGACAGTTAATACGCAGCCAGTCAAGGTCAAGGTAATGAGTCCGCCTAATCAAGGGAAGACTCATAGCACCCAGCCAGTCAAGGCAAGGCAACGAGTCAGCCCAGTCAAGGGAAAACTTTTAGAACTCAGCAAGTTAAGACGTCTCTTAAAACAGATGTTTAATTAGTCGGCCATTTTCTTGAATGCACATATTTACTTTTTGACGAAAACTCAGATGGATCCTCTCTAGTGTTTCAACCGTGATAGATTCAAAAACTATCTTTATTCTTTCTTTCATGTCCTCCATGGTTGTTGGAGCTTGCGCAAATACTAGCTCTTTTACAACACCCTATAGAAAAATATCCGTCGGTGTAAGATCTGGTGATCTGGCTGGCCATTCATGTACTTGGCTGCCAATGCCAATCCAACGATTAGGATATGTGGTATCCAAAAATGCCTTCACTGGTAATGTACGGTGTGCTGGTGCCTCATCTTGTTGAAATCACATACGAGGGCAGTCCCAAAAGTACCCGACCCGACAAAGAAAACAGTAAAAAAATTGCGAAAATGTCTTTTATTTTTCAAAGTATTCTCCTTTCAGTTCAATATACTTTTCCCAACAATGTTTAATAGCTTCAATACCGGCTTTATAGTAGGAACCGTCAAGCTCCTCAAAATACCTATTAACCGCAGACTCTACCTCTTCATTGTTGGCAAATATTTTGCCGCCGAGCTATTTTTCAAATTCGGAAGAAGAAAATAATCCAAGAGAGCCAAATCTGGTGAATAGGGTACGTGAGGAAGCAATTCGAACTTCAACTCATTGATTTTAGCCATCGCAATGACACACGTGTGGACTGGTGCGTTGTCGTGATGAAACAACACTTTTTTTTCGTCAGATGGGGCCGTTTTTTTTTTATTTCATCACTCAAACGCTACAATAAGGCTGCATAATATGCGCCGTTGATTGTTTTTCCTTTTTCGAGATAATCAATAAACATTATTCCACGCGCATCCCCGAAAACGGATGCCATGACCTTGCCAGCTGACTGAACTGTCTTTGCTTTCTTTGGAGCCGGTTCTCCCTTTTTAGTCCACTGCTTTGACTGCTCCTTGGTCTCAGGTGTAAGATGATGGACCTATGTTTCGTTCATGGCTATGAATCGACGCAAAAACTCGGCTTTATTGCTGCGAAACATTGTCAAACACTCGATGGAAACATCCTCACGTTGCTGTTTGTGCTCCATTGTGAGCAAACGCGGCACCTATCTTGCGCACAGCTTTCTCATGTCCAAATTTTCGGTCAACATGCGATGCACAGCACTTTTTGAAATGCCTGCCATGTCTGCTATCTCGCGCACTTTTAGTCGACGGTCATCCAATATTATTATATTATTATTATTTATATATATTTATTTATATAGATTATTATTTATATATATTATTATTATTTATAAAATAATGGACCTATCACATTATTTCCTATTATACCTCCCCATATATTTAATGTCCACCGTCTCTGGATACGATGATTCCTTTGCCAATGAGGATTTACTTGGAAATAGTAATGGGCATTGTGGATATTGACACCTCTCATATCGTCAAGAACCTTAATCATATTAACTATTTCCTGCGGCGTATAATCAGCCATGATGGAAAGAAAATGTCAGTCTACAGATAAAATAATTCAAACAGTCTTGATTATAAAGATCAAAATTATTGGAATTAAAACTATTTTCGTATGGACTTATAACGAAAAAAATTCCAATTTTTTCTTATCAATGATTATGATTCCATGGTTCGTTCTTATGTAGGAGAAAGTTAAAGGTGCGAAACGGGGGTTGAAAGGAAAAAGAATTCAGCAGCTGGAACACAATGGCATTTTTTTAACTGAGCAGGAGTCGTCCTCTAAACTAAACTGGCCAAGGTCACAATCCAACGTCACTTTTTTCGCACTCATTAATTTTGAAATGAAAACAGAGATGTTTGTCAATAATTATGACGACCTTAATATGTCTTTGACCTGATGGTCAAGGTCAAAATCATTAGCCATCGTAAAATGTTCCATCCTTTCTATCTTTGCGTTTAAAGGTATGGTTTTCCCACTGAAAAAACTAACTTATTGACCTTTAAATGAACTTGAAGATCATGGTCTAGGTCATAGTCGTATTCGGACGTAGATTTTCCACTCTTTCTATTTCCAGGTTCAAAAGTAGGGGTTTTAATTTAAAAAGACTAATTTGATCTTCAAATGATCTTGAAGGTCATTGTCAAGGTCACAGTAAAGGTAACCTTTGGATGTCCCCCTTAAAATCCTACAACTATTATTTCTAATATTTTTTTCCAAAGGATATATTTTCAGAATTATTTGCGTGGGGCGATTAAAATGGGATACCCTGTATATAAATATACTTTTATATACGTTTAAAAAAAATCTGTTGTCCTCGGGTAACGCTAAAAGTAGAATAAACATTTTCATCAAAACAGATTTTTTAAACGTATTTATCCATAGAATTCTGATTTGCTAAACACGATGTGTATTCCTCAAGAAATTCTAATTCGCTAACGATTTTTGTACGTATTTTTACTTCTGTCGATTACAGTGACATCTGTCACGAATCTAAAAAATGTTTCGAACACAATTTCCATATTTTTCGACACAGAATCAGAATCTGCAATATAAAATTGGGGTACCCATTTAAGACTTTTAAGTTAAAACCGCTCCATACGGGGGGTTAGAGGCGGCGGAGGTCGATTATGGTGTCATTGCATGTCTTCTATCCAGATTAACAAATTTTCCTTTTCTACCTTTTCAAATGCGTAGTTGTTGAGATATTCGCATCGATAGATTAAAACTGCCGATCGCAGCGCCATCTTTTACGCATAAAAAAAAATGTTTAAAAAAAACTTTCGTATTTTTTGACGCAGAATCAGAATCTGTAATAAAAAATTGGGATTTCCATTTAAAATTCGCGATTTGACCCTCGAATAACCTTCAAATTTGACCTCAAGGTTAACGCCAAGGTCAGCGTTAGACGACCCCCTTCAACTTCTACAACTTTTGTCAAAACATTTTTTTGATATAAATATCTCCCTTTGAAGTTATTTCGACCGATAGATTAAAACGGACCACCCTGTATATATTAGGTGTAGTAAAAAGTAATTCATTATTTAATATACACATATATAGGGTGATTCATTATGAGGTTCGGTTTTTAATCTCAAATAAAAGGCATTAAGTTGAATTCTATAGTGAAAATTTTATTGTGAGTCGAAAGACCAATCTACGACATTTACTTTTTAAAGATTATCATATTTAAATGTTAACCGCGACTACGCCGTAAATGGTCCATTCTGAGGGATGGGAGGGATCCGAAGAAAATAATCTAAAGGTGTGATATCATGATCTAGGCGCCCAATTTACTAGTCCAAAACGTGAAATCAGGTTTTCACCAAAATGATTTCTCAATAAGTCCATTGTTTCTCTCGCTGTATGCGAAGTAGCGCCGTCTTATTGAAATCAAAGTTCACCGATACCAGGGGCTTCAATTTCAGGTAGCAAAAAATCCGTTATCATGGTGCGATAGCGGTCGCCATTGACGGTTACGTTCTGACCGGACTCATTTTGAAAGAAATATGGACCGATAATTCCACTGGCCCATAAACCACACCAAACTGTGCATTTCTGTGACTTTAGTAGTAGCTGTTGAAGCTCTTCAGGTTGTTTATCAGCCCAAATACGGCAATTCTGCTTATTGACGTATCCATTGAGCCAAAAATGCGCCTCATCACTGAGCAAAATTTCGCGATAAAACAGTGGATTTTCATTGAGCTGATTCAGAGCCCATTCACCAAAAACACGACGCAAACCTAAGTCGCCCGGCTTCAATTCTTGCACGAGTTGAAGTTTGTATGCCTTAAAATCAAGATCTTTACGTAAAATACGCCAAGTTATTGCGTACGACAAACCAAGCTGTTGAGAACGACGCCGAATCGATTCGTCACGGTCTTCAGCCACACTTTCAGCTACAGCCGCTATATTCTCTTCACTACGTGCTGGATGTGATCTAATCGGTCGAGTATCATCCAATAATGTATGCTGGGTTTCGAATTTGCGGATGGTATTGGCTATAGTGGTTCCAGTAGGTCGGCGATGCACACCATAAGTTGCTCTAAGAGCACGAAAAACATTTCTCACAAAACGCTGATTTTCTTAATACAGCTGAACAATTCAGATACGTTGTTGCGATGTAAGTCGTTCTATAATGATTTGTCAAACAATACTAAATAAAAATTACATTACAGTTTGACAGGAGTTACGCGTAGTCTGTAAAAAAAAGTCTATTAAAAATTAAGCCTCATAATGAATCAAGCTTTATTAGCTTTCCCGATATACAACAAATTCATGGGTGGCGTCGACTTGCAAGATTTTAGATGCAAAAAAGTAAGGCCTAGTATACATTCAAAATAATGGACTTGGTCTGCTTTTATTCATTTTTTGCAATCGTCTCTCGCAAATGCAACTGTATTTTTGGTCAAAAAGGAAAAGCTACAAAAATGAAAACAAGAGATATATGGTATGCATGAAAGTATCTGAGAAATACTTGTAAAAATTAAACCTGTGTGTCACTACTTATAATAAATCACATAAGTATATATCAAAACAAAGAAACACTTGTTTTGCTCCGAAATGCGAATTGAGAACACGCTGATGTTCGGACTGTAGCAAGCATTAATGTGTCAATTGCTTCTCCAAATTACATATAAAAAATTCTATATACAAATTAGCTACTGAAGCTTACTAAGAATAGAAGATAATAGAAAAATAAAAAGCATAAAAAAGCCTGATTAGATCGTCGACCTCCACGTTGGTATAAATTGGGCAACGTGTCGATCAGATACAGCAGACACATGATACGTCTTTCTGTATTTTAAAATTTGATTTCTGGTTAGTTATGATTGGATAAAAAAATCTGTACATGAAATTTTCTATTCGAATTCAATTAAATTAGAAATTTAATCCGCCATATTGGATCCGCTAGTTTGAAATTTGCCTCTTCCGATTCAAATATGATCTATTATTATGATTTCGTCTGCCATTTTTGATCTACAATCTTGAATATTGCAAATCTAATCTCAAATTCATAATCAATGATTCAGAAAACCTTTATATACAAAATTTGATTGAAATCTGTTCAATTAAAAAAATTTTGTTCACCATCTTGGTTACGCCATCTTGAATTTTGCAAATCTTATCTCAGATTTGTAATCAGTGACTCCGAAAAGCTTAATGAATCAAGTTTGGTCTAAATCGATTGATTTTTTAAAAATTGCCATTTTCCACCTAGTTTCAACCACCATACTGAATCCGCCATATTGTATTCCAACTTACTGTTGATCCTATCTTCTGGAGAAACACAATATGCCATCGTAGAGATTTAGGAATCTACGTTGATGACTTCTTGTTGCAATCTACGAATTTGTGAAAAAAAATTTGTAATTGGCTATTTTTTGGCTTTTAGCTGCCATTTCAAGAAAATAGCACCAGATAGGCCGATTCTGAGGTCAGATTTGAGAAGAGCGTTAGAAAAAATTACAGGGTACGAAGTTTTCTAAATAGTGAACATCTTTTTCTAAAGAATACAGCGGTTGGAAAGTTGAAGTAATTTATGTCATTTTGATTGTTTCAGGGTTAAAACGTATATCAAGTTAATTGTTTAATACTTTCTAAAAGAAATAGAACACTTGAAAAAATGATTACTTATAAAAGTTAAGTTTAAAACAATTTTATTCAAACTTCTCGATAATACCATCAATGTTACTTTTTTTAAACGATTTTAACTGAAAACCTTATAGAAATAAAATGTTTTTCAAAATTTACAATTTCCTTTAATGGATTGCAGGTTTTTAATTTTCATACCAATTTATTTACAGTTTGAAAAAAAAAATCATCATCACTAATGACATGAACAATATTGAAATTTACCAACTAAATTTTAATTCGGTGCTAAACTAGAAACATTAATTCGTTTATCTGCTTTTCTTTACCAAATTTGAAATATTTTCATAATTCTCTCACAAAGCTTTTTTCAGCAAATTTTCATTAAAATTATTATTATTAAAAAAATTGAAATAATGGATTTTTTATAAGCTGTTTTCATCTAAATATTTATTTATCGTTAATGACTGTTAATTTATTGTTAATTCAATAGTAACTAATTCACCGATTTTAACATAGCAGTATAAATAAAGCGTCTTTGAAGTTAAGATTAAAATTAAAATTAAAATTAAGCTTAAATTAAAATTAAACAAGAATTTTAATTAATATTAATTCAAAATTGAAATGCACCATGCCATAATATTGCAGAAAATTATTAAAGGTGTGCTTTAAGTATAGATACATACTTTCTTTTCAGGAAGAGAAGAGAAGAGAAGATAGAGGACTTAAAAAATTAAAGAGAAAGTATAGACTAGAAAGATGACGGACTGTATTGTATTCTAAAGATGACGGAATTGTATTCTAAAGATGAGATGAGAGAACAATGTAAGAATCGTTATAGAACATAGTTGCTGAAAGAAGTATGAACAGCGGCCGCATATCAACCCGAATAAAACTCCTCACCTAGATGCATAGATAATTTATAAAAAAATAAGAAGCATTGTTAAATATATTATATAAGGGCCAAAGCAGTAAAAATATTTTCTTCTGCCTTCATTGGATGGTCAGCCAAGGAAAAGTTATATAAATCTGAAGATCATCCGCATAAATAAGATGATGTACGAAGGAGTCGAAATGAGCAGCATCATCGTTAAGGGGCTATACCAGTGTGAACGCTGAAAATTTGGGTGATTTTCGGGAATTTTTTAAAAGAAAAATACTTTATAAAATATTTAAAAAATACATGAGCACATCAAGCTATATTTAAATTATATTCCATAATTTTATCAAAAAATATTGAAAAATAAGCGACTTATGCGCTGTCTTTGGAGGCGCCAAAAAAAAGTTCCTCCCCTGCTGCCACGATTCCAGCCGAATGAGTAGAAAACCAAAAATAAAAAAAAAGTCGTTAAACTAAAAGGTATTTCCTATACAATGTCGTAGAATTTTCAAAAAATATCAAAATTTAACAAAATGGCGTAGTTATCAAAAAAAAGTTTTTTTTTTTTGGTCAAAAATACGGTCGCTTTTTTTAGTGCCAAATCGTCAATTTTTATTTAATCAAAAAAATCCCAAGTCATTGTGAAGTAAATATATTCAAGAGTACTTAGTTCAAATTTAAAATTAATTGGATAATTGCTCTTTGAGTTACGATGGCAGAAAATTTGAAAAAAGTCATTTCGAGATAAAAGCGTTTAAAAGGTAGATGAAGCAGTTTATACCTGCGAGCGACTGCTCTTTAGAAGGCTGCTATTCGACAAGTATTAGAGATACGGCCTTAAAAATTTCACAGGATATTCTTAGAAGTATAAACTGTCGAATAAGACAAAAAAAAATATTGATTTTTGAAAAGTTTTAAACTGCTATAGCCCCTTAATACAAATGAGAAATAGCAGTGAGCCAAGCACTGAACCTAGCAAAGGAGTCGAACTATTTTACAGCTCGAAGTAAAATATCTGTAGCACGCAACTTCCTTAGCAATGTAACATGATATACCTTGTCAAAGGCTTTACTAAAGTCAAAAAGAAGTAACATGGTGACACATCACTTATTTATGCATTTCTAATATCATAAGTTAGCTTGAGAAGTGCAGTCTGGGAACTGTGACTTTCGAAAACCAGATTGATAGGGATCAAATAGCTTACGAGTCTCCAGATAGGCGTAGAATTACTGAAAAAAGCTGTGGAGCATAAGTTATATCAAGTATAAGATTAGCAATAAATCATTTAATAGAAGGAGCATACGAATCAAAGGCAGCACTAGCAAAATTTTATTAAGATTCGTCGACAAAAACGTTTGGTGGGAAGCAGATGCGCAAATACTCAAATGACGGAGTTCCGTCCATACCCACTGAGGGTTCGTAATTCAGGAGAGACTGTGAGTTCGTAACTCGCGATAATAAAGCTGTTTAACAGATTCAATCTGTCTGTGGAGTCAGTCAGAAGCTGTCCTATAATTATGTAAGTCCAAAACCAGTCGCATACATTTCTAGTGTCTGTAAAGTCTGTCCCTTCACTCCAGTAGTCTATAAAGTTTAGGAGTAACGGTCGGCGAGCACCCCTTTGGCGTACAGTTGTGGACACGTATAAAGAGTTGGTATCGTTAAGATGACGGTACAGACGTAGCAGACAATCTTCTAGTGGAAAGTTACCGACACAAGTAAAGCAATCGATAAAACATAAATAAGTCAATAAAGCAGTAAAGTCAGTTTCAATTGAGTCGTAATAAATGAAATTTTATAGCGGGAGTTTACTGAAAGAAGTTTTTACATAAATTTAATAGCTTAAAAAACTTACTTACTAATTAATTACTTAACTAAATAGCTACAATTAAATCATGACCATCGATGAATTAGATGCTAGTCTTCCAGTAATCCACCATAACGCCGTTAGCATCTACAAGACATAGATCAAGCCAGGTATCAGATGAGGTAGTGAAATGGGTCTTTCCATTTAACTAACAAAAAAGCGAATTTTCGTTAAACAGATTTCTGAGAAAGATAGCATCATCAGAAGTAGCTGGCAAATTTGTATTAAGATCACCTAATAAGACCTTTATGCCATAGTCATACATTACGATGGAGGAAAAGGGGTACAAAGTCATTGTTGGCTAGAGATAGAGCACGCGGTAGCCGGTAAATTACTCTTACAAAAATTGGACGTAACAGACCTAATTTCACTTTGCAAATAAGATATTCAGGTAGGCCAGGTCTAGCAGTCCAAACATAGGTTGAAAAACAAAACATTGGCTTAAAGAGATTTATGTATGTAGAGAGCAACACCTCCACGCCTTGTATTACGATCACAATGATGTATTTCAAAATCATCCAGCGAAACCGATAAGCTATCAACAATGGAACCAAGCTTGGACTTGGTTACGGTTGTCATATGAAAGTAACTACAGAAAGGCATAGAAAATGTTTTCAATTATCCTTAGAAAAGCAGCTAAAGAAATAAACAATATTAACTAGATTTACGAATATTTTTATAAGAACTTTTGAAGAGAAGAGAAGAAAAAAGATTCTTGTCGAATATCGCCATGCTCGAAATGTGACTAAAACTCTTCTTTATCAGTATCATGAAAATCTTATTATTCGCAATGTCTCAGTGTCATGGCCTCATAAGTCTCCGGACTTGAACCCTCTTGATTTATACTTTTAGGGATACGCTTAGGATGTCGTATAAAAATAAGCTGCAATAAAAATAGAAAGAATGATGCTAAGAGTAACAGAAACTTGTCGATCAGTGACGCAAGCAACAAGGTGGGAGAATCAAGGTGGACAATTTGAGCATCTCATATTAAGCGGTATAGTAGATAATGATTAACCAAGATAAAAATTTAGTTTAGCAAATTTTCATTATGGTTTCGAAAACACTTTATCCATTCTATTCCTCACCTTAATTAGTTGAAAATCTACTTTTTCTTGCCATAACTGTCCGGGAACCTGCTCTTCCTTGTCTTATCTAATTGGGAATCTGCTTTTCTTTATCTTTATTATTCCTTATTTTGGACATTTTATTGGTTGATCTTAAGCTAAAAAAAAGTTTAAGATCATACTCAAATGTATAATAAAATTTTCCGCTATCTCCATTTCCGGAGTCAACTAATAAGGTTCCATGAAAACAAATTGATGTGACCTTGAAATCATCCTGTAGATCGTGATAAAAGTCAAAGTCACCAAAAGATAACTAGGTAAAATCATATAAGCCAATTGTATTATCTTTTTAGTTTTGTCATTATTCATTACGTTTATCTGCAGTTCTCTGACTTGTTCTTGACCATAACTTTAAGAGGTTAACCTTTTTAAATAGTCAAGGACATGTATGAACGTAAAATTCTTCGCTCCTTCAGCTTCCGGAGTCAAAAATATAAGGTTCAGTTAGAAAAATTCAATGTGACCTTGAAATCGCCTAGTAGGACATGATCAAGGTTAAAATCAAGGTACCTGTTTGGTCAGCCCCTAGATATCCTTCAACTTTTATAGAAAATATTTTTTAATTATTGGGTGTACAACTGTGCTTCCGCCGCTTTTTTCCGAAATTCAAGGCTTTATTGTAAAAAACTGGCTATACATTTATGATTCAAAGTATTGTCCATCGCTAGCCACTACTTTCTCCCATCTTCCGGCAGCATACGAATTCCGGGTTGGAAAAACTGGTCATCTTTTAAATCGATCCACGAATTGATCCAATTTTTTACTTCTTTATAAGACCGGAAGTGCTGGTCAGCCAGGCCGTGTGCCATTGATCGAAACAAGTGATAGTCCGAGGGAGCAACGTCTGGAGAATACGGCGGGTGGGGTAGGACTTCCCATTTCAAAGTTTCCAAGTATGTCTTGACCACTTTCGCAACATGGGGTCAAGCATTGTCATGCTGTAAAATCACTTTATCATGTCTCTCGTTGTATTGCGGCCGTTTGTCTTTCAATGCTCGGCTCAAACGCATTAATTGCGTTCGATAACGATCGCCTGTAATTGTTTCAGTCGGTTTTAACAACTCATAATACACTACGCCGAGCTGGTCCCACCAAATACTGAGCATGACCTTGGAACCGTGAATATTCGGTTTGGCCGTCAACGTAGAAGCATGGCCGAGATATCCCCATGATTTTCTGCGCTTGGGATTATCGTAGTGAACCCATTTTTCGTCCCCAGTCACAATGCGATGCAGAAATCCCTTTCGTCTTTGCCTTGCAAGCAGCTGTTCACAAACACACAAACGCCGTTCAACATCTCTCGGCTTCAACTCGTACGGCACCCAATATCCTTGTTTCCGAATCATTCCCATGACTCTAAGGCGTTTTGAAATGGCTTGTTGCGTCACTCCCAATGATCTTGCCAATTCTTGTTGCGATCAAGTAATGCCTCCAATTCTGCATCTTCGAAAACCTTCTTTCTTCCACCGCCATGCTGGTCTTCGACGTTAAAATCGCCGTTCTTGAAGCGTTAAAACCACTCTCGGCACGTTCTTTCACTAATAGCGGCCTCACCATAGGTATTTGAGGACATTCGATGAGCTTTAGTCGCAGATTTCTTCATATTAAAGCAGAAAATTAAAACCTCCCGCAAATGACGAGAATTTGGCTCGTAAGCTAACATGTTTAATCAAGAAAAACTTTATGATGCAGACACAAATCGTCTAATATTTCGATGGCGTTATGTTTACAAATACCTAAGCTTATTGTATGACATCTATGATCTATTTATTTCAACTACCACTTACCGCTACAGTCATCTATTGCAAAACGGCGGATGCAAAGTTGTACACCCAATAGAATAAAATTTCTGGTGTTATTCATCTGTCCAAGTTGATACGGGACACACTGTATAAGAGACCTTGAGACTTGATACTATCAGTTTCAGGTCTACCCTGAAGAAGTGAACTGCAATATTTATGAAACGTCGACTTAAGAAAATCAACAGGCAAGTAAACTCGAAAAAAGAATATACAACATGATTCACTACCATTGCAAAAGAATAAAATTCTCAGACCCTGAAATAAACAAATAGAGAACAGACCAATTTTTAAACATTTTAGTACTTACAATTAAATACAATAATATTATTTCTACTATTAGTGTAGCACAAGAAGACATTTGCAAATATTTAAGGAAATTCCGCTCCAGAGATGAGCACCTTGAATCTAACACAAACAGAAATCAGTCTCCTTGCGCATCCTTGTGAGTTGTCTTCCTCGCCCCCTTGAAGTACAGTCTGTCAAGTAAGAGCGTGGTTGACTTCACCAAAAAGTAATAAAAGATTTCGCTCTAATTCTTTCACAAGCCAATAGAAGAAAGCTTTGTCCTTGATGCATCGTCAACAAAGATTTAGTTGTCGTTGATCTTTTGAAAGAGAATTACGTTAAACGCCATGAGTGCTAAGTACGCGTCGCGCTACGAGGCTGTGTTCCTTTGCATCTACCCAAAAGGTCCCAAAATGTCGCAATCAGCGGCTGCTAAATATATGAGAAAGTCGACGGCATTTGTACAGAAGTGGATACAGCAATATAAAGTGGCTAAAAATGTCGATGATTTACCAGAACGTGGCTCGATAGGAAAAGTGAACAAAAAAGATAAAAAAAGAATAGTGAATCTGTTTTCGCGAAATCCTGCTTTAACACTGCGGCAAGGACAAGCAAAATTAATGGCAAAAGGTTTAGATATATCCTACGAAACTATCCGAACCCATCTTCATACTCATCATCTGAAATGGCGCAACACAATGAAGAAGCCTCTGTTGACTGAAAAACATGTGACAAAGCGACTCGCTTGGGTGCATAAGAATATTGATAGAGATTTGGAAAATGTCATTTTTACTGATAAATGTACTTTATGGGCACGTTCTGTCCTCACGCGAGCCTGGTCAACTTCCACCAATAGGCTTGTTCAGCGGACCGTAAAACATGGAATAAAGGTGCATCTTTGGGGCTGCTTCTCAAAGCAGGGATTCGGCACTTTGCACCTCTTTACTGACAACCTAAATTCCGAGAAAATGATAAAAATCTACAAAAAGGCTTTACTGCCATCTGCCAAACGATGGTTCATCACAAAAAATGAAGATTGGATTCTGCAGGAGGACAACGATCCTAAACACCGCAGCAAGCTCTGTACTCAGTGGAAGACTCAATCTGGCATCGTTACATTGGATTGGCCGTCGCAGTCGCCCGATGCAAACCCTATTAAAAATGTGTGGGCATATATTAAACGGAAGCTTCGTGGAAGATGCACATACACTTTGAAGCAGTTGTCTTACGAAATTCGTCGGATCTGGAGATCCTTGCCACTAGAATACGCCGTCAAATTAGTAGAAAGCATGCCTCGGAGATGCCAGGCAATTATCGACGCCGGTGGTGACTGGACACATTATTGACCAAATTGCATCATTGTTTGTAATGTGTACAATGTATATATAAATATGAAAGTTTCATCAAATAAATTTTTTTATAAATTAACACGACCACGCTCTTACTTGACAGACTGTATATGTAGATTCAGGTTTAGGGAAAATTCAAGTTGGTACAAAAGCTGCTTTAGATGAATAATCTTTTACATGAGAATTGAAGTAAAATATAGCCACTACGAATCTACCATCAACGAACTAAGACATCACTTGTCGGGGTTATATGCTTGTCCCTAGCTAAGCTATAAAAATATCTCGCACATGAATCACTGAGTCGTTGCAGTAGACTAGTCTCAGTAGTAGATCACTAGTCTCAGATGATGTTCATTCGACGCATCAAGACAAATTATTGTACAGCAGTCAAGGTGGAGATTGACTATGGCTATGACTAGTCGTTTATATAGAGCTTTAGTAGTACATTGTCTAAAAAACCTTAAACTACACACTGTACACAACCGTATCCTCAAATGAGATATGCACTCCGGCTCTTATTTCGACATAAAGCAAAGGCCCTTCTTTAATTTTATTTACATACTAGTTAGTTAAAAAGAAAATCGACTACTTAGCTTCTGTTCAAACCACTATCAAACCACTTAGTTACTGTTTCGGCGGCTTCGGGCAGTCGAGAGACGCTCTCCAGAAATTTAGTTAATAGAACTTGCACATAAATCTCGAGATTGTCTACCTGCAATAAATGCACTAAGATCGAAGAGCTGAGTTCGTTACATAGATCACTGATATAGGCTAAATAAAAGAGATCCCAGAACTGATCCCTGTAGATCTCCAAAATTTGTTTTGATTTAATCAGAGTAACTGTTTAGTTTCTTCACTGCGCTTGTATTCTATTTAGAAGATATGATTTAATCTACTAAAGGATAATTGTGAAAAACCTACAATCGCTGAGTATCTTGAGCAATTTGAAATGATCTGTATGGTCAAGGTCATAGCCAAGATCACCATGAGTTGTCTCCTTCGGAACTCTACAACATTTACAAAACGAGTTTTCTTCTTCCATCCTTCAGTTCAGAGAGGTTTGCATGTATCTTTCAAAATGGAACATCCAGTATATACGAGTGAGGTATTTACCTTGAGACAACAGATTATCTTGGTGGGATCACATTTTATCAAAAGATGTTTGAAAAGATGTAAGAAAAGACTATCTGAAAATGATCTTGAATATGAACTTAAATACTGTAAGTACAGTAAGTCAATAAGTACAGTAAATTGGCCAGCAAGATCACCAGACCTTACGTCTTCAGATTTTTACTTATGGAGTTTTTTGAAGAGAAAAGTTTATAAAAAAGTGACAACATCTCTTGAAAACATATTGGGTGTACAACTTTGCTTCCGCCGTTTTTTTCCGAAATTCGAGGCTTTATTGTAAAAAACTGGTTATACATTTATGATTCAAAGTATTATCCATCGCTAGCCACTACTTTCTCCCATCTTTCGGGCAGCATACGAATCCCGCCTTGAAGAAACTGGTCATCTTTTGAATCGATCCACGAATCGATCCAATTTTTTACTTCTTCATAAGACCGGAAGTGCTGGTTAGCCAGGCCGTGTGCCATTGATCGAAACAAGTGATAGTCCGAGGGAGCAACGTCTAGATAATACGGCGGGTGGGATAGGGCTTCCCATTTCAAAGTTTCTAAGTATGTCTTGACCACTTTCGCAACATGGGGTCGAGCATTGTCATGCTGTAAAATCACTTTATCATGTCTCTCGTTGTATTGCGGCCGTTTGTCTTTTAATGCTCAGCTCAAACGCATTAATTACGTTCGATAACGATCGCCTGTGATTGTTTTAGTCGGTTTTAACAACTCATAATACACTACGCCGAGCTGGTCCCACCAAATACTAAACATGACTTTGGAACCGTGTATTCGGCTTGACCGTCGACGTGGAAGCATGGCCGGGATATCCCCATGATTTTCTGCGCTTGGGATTATCGTAGTGAACCCATTTTTCGTCCCCAGTCACAATGCGATGCAGAAATCCCTTCCGTCTTTGCCTTGCAAGCAGCTGTTCACAAACACACAAACGCCGTTCAACATCTCTCGGCTTCAACTCGTACGGCACCCAATTTCCTTGTTTCTGAATCATTCCCATGACTCTCAGGCGTTTTGAAATGGCTTGTTGCGTCACTCCCAATGATCCTGCCAATTCTTGTTGCGTTTGACACGAGTCTTAATCAAGCAATGCCTCCAATTCTGCATCTTCGAAAACCTTCTTTCTTTCACCGACATGCTGGTCTTCGACGTTAAAATCGCCGTTCTTAAAGCGTTGAAACCACTCTCGGCACGTTCTTAGACTAATAGCGGCCTCACCATAGGTATTTGAGAGCATTCGATAAGCCTCAGTCGCAGATTTCTTCATATTAAAGCAGAAAATTAAAACCTCCCGCAAATGACGAGAATTTGGCTCATAAGCTGACATGTTTAATCGAGAATAACTTTATGATGCAGACACAAATCGACTAATATTTCGATGGCGTTATGTTTACAAATACCTAAGCTTATTGTATGACATCTATGATCTATTTATTTCAACTACCACTTACCGCTACAGCCATCTATTGCAAAACGGCGGAAGCAAAGTTGTACACCCAATAATATAGCGAATATGGAATGCTTGTGCAAAAATATCATATAATATGCTTCGCAGTTGTGTCAAATCTTTTGAAGTGCGGACCAATAAGTTCATTAAAATTTAAGGTCACTAAATTGAGCTCTGATTAAAATAAATTTATTTTGAAGAAATACATTTCAAAGAAGACCATACAAATGAGTGAGAGGCGAGGAAACTCACCAAAAACTAACACCTTAAAGAAAATAAACTATTACGTTTGCGTTGTGGTTCTTGGGTAGTGCTAAAAGTAGTTAATGATGCGCAGTTAATTCCAAAAACTTTCAAATCAATTTTTAAGATCTGTACTTGTTAGACCCGTGCCACGAAACAATTTTGATGAGATATTTTTGCAATATTTTACTGATATTGACCTTGAAGCCAAAGTTGTATGTAAATGTAAAATTTTCCGCTTTTTTATTTCCGGGTTCAAAAATGGGCATCTCATTTGAAATTTTTAAAATAACCTTCAAATGACCTTGACGACCAAAGTAATATTCAAGGTCATTGTCAGATAGCCTCCTTCTAACCCTACAACTTTTGTATCAAAAATTTTTCGATAAAATGTGATCCCACTAAGATAAACTATTATCCAAAGATAACTGTTTCACCCTGTACATACTGGATGTCCCATTTTAAAAAGCGGATGCATATATCTCTAGAACTAATGGTTTTAAGAAAAAAGTTTTTAGACAAAAGTTGTTAGAATTTGAAGGGGACGTCTAACGATGACCTTGATAATGACCTTAAATACGGCCTTCAGGGTTACCTAAAGGTCAAGTTGATGGTTTTTTTTTAATGAACACCCTTACTTTCGACCCTGGAAAACGAAGAGCAGAAAATTTTACATCGCAATATGACCTTGATCTTTAAATGGAAAGCCTTACCTTCGACCCTGGAAAAGAAAAGAGCAGAAAATTTCACGTCCGAACAGTTATGACCTTGACCATAACCTTCATGGTCATTTCGAGGTAAAATTAATTTTTTCAAAGTCTCTGCCTTTGGTCATGTAAATGGGAAAAAGCGAAAAACTTATGTGGGATATCTTTTACCACGACATTGACCATGACTTTGAGCATCACCTTGAAAGCTGTTTGAAGGTCAAGTTACACTTTTTTAAAAAGGAACTTAAACTTTTCATCTCAATTTTGATACTTAATAATTCTGTTGGCTTTTTTCCAACAATAGACAAATAGTGATGGTCCCCTTAGTTAAGTTACGCATAATAAAAAAAATAAAAAATAAAAAAACAGTAAATGTTTTTAAATGAATTTTCATTATTAATTAGCTTAAACAAAATTAGACATACAAAATATAATATTTTTGCAGCTAATAACATTTTTTTTAATAAACAAAGATTCTTTCCTGATAATAAGAGAAGTTTGATAGTCTCGAATTTTGTATTATTTTTGCCTTGATTTAATATTCTGATAGTCGGTAATTACCTTTAATAAATAAGATAATTTATTACAATCATTCTGGAAACGTGAATGAATTCTTTTTTGGTTAGTTTCTTGATTGTAAATTTGTTTGTCATATAGTGGTTTCTGTAGTTATTACTAATTTAAATCAACTATGTAATTTATTGTAAGTTTATTTGAATGCGAAATTGAGGCATCATTTTGAGAATCTTTGAGTTTTCTTCAGATTCTCTTATTCTTAAAAAATGCGTTATTTAATTAAAGAAATAATTTATTGGTTTGTTCATTTTTTAAATTAAATTTGTTTTTTTGCTAATGAAATCGTCGATATTCTCCTTGTTAGGAGAATGTAGACGAAATTACGTTCAAGTTACAATTTTATGCTGCTAGATTCCTATTCCCCGAAAGACGTTACCTAGATGAATTCAATTTTATGCTGCTTGATTCTCATTCCCCGAAAGACGTAACCTCAATGACACCGTCATTCATAATATTGAGTTGTGTGGCCGACAAAGTAAGTTTGCTCGTAAAAGGAGGTCCACGTTAACACAAGATTATGCTAATAATTCTCAAATGATTGCAGTACTAGCCATGGTGCACCTGGATTCTAAGATAAGTTTACGTCAAATCGTACGAGAGCTTGGTGTAACGAAATCAACGGCCAGCAGATATCTAAAGAATGTTAAGTACCATCCGTATCACATATCTTTGAACCAAGCTTTATCGGTTGAGGTCCGATCTTGCCTTAACTGGCCACGTCTTTGCTTGGTCTTACCTTATCTAGACGGATCTCTGCTTGGTCTTGCTTTAACTGGCTGGGTCTCTGTCCGATCTTGCCTTAACTGACCAGGTCTTTGCTTGGTCTTGCCTTAACTAGCCAGGTCTCTGGTTAGTACAATTTTGTTTTTTCGCTTTCTGGTGTCAAAAGTAAGATTTTTGATTTGAAACGTTCAACTTGAATTCAAATGACCTTGAAAGTTGTAGTCAAGGTCATGGTCAAGGTCATATTGGTACGTAAAATTTTCTGCTCTTTCGTTTTCAGGGGTCAAAAGTAAGGGTTACCGTTTCAAAGAAATCGACTTAACCTTTAAATGACCTTGAAGGCTATATTTAAGGTCATGGTCAAAGTCACAGTCAGACGTCCCCTTCAAAATCTAACAACTTTTGTCGAAAAACTTTTTTCTTAAAACCTTTAGTTATAGAAATATACGAGGGCGGTTTAATAAGTACCCATGTTAAAAATAGACGAAATTTTTTCAAAAAATTTTTTTTCATTTTTCAACATACTACTGTGATCAATAAGTAAGGTGAATTTGTTTATGAAATATAAATTCTTTATTTATTCTTCCAAATCAATTTCATCCCCTTCAAAGTAATCTTCGTCCGATAAAACGCACTTTTGCCAACGCTTTTTCCAGTCCTCGAAACAGTCGGAATAGTCTTTTTCTGGTATAGCCTTCAAGACCTTCTTCGATTCGGTTATCTCCTCAATCATGTCAAAACGGCGTCCCCGTATTGGCCTTTTGAGTTTGCTGAATAGCCAGAAATCGCACGGAGCCAAATCAGGCGAATACGGTGGTTGCGGAACGATATGAGTCGAGTTTTTGGCAAAAAAGTCGCGAAGAACCAATGCAGTATGACATGGTGCATTATCGTGATGAACAAACCAAAAGTTGCTCGCCCATAATTTCGGCCGTTTCAGACGAATAGCTTTACGCAAACGACGCATAACGCTCAAATAATATTTTTTGTTGACAGTTTGGCCCGGTGGAAGGAATTCACTAGTTAGTGCACCATAACACGATAATCAAAGAAAACTGTCAACATGACCTTGATTTTCGATCGACTTTGCCGTGGTCTTTTCGGTCTTGCTTTAACTTTTGCGCGATAATTGCTGGATTGGTCGGTGGTTTCAGGGTCGTATGCGTAAATCCAAGTCTCGTCTCCAGTAATGATGCATTTCCAGTGGTCCTGATAGACAGACAGCAAAGTTTTACACACATCAACGCAACGCTTTTTTTCCAAAAAATTGAGCGATTTTGGCACTAATCGAGACTTGACGCGTTTGAGACACAAAACATCCTTCAAAATGGTTTGGGCTGAGCCAAATGATATTCCAACACTATCAGCGAGGTCTCTAATTGTCAATCGAGAATTTTCAAGCACAAAATCTTTGATTTTTTGGACGTGGCCCTCGTCGGTAGACGTTGATGGTCATCCAGAGTGCGGTTCATCTTCAACGCGTTCTCGGCCCGCTTTGAACTCGTTGTAACACTTATAAACGTTTTGTTGTGCCACAGTTTGATCACCAAAGGCCTTCCGCAACATTTTCAACGTATCCGCACAAGAATATTCGTTTCGCAAACAAAATTTGATGCAAGTTCTTTGCTCAACAAAATCACCTATTGTAAAAATCGAAAAATTCACTTTTGGTTGTTTACAAAAACACGTGTAACTCAGAGATAATCAAACCTTTTGACAAACAGACGCTTGGCAAATGTTATAGACAGTCCTACCAACCTAGGAAAAAAATTTACCTGCCTTTCTAATGCCCGGGAGTTCTAAATGACAATTCCACCTTACTTTTTGATCACAGTAATAGTCCCAATTTAGAAAAATACACTTCTCCCAACGTTCCTGCCATTTTTTTAACCCCTCCAAAAAATAGGATTTCTCGACCTCTCCAAAATACGCCTCTGTCTCGGCGATGACTTCCTCGTTTCAGCTAAATTTTTTTCCCGCAAGCCATTTCTTCATGTTAGAGAACAAAAAAAAGTCGCAGGATGAATGTGCTGGTGCGTTATCATGGTGAAACAGCACCTTCTTTTTCGCCAAATGCGGCCGTGTCTCCTTCAATTTTTTGTCGAAACGGTCCGATAACTCACTGTAGTATTGTCCAGTGATCTTTCTTTCTTTTTCTAAAAAATCCATGAGGATGACGCCGTTCGCATCCCAAAAAATCGTCGCCATGACCTTTCCGGCCAATGGGACCGTCTTCGCCTTCTTTGAAGCAGATTCACCAGGAGAAATCCATTGTTTTGATTGTTGCTTGGTTTCTGGTGTGTAATGATGAATCCAGGTTTTATCAACGGTGACAACTCGACGTAAGAACTCTTTCAGATCTCGCTTAAATTACTCCAAACACTGCTTCGAAGTTAACAGTCGCATCCGCTTGTTATCCACCGTGAGCAATCGCGGCACCCATCGGGCCGACAAATTTTTCATTGCCAACTTATCATGTAAAATATTAATTGCCGTTCCGATCGACACACCTACGAGCTCTGCTACTTCGCACACTTTCGTTCGTCGATCATCGAGAATCATGTCGTAGACTTTTTGAATGATGTCCTTGGTAACCACGTCTGCCGGGCGTCCTGGTCGCTCCTTATTAAAAACAGATGTTCACCCACGTTTAAATTCGTTGAACCAATATCTAACTGTGATCATAGATGGCGAAGTGTCCCTATAAACAGCATCTAACTTTGCTTTTATCTCCTCGCATTTTTTTCCATACAAAAACAAAAAGCGAATTACCGAACGATTCTGCTCTTTTTCCATCTTAACGAAAATCACGAAACACGTCTTACTCGAATGGCTGATAAATCCAAACTAACCTAGCAATCAGTTTGAAATTTGTTTTACCGTCGTTTGATAGATGGAAGCACACGATGATAATACCAACTTCCCTCAGGAACGCCCTCTGTCGTCAAACATGGGTACTTATTGAACCGCCCTCGTATGCATCCGCTATTTAAAATGGGACACCCAGTATATATAAAGATACTTTTATTAATTCTAAAAATAAGTTTTTAAAATACCTTTTTAGAACATGGTTTTACCATTTATATTTTGGTATTCTCCTGATTTGAAAAATAAATGCAACTGTTATATACGTAACAAATAGAAAAAAACAATCCACTTATATTTATATACTTTTTATTAATAAAGAAAATTAGTTTAGAAATACTTATTATTTAGAGGTGTATTTTGTAAAAAAATTCTAAAATATGTTTATTTTATTCTTTTGCAAATTAATTAAAGTTTGTATTTTATTTCTATGTAATTAATTAACATTATGTTTGTGATATTAAATTAATTAAAATAATGCTTGCTCAAATCCGAATGAAGTGGACGAGCAAACGTGATTTTAGAGTAGCAGTTTCTTGTTTGTGCGTGTAAGGCACGATATTTGTTGTTATAATGTATTCCTGAGACTGGCGAGAAAACAGTGTTGAGCAGGCAGTATTGTTGATGCAGATAAATGACACATTCCACGGGTGGTAAGGCGTCGACTAATATATTTTTGATTTTTCTTTTTTAAGTACATACAGAAGCGGTGGTAACGCAATGGCACATTGCTTACGGTAGCGGTGACAGGTGGTTAAGACGATGATGCAGCGGCAGTACTCTGGATAGCAGTGACGTATCGGAGATGAAGGCAAGACAACACTTGTCCAGAAAAACATAGATTTGTAAACAGTTGCATGAGGACATAATGAGTGTTGTTTGCATGTTTCATAACCTCTTCTGTCACCTCCTTTTTTGTATATTTGTTTAGGTCGTCCATAGATAGGGAAGGATGTAGGAGAAGCCCTATGTAGTGTGCAAGCCTTACTATCTGCTCCGCGTTGGAACCTAAGCCTAAGTTCTGTGCTCGCTCATTAACAATAAGATAATATAGCCTTGCATGGCTATTCAGTAGGACCTTACTGTCAGCCCTGCGAGGCTAACTAAATTATAATGCTAGGGTAATATCTAGACAGGAATTTGCTCACTTTAAAGGGGTAGACAAACTTTGCATTTGCTCCTTTAAATGACTGATACAAACACTACGTCACAACATATTAAGTTTTAAGTTACTAATCGTCATAAATCCTTTCAGAGAGCGGCAGCAAATAAATTTTAAAAAACATTTTGAAACATCTCAATAAAACCTCTTAAAAAATTTTAAAAATATATTTGTACTGTTTCAAGATTCCTCTTAGAAAAGTTTCAAGAAACGTCTCTAAAAAGTTTCAAGGAATTTCAGTAAAATGTGGACATACCGACATTCCTGAAACAGTTTTGTGATTCATTTCAAAACATTTAAAAATATAAGAATATGAGTTATAAAAACGTATCTCTAAAAACGGTGCAGTATGTACACTAAAATATATTATAATATCTTTTAAAACGACAAGATTTATCAAAGTCCTTTTTAATAAGTAATTAGGAAACTTTTAAAATATTTCTATAAAAAGTAAATTTACTGCATACACATGAAATATATATACCTAAATCTAAGGTGGTCAATAAATTTTTAAATAATTATTTTTCTATCTAGTTACTCAACCGTTTTTCAAGAAAAAAATATCTGAAGAAGCCTAAGGAAATTTAATGAGTGTTTACGAGTACATGCAAAACTTATCGTTTTGGATAAATACTTTTTTATTCTTACGCAAAAAGACTTCAGTTCTTAAACTAAAAATGAAAAACATGATGATTAAAGTTGAAATTTTAAGCTTTGTAATGGTATCAAGCAAAATATATGTAACCAAATAATTTCTTAAAATATTTTTTGTTGAAAATATAAAAATATGCTTGACTATACAACTCACAATATTTTTTTTAAACGTAATAATGTCGCATAAAGTTAAATTTTTGGTATGACACTATGAGATGTCAATTTGAGCCATGCTATATATTTTTAAAAAATTCTTGCGCCAAGTCTATATTATATGGATGTTATAAGCTGTCAAGTTATAAAATTATCGATTATCTATACAAAACAACGTTTTAAATCAAGATACAATTCAATAGAGTGTAATTTATCAATTATTTTATTATTTTCTTTAAAATAATACAATAGTGATTACATTTATTTTATTATAAAGTATCTGATATAAACAGTATATTTCTTGAATAATTTATAAAAGTCTATTGTTGTTGACAAAGTAATTGTGCAATAACTAATATTATCAGTAATAATGTATGAAAAATGTATTAAATAAATAGAAAAAACGTTATCTCACAGTTAAAATATTTTTAAATAACCACGTAAATCATATCATTAACCACAAGAAAATAATTTATGTAAAACAATATTATTTTTCTATCAAAACTGCATTAAACTATCTTAAAAAATTAGATTTGATTTTAGAAACATTAATAAAAGATGTCTAATACAGTTTATAATCAATATATTCAATTGATTGCAAAGACTTAATAGAACTACCTTAAGACAAGATTATTTTTTATGATTTTTATAAGTTTTAAGTCCATATCATATCGATTTTATAAAAAAGAATGTGAATCTCTTTCCCTTTGTTTTCATAAAAAACTTTACTTATCTATAAATTAACTCATAAAAAGTTTTAATTTTTCTATACAAATTGTAAGAAATAATTCAAATATAAATAGAATGATATTTTGGATGAAAAATTCTTTGAGAATGTATTTAAAAATCTTTGGAAATATTTTTTACATTTTTTTTAATGATTTCATTAATTTAAAAAAAAAAAAGAGTGACATTGATAAAAAAGTACAATTTTATTTATATTTAGTTTACAATTTTATTTATATTTTAGATTTATACGTTAAATGCTAAACATAATTACATATATGTAACTACTTAAAATAGACTTTTATTTATTGTCTTCTGTGCAATTTCTTTAAATATATTTCTAAAATAATGTAACTAAAAATGTCTCCATATTATCAAAGATGTAGGATAATTAAAATAATAAAATTAGAAATTGTTTTATTCGATTTTATTTTTCTCTGAAAATAAAATAATTTTTGATTTTTATTTTAATATTTTTTAAAATTTATTCTTTTAGTATACTAAAATTTCCTAATAGTTTTAATTTAATTGTTTTATGATGTTAAGTAAAATTAATAATTAAAAGTAAAGAAATAAAGAAAATAACGTAAGATAATTTATGACAAATAACATAAATAAATTAAAAGTTTTATGACAGAGATAATATAAATAGAATATTCTTGTAAATTGCATGAATATTGAGCTTATATTATTTAGAAGAGAAAAAAAAATTTTAATTTCATATATAAATAAATAATAATTTATCAGATTTACAATTTTACTTTTACTTTAAGTGTTAGTATACGCAAATGTTAATACTCATAAACGCATTAAAACATATAATAAAGAAGTAATGTAAATTGTGTATTATTACGTACGAATTGACGATAATTATTCTTATTAAGTAAATAAAAGAAGGTTTTAATACGTTTAAACATTAACGGCATTGTAATAAAAATTACAAAATTAAATTTACTATTTTTTTTCTAATGTTTGTATAAAAATTAGTAATGATATTGAACCTTTATAGTATTGATTACAATTTATTATTTTGGATGTTTGTTGCTCTGACTACATGAGTCACAACATGCAGCAAGTAGTTATAAGAATTTTTTATTATTAATACTTTTAAATATTAAATATTAATATTTTAAAAAGTTTGTTTTAATAATAAACATAAATTTTTATTATAGATAATATTTTATTTTATAAATATATTGGCAATTCATAATCATACATAGATAAATATTTTTCAAAACCTGTTATAGTAGTATACTTATACATTGCCAAAATGCTTTACAAATATTTCATATCATGCAAATTAAAGTGAGCACACTACTTTGCAATATTATATTAATATTGTAATTAATCAGTAATAATAAAAAATATTTTTGCCATTTTGTTTCAATAGTTCTGAAAAATCTTCTGAATATTGCAACAATATTGCAGTTACATAATCAAACAATTCGATAGTATTTCAAAAATATTGCAACAACGTTACTGAAATATATGTATATATATATATATTGGGTGTAAAACTTTGCTTCGGCCGTTTTTTTCCGAAATTTGAGGCTTTATTATAAAAAACTCGTTATACATTTATGATTCAAAGTATTGTCCATCGCTGGCCACTATTTTCTCCCATCTTACGGGCGGCATATAAATCCCGCGTTGAAAAAACTGATCATCTTTTCAATCGATCTACGAATCGATCCAATTTTTTACTTCTTTATAAGACCGGAAGTGCTGGTCAGCCAGGCCGTGTGCCATTGATCGAAACAAGTGATAGTCCGAGGGAGCAACGTCTGGAGAATACGGCGGGTGGGGTAGGACTTCCCATTTCAAAGTTTCCAAGTATGTCTTGACCACTTTCGCAACATGGGGTCAAGCATTGTCATGCTGTAAAATCACTTTATCATGTCTCTCGTTGTATTGCGGCCGTTTGTCTTTCAATGCTCGGCTCAAACGCATTAATTGCGTTCGATAACGATCGCCTGTGATTGTTTCAGTCGGTTTTAACAACTCATAATACACTACGCCGAGCTGGTCCCACCAAATACTGAGCATGACCTTGGAACCGTGAATATTCGGTTTGGCCGTCGACGTAGAAGCATGGCCGGGATATCCCCATGATTTTCTGCGCTTGGGATTATCGTAGTAAACCCATTTATCGTCCCCAGTCACAATGCGATGCAGAAATCCCTTTCGTCTTTGCCTTGCAAGCAGCTGTTCACAAACACACAAACGCCGTTCAACATCTCTCGGCTTCAACTTGTACGGCACCCAATATCCTTGTTTCCGAATCATTCCCATGACTCTCAGGCGTTTTGAAATGGCTTGTTGCGTCACTCTCAATGATCCTGCCAATTCTTGTTGCGTTTGATACGAGTCTTGATCAAGTAATGCCTTCAATTCTGCATCTTCGAAAACCTTCTTTCTTCCACCGCCATGCTGGTCTTCGACGTTAAAATCGCCGTTCTTGAAGCGTTGAAACCACTCTCGGCACGTTCTTTCACTAATAGCGGCCTCACCATAGGTATTTGAGGACATTCAATGAGCCTCAGTTGAAGATTTATTCATATTAAAGCAGAAAATTAAAACCTCCCGCAAATGACAAGAATTTGGCTCGTAAGCTGACATGTTTAATCGAGAATAACTTTTGATGCAGACACAAATCGACTAACAATATATTATTATAACAAAGTTTGATTAGATTACTACTATCATCATTGCTCTTCTAAGAAAGTTATTATGTTTACAAAGCATACGTTATCCGCATTCTTATCTAATTCATGTTTCGAGGAAGATAATTTCTTGTGTAAACATCATTGGGGAAAACATCCGGCTTGCATTTGATAAATAATATTTAATACTCGGAACATAAGAATCGAAAGGCCACGTTGTTTTAACAATTTTTAACCACTGAAGATGAATCCTTTTTTGAAATTAAAAAGTATTATATCTAATTAAGTACTTACAATTTTTCAGATCAGTGAAAAATTTTTTAGAACTTTATTTTATAATGATAATTTCTTATCGAAAAATCAAATTTCACTTTTAATTTTTGCAAATAATCTTAAGTACTTCATTTCGAAATATTATTAGGACCTTGAATAAGTTCTCACTGTTTCTTCGAAGTTGGCAGTAGCGGTACTCCGTGAATGGAATTTCGAATGATGACGCACCTGCAAGAAAGTACTGTATCTAACCTTAAATTTCAGTAAATGATAGTTCATTT
The DNA here is from genome assembly GCA_949987625.1 of Chalcis sispes. Taxonomy (NCBI): domain Eukaryota; kingdom Metazoa; phylum Arthropoda; class Insecta; order Hymenoptera; family Chalcididae; genus Chalcis; species Chalcis sispes. The sequence goes on along the minus strand of OX465098.1, from coordinate 22,592,485 downwards.
TAGTGTAAATAAGGTAATATTTTATTGGTTATTAAAATGTCTATTTATGTTCCTAATAAAGTGTACTTGCAGAGAATTAAATTGCACTATTTTATTCAAAAGAAAACTGCAGCTGAAGTACACAGAATTCTTGAAAGTGAAGACTTATTTTAAGAGTTGTGACAATGCTCTGGCGAATACGACATGCAGAGACTGGTCTCCACGCTTCAAAAATAATTATTTTAAACTTGAGGATAAAGAGGAATTCAAGAAAGATCGCACAAGCTCTTCTGTCGAACAACGTTTAGGACGCCCTGTTAAGATCACAACTCCAGAAACGATTAAAAAAATTCATAAAATAGTGATGGACGACCGCAGATTATAAGTCAAAGAGATAGCTGAAGCTATTATGATATTAACAGAATGTGTACGCAATATTTTACATGAATAACTAAGAATGGAGAAGCTCTGTGCAAGGTGGGTGCCGCGTTTGCAGACGGTCGATCAAAAATTTACCCAGAAAATTGTTTAAATTAAAAATTTAGCGCTGTACAAATGAAACTCTAGCGATTTTTCGCGCCATCACTTTTGCGTATTACTGCATTACAGCACTGCTATAAAAAATGTATTAGGACCTCCAATAAGTTCTCACTGTTTCTTCGAAGTTGGCAAAAGCAGTACTCCGTGCATGGAATTTCGAATGGTGACGCACCTGCAAGGAACACTGTATCTAATCTTAAATTTCAGTGTATAATAGTTTAATTAAGTGTAAACAAAGTAATATTTTATTGGTTCTGAAAATGTCTATTTTTTTGAAAATGTTTACTTTTAAAGAGCGTAGAAAATCGTGACGTAAGCCCGGCCATGCATCAACATCGTCCGCAAAATCAAATATCCATGGATCCAAGCTTCTTCTGTGCATTTGTGGGATCAGTGTCATTTGGTGTCATTTATTGTGAGCTGCTCAAACCGACTGAGAGTATCACAGGAGATCGCTATCTACTTCAGTTGATGCATTTGAGTCGAGCCCTAAAAGAAAAACGGCTGCTATACGAGCAGAGACACGACAAAGTGATTCTGTTACGTGACAACGTTTGGCCTCATGTTGCAAAACCAGTGAAAACCTATCTGGAAATGCTTCAATTCATAGCCCCTTCCGATTGTCACCTATTCCATTCGATAGTACATGGTCTGGCTTAGCAGCGCTTTCATTTTTACGAAGATACTTAAGAATGGATTGATTCTTGGATAGCCTCAAAAGACATCGTTTTTTCGACGTGGAGTTTATATACTGTCAGAAAGATACACTACCGTTCAAAAGTTTGGGAACACCCGATTTTTATTAGATTAAAAAGAATACCATTAATAAATCTTAAAAATATACACGTTATTATTAAAGTTCATTCATTATTATGACCGCGCTTATAACAATAATGAACAGAATTACTTATTTCTTACCAGTTATTCCTTATCTTGAAAATAGACCGGCATACGTGTTTTATAACCACAAAAATAATAAGATATATTATTTTTGCATTTATTTGTACTAAATATTTTTCACTAAATGTTAATTTAACGTTTGATTAAGATTTAAGTGTAATAAATCATGACTTACGTGTTTTATTATCGTTTTCATTCAAATTACCATAGTGTTTCCAAAATTCTGAACAGTAGCGTAGGAGAAAGTGGTCTCTGCTGATGGGCAACACTTTGAATGAAATGTTTTCGTGCCTTATATTTTAAATAAAGCTTTTATTTTGTAAAATAAAACAGCGAGAACTTATTCAAGTTCCTAATGATGTTAATAGAAGATTTTAATGCTAAAGTTGCTTTTCAACAAGAAACTAAAGAATTGATTATATTAGAGGTACAAAACATGCAAGGTCGATAGCGATAGAAATCGGTAGTATTTTTTTATCTTAAAGTGTATACCCTTAACTATAAAACAATGCAATATAACATACAATTGATTATAATATAAAGTTTTCTTCTTGCTGAGAAAATAAGCTTTACTTTATAGTATAAAACCTAAGTTAGTTTCTTGCTAACCCAATCAATCAAAATTATAGGCTACTGCATCAATTTTATAACATTTTTATTAAATCTTAAATTGTAAAACTATCAAAGTTTGAAAAAAATTTAGGCAACCATTAAAATTTTCAAAAATAAATTTTAATATTTTAGTAGAATAATAATTTTTTTATTTTATATCAAGTGAACTTATATCCTATTTAATATATTTTAATCATTTTGTACTTACTTTTGTGGAGGCAAAATTTTTTTCGGATAAAAGCCCATCTATTTCAACTCTGGCTTTAGTCGCTGTTGCTGTTCGATGTTCTTCGTAAGAAACATCATCGGTTTGCACAGCTGTTATCTCTGCTCTATTCGCTCTAGTTTTTTCAGCACTATAATCTTCTGCAACAAACTAGAATCATAGTTACACAGTAAGCTTTAAAATTAAATGAATTGTTTAAAATTATTTATAGAAAAAAAAGAATATATTATATTTTTATAAAATTATAACATTCTATTTGAACAAAAATTATAAAAATGAGTTAAAAAATACGTTTTGTATAACAATAAATATATATAACATAAAAATACGTTGAGTATATCAACCGATGCAAGTATAAATGATTTTTCTTTAATAAGATAAATGTATAGTAAGGTAAGGTATCATTGCTTTATCCAAATCATTTGTTTTTATATAAGTCATTTGCGTTTTGTATTTGATCCTATGCATCAAGCACATTTGATATGCCGAAAATTTACAGAAATATACTTTTAAGACTATTATTTGGTCATACATTGATAAAGTTACGAAGAAATTTAATTGAGTTACATTCAGTCTTCGTTATTTACGTCAGTAGATTCCAGTATACTAATAGGCTCTGAAAGCTTGCAATTACACTGCTGTTTCCGAATTCAGTCTACTGATTGATTGTAATCCTTGATCTATCATAAAAATTGAGAAGTAGCTTACAAAGATACCGAATGCATAACGATTATACACTGATACTAGGAAACAGTATTCCGTACCACACTGTTTTACAAAAGCATGCATATAAAAACTCTAGAATTTTTCGAGAGTCTACCCTTTAGTATCTGAAGTAAAATTAAGCAACTATTAGGATAAAACTAACCACGTCAAAGTGGACATGACTAAAAAATAAAATACCTGTGTTCTTTTGTTTTTCAATTGTTCATTGCAAAATTGTTTGAACAAATTACCTAAAATTATACAATTTCAAAAAACTAATGCTATTCGACTCTATAGTAAAAATTATAAAAAATATGCAAGTAACATTTTGATTTGTTTAAACAATTGTGCAATAAACAATTGAACAAAGAAACACGGGTATTTTATTTTTCAACTCGGTTCACTTTGACTTGGTTGGTTGTCTGCTATTTGCAACAGCGTTAGCACAGGTCGCTAAACTGTTTATAACGATTTATTACAAAATGAGTTGCTCGGATAAAAAAATGTTACTATTTTTTTCATGAATTTTTTCATGAATAGCAAGTACGGTCATTTTATTTTTTAGCCATGTCCACTTTGGCGTAATTAACCCATTATTGCCCATGGCCAACCCATGAGCCTGAGCGCCCCAGAACCAATGTTAAACAGGACATTAGTCCTAATTATGCAAAAATATGGCAAAATCCCGAATCACGCAATTTTTTTTAACAATTATTGTTTAAACAAATTATGCAAAATTCACTTTTTCAAAAATCTGACAGCAGAAATGGATTTTACGTCAAAAATCACTAAAGGAATGATTATTAGTTTTATAGTAATCTAATTCGATAAGTAATAATAGCGTTATAAATAAATAATGAAATGGACTTGCCGCAAGCATATGGACCCCGGTGTCCATGGCCAAGCTATTAGCCCGAACACTTCGGAAATAATGTAAAACAGGACATTGGCCATAAATATGCAAGTATATGGTAAAATTCCGAATTTAGCAATTTTTTTTAACAATTATTATTTAAACAAATTATGCAAAATTCATTTTTTTGAAAATCTAATAGCGGAAATTAATTCTGATAGATTTTTAAAAAATGTCATTCAGTTTTTCAAGATGTACATTTCTCTCTTTTCTGTATTACATTTGTACCCCCGACTTCAGTTAGTAAATTCTATAAAATCTACTGTCGCAGAGTGTGCCACAAGGAGGCAGCGGTAAGATTTACACTCCATTTGACTTTTTTTTTAACTTTTAAATTTTTAAATTTTTATTTTTTATAGTTTTTTTGAGAATTCTTAAGAATAGTAAAACGCAAAACACTTGTACTATGACAAAAAGTTATAACATCATTATTGTGAAAGATGGGCGGAAATGTGATTCTTGCACAATGGTAATTGACATAAGCTACAAAATTTTTCAGTTCTTTTTGAACAATCTGTACCATCTACTCTCATCATACAGGTACGTTTGATGCCTTGAATTATTTTATGTTCAACATGTTTACATTTGGAATCTATATTTTTTCTCTTTGGATTCTTCCTTGGTTTTGTAAATCAACCCAACAAGTAACAACTCGTTCAATAAGTCCCGAGACTAACAACGAAAACAACATTTTTTTTCAAAAATCATTTTTATTTATCAATATAATCTCTTCTTAGAGTGATACAATCTTTCCAACGCCTTTACAACATTTCCATACCATGTTTATAGAAGGATTTATCCTTTGCTTCAAAATAGGCTGCAGTTTCGGCAATGACCTCCTCATTCGAGCCAAATTTTTTTCCCTGGAGCATTTTTTTGAGATCAGCAAAGAGCCAGTAGTCGCTGGGGGCTAAATCTGGCGTATACGGCGCGTGGGGAAGCAAATCAAAGCCCAATCGTTCAATTTTGCCATTGTTTTCATGGACTTGTGGCATGGTGCATTGTCTTGGTAAAAAGGATTTTTTTCTTCTTCATGTGTGGTCGTTTTGCTGCGATCTCCTCCTTCAAACGTACCAACAGGTCAATATAATAATCACTGTTGATCGATTTATCTTTTTCCAGGTAGTCAATGAAAATCACGCCATGTTTATCCCAAAAAACAGACGCCATGACTTTGCCAGCAGACTGCTGCGTTTTTGGACGCTTTGGGCGGCTTTTGCCAGCCATGCGCCACTCAGATGATTGCCGATTCGACTCCGGAGTGAAATGATGTATCCATGTTTCATCCATGGTCACGTATCGACGCAGGAAATCCTTTTTATTGCGAGTAAATAGCGATAAACAGCTCTCTGAATCGTCGACTCGTTGCTGTTTTTGTTCCACTGAAAGCAATCGCGGCACCCACTTGGAAAAAACCTTTTTCATGCTCAATTATTAATGAAGGATTGTAAATACGCTTCCAGATAATATCTGTGTCATTTCTGCAATCTCACAGACCTTTACTTTGCGATTTTTCATTACAATTTTTAACACTTCACTCACATTTTCCTGTGTAACGGCTTCCAATGGACTACCCGAACGTTCCGCATCGTTTGTGTCCGTACGACCACGTTTAAACTCAGCATACCAATGACAAATCGTTGGTTTGGATGGAGAGGAGTCCGGGTAATGTTTTTCAAGCCATTGTTGGGCCTCTACGGTGTTTTTACCCATTAAAAACAATGTTTTATTAACACGCGAAACTTGCTTTTTTCCATTTTTCAAACAAATTACAAAGTGACTTTATTCTAACCTCGATAACTCTGCTGTTGTGACCGACGTGACATTCTTACACGTTTTATGTAAAGGTTCGCACTATATGGAAACGTGGCTAGTTTGGTACTACTAGCACCATCTCTGGGTTAGTCTCGGGACTTATTGAACGATGTGTTAATCTACTATTTTAATAGCGATATCCAGAATGCCTTTTTTATTTTCTAGATTGATATTATTACGTAAAACTAAAGAATTCCAAATAGATGCTTGAATTAGTTTAAAAAAGAGACACCAAGTCCACTTCTTACTTCGGAAACATGGTATTACATCATTGCAGTGCTGGTTGTGCAAGTCGACACCACCCATCTTTTCATTATACTTAACAAATAAAAAAGGGAACTCAATAGAAATTTTAGATTTTTCTTCTTTAAAATATCGTTGTAGAGGTCTTTTAGGGAAAATGCCATGAGCAGTTGAAAGAATCAAGACTGATTTTGAATCCATCACTGTTATACAATTTATTTTAGATGACTCCTCGAGAAAATATTTCAAAGTGCCTCTTGCTGATTTATCAGGGAGTTTTGTATCGACTTTTAGACGATCTTTCCTGACTGTACCAGTTGCCGATAACCCTAACTTTTTTAGGTGCAATAGAAGATCAGGTGAAATAAAAAAATTATCAAAGTACAGACGGAAGAATTGTTATTTTTGAGGTTCCTCCATTAGTAATTATTGTATCATAGAAATCACAACTTGCGATCTAAGTGCAATATTCTGGAGTGATGAATTAATTTCTTTGCCTTTTTTACTACAGTAAATATCAAAGTCGAACAGAAATCCATTACTGGAACATATTGTTAAGAGTTTAATACCAAATCTGAATGGTTTGTTCAGAATGCACTGTTTTGTAGCAAGGCGACCGAAATACTTGACCATTATTTCGTCGATTGAAAGATTACGCTCAAACCAGCCAAATGGTATCGAATTCTTTCTAAAAAATTTATGTAATTTTCTAACTTTCGAGACAGGATCTTTGTCATTCTTGTCTTGTTACTTGTAAAATTGTATTTTCTTCTTGATTTTTTCGAATTTATTTCAACTCATCAATTTTTTAACAACATCTTATTTAAGAGTACTCTTCTCTGACCAATAATGTTTTTGTCTTTTGCGAATATTGAAAGAAAACAAAATCAATATTGAAAAAAATTTGTCAAGATTTTCGTCTGATAATTCGTAATCGTCTTTCTTAGTGGCTTCAATGATATGTGATTTTATGGTTTGTGAAAAAAATAAATGGAAAAGGTCATATAAATTTATGTGTTTGAGTCTCCGGGCAATACTTTTATGCAAAAAATGATCGTCAGACGTTTCAGGGTCATTGTATTCATGTGACCCCTATTTCCACAAATATGATTAAGTTTCAAAGTTTTTTAGGTATTATTATAACTACTTATAACCTGCTCGAATAATCCATATGGTAAAAATGTACTTGAGCATACTTCACCACCATCTGCGTAGTCTGACGCATCAGAATCCGACGAATCACCTGCCCCTGTCACAAAAGCTATGTTCACATGATTCTGATGGTGCACTTCATCCTCCATAAATACAACATCTTGCAAATTACGAACTTGCAAATGTCTTCTTCGAGACATGTTTAGTATTTGAAGTAAAATTGTTTGATCCAATAGATATATCAATATTACAGTAGTTTTAGTTAGTTAGACAAAATAAAATCGTTCTCGGAAATTCGTCATATAACATTCACTTGGGGTATCGAAATAAAACAAATGAATTATCTCAGAGAGCCATCGCGGAAAAACTTATTAAAACAGAGTTTGAAAATTTAGTATGAAATATTTTGCTACGAATCAACGATAATTATATTGATAACGGAAATATGAGAAATAATAATTATGGCATACAACACGTTAGTATAAAAATATGATTCAAAGTATTTTCACCTCGATGATCGAGGAAAGAATGTTATTTAATTTATATAAACAGTTTGGAAAAATTTGAAATTTCATGGCATGTTAGCAGTGGTTAGGAATTTTGTTCAGCTTCGGTGCCCATATAAATGCACATGGTTTACATTACTAATTGTATACAACGCTGTTATTATTTAACAAATCGTGTAACCATAAAACTAACAGTCATTCCTATAGTCATTTTCGACGTGGAATCGATTTTCATTGTCAGATTTTGAAAAAAGTGAATTTCGCATAATTTGTTCAAACAATAATTGTTAAAGAAAATTGCAAAATTCGGGATTTTGCCATATTCTTGCATAACTAGGGCTAATGTCCTGTTTTACATTGGTTCCGGGATACTCAGGCTCATGGGTTGGCCAAGGGCATTAATGGATTAATGTTATCCTACATCGCCTGGATTTCGAATAGGCCTTAGTGGGTTAATAACACCTCGATAAAATTAAAATTAAAGGTACTCTCAAGTACTTTGTTTTAAAGGGTTTGACCCCAACAGACTTAAGGGGTTACATGGGTTTAGAAAAAAAAAAAAACGACTTAATAAACTATTTTTTTTAATGGTAAATAATGTATTAAACTATTAAATCTTATTACTAACAAATAAAGTAACTTTTAAACTATATGTAGAAAAATTTTTATCAAAAAATGTTGAAAATTCGCCCTCTGACGGCTATTTTACAAAAATCTTCAAAAAACTCGGTGGACAGCGTGACTTGGGCTAGAGTCATCTAAAACGAAATAACCAAAATTTTTCTGTTGCTGTATGAGTTTACCTTGTACTTGAACAAAGGATTTGTAAAAATATTGAAATCTGAATTTTTGGCAACGTTGCGTGTCGGAAAATAGATTTTTGACACAAAAACCCAATAAATACGAGGGTGGTCTGAAAAGTTTCCGACCTAACACAGATACAAGACATTTTTTCTTAATTTTTTTTTTATTTCTCAACATAGTCTCCTTGCAATTGTACACACTTCTCCCAGCAATGCTCCCATCTCTTTAACCCATCCAAATAGTACTTGGCGTTTTTCTCTGCAAAATGACTGTTCACGAAGGTGATTACTTCCTCATTTGACGAAAATCTGTCCTCTGAGTGCAATTTTCAGATGAGGGAACAAAAAAAAGTCGCTTGAGGCTAGGTCTGGTGAGTAAGGCGGATGGTCAAGCAGCTGAAACCGTGATTCGTGGATTTTCGCCATGGCAACCGCTGAGGTGTGAGACGGCGCGTTGTCTTGGTGAAACAAGAATTTCTTTTTCTGCAAATGTGGACGTTTTTCCGCAAGTTCTGCCTTCAGCTTGTCAAGTAATGATGCGTAGTATGCTCCTGTAATGGTTTTTCCTTTTTGAAGATAATCGATTAAAATAACTCCATGACTATCCCAAAAAACAGTCGCCATCACTTTCCCAGCCGAAAAAACAGTTTTTGCTTATTTTGGAGCCGGTTCCCCCTTTGCAGTCCACTGTTTTGACTGTATTTTTGTTTCGGGCGTATAATGGTGTATCCAAGTTTCATCTACGATAATTAATCGGCGCCAAAACTCGGATTTATTGCGCCTTAACTGCGCCAATAGAGCGTTGGAAATGTTCATTCGAACACGTTTTTGGTCTAAAGTGAGCAAATGCGGCACCCAACGTGCGGACAGCTTTCTCATGCCTAAATCTTGATTTAATATGTAGCAAACACGTTCGTTGGGCATGTTCATAACCTCTGCTATCTCTTTCACTTTAATTCGGCGGTCGTCTAGCACCATTTGGTGAACTTTGGCGATGTTATCGTCAGTGGTTGCAGTTTTTGGACGTCCCGAACGTTCATCGTCTCCCAAGCTCTCACGGCCACGTTTGAATTCAGTTGCCTAAAATTTCACTGTGGTAAATGATGGTGCAGAGTCCCCATACACAGAGTTCAACTTATTTTTGATTTGCGTAGGCGTATTGCCTTTTAAAAACAAAAATTTAATGACAGCTTGATACTCAATTTTGTCCATTTTCACAACACTCACATCGACTCACTCAAACGACTGTCAACTAACAACCGCGCATCCAAAATGGCTTAAACTTTGGTGAGCAGCTGTCCACAGATGAACAACGAAATTCGCTAGCTTTTATTGGCGAGTGCTGCTATCTTCACGTTGAGGTCGGAAACTTTTCAGACCACCCTCGTAATGCCATGTGTAATAAATTCCATTAAACGAAAAAGAAAATCCTTCGTTCAAGTACAAGCTAAACTCATACACTAACAAAAAAAATTTGGTTTTTTTTTTTCATATGACTCTAGCCCAAGTTATGATGTCCACCGCATTTTTTTGAAGATTTTCGTAAAATAGCCGTCAGAGGGCGAATTTTCAACATTTTTTGATAAAAAATTTTTTACATACAGTTCAAAAGTTACTTTATTGATAGTAATAAGTTATAATAGTTTAATACATTAGTTACCATTAAACAAAATAGTTTAAAAAGTCGTTTTTTTTTATTATTTTAAACCCATGTAACCCCTTAAAAAGTTAGATTTACATGAAAGGATTCTGCTCATTCATTTTTAACTGTAAAAAAGTCCATTCAAGATGATTGACACTTTGTCCAAAAACCGCTACGCAGCTATCAGTAAGAGTTGACTGAAATACAGTCAGTGCTCGCACACAATGCTCAGGGCCTAACTCCCTTGTTTATCGATGACCTGTAACCTCCCAAACAGTAGTTCGAAAATAGAATATTATACAGACAACTGTCTTTGAGAAAAAGAGTGCCAGATGTCTCTAGCACACAAGGAAGAAGTGTCAGCAGAGGTAAGGATACAGTAACACACACAATGCATCTGCATACAAGCACTGAAGGACCTGTATTTTTCTGGAGATGTCGCCCGTTGCTGCTGCCGATACTCTGCCGCGCCGTTGTGTCGTCGCTCCAACCGCCTATCGCCGCCATTGTCGCGATATGCCGTTGGACTGCCACCGCGGATACATTCAGAAAAAAAAATAAAAAAAACATGAATCGACGCCTAACGAGCTATGAAATGTTTTTCTTTCCTTTGGGAAACTGCACCATCACAACAATAACACACATATAGCCTTCAACACACACTGCTAGCATGCAATAGTGCCAACTGCCGACAGCGCTGAGCGCGCGTGGTAGCCATGTCGCGTAACGTATTTTACACGCTTGTTGAGCCGATGCAGAACGGCCACTTGAAAATCTGCGCTCGCAAGCGTACCGACTCACGCTCGCTCGTTTACTTCAGCAGAAAGTTAGAAAATATAACGTCGCAATTAGAAAGTTTTCGAGCGTATCTGAGACGGGAGTCCATTTGGTATCTGCGGTGTTCGTTTTCTTTTTGTTGCGTTTGATAAGGCGTCTGGTAGAACGTTTCCAGAAAAATACAGATGCGTAAGTGTTTGCATGTGCATGCATTGTACGTATTACTGCCGTGTATCCTAATCTCTCCTGTCATCACTTTCTTATGTGTTAAAGACAGTTGGCACTCTTCTTTCTAATTGCAGCGGTCTGTGTAATATTCTATTTTCTAACTACTATTAGGGAGGTTACAGGTCATTGTTGGAAGGAGAGATAGAGGGCAGGGCCTGAACAGTGTGGGCAAGCACTGCCAGTATCTCATTTAAGAGACTTATTGAGAGCTGCTTTTCGCTAGAGCTTTAGCAGTATATTGATCTCATTAACTTGAAGAAGATGGAAGCTATTATACATAGCCTTGAGTGGATATTATTTAGGACCCTTTTTATCAGTTCTGCGTGGCTGACTAGAATGTAAGGTGCTATGCTCGCTCAAGTGACTGTTGCAAATCATCACAATATATATATATATATATATACACACACACACGCGTGCGCACATGCGCACACACGCACACACGCACACACGCACACACACGCGCGCACACACACACACACACACAGAATGGGCTATTTTAATTAATAAACCCGAAAATATTGATAACTGTGGCTTCTATAAAAAAATGTTTGAAACAAAAGTTGTAGTGCTTCAAGGAGTCCAATTCCTGGTGTACTTGATCATAACCTTGACCATGATCTTGACGTCAAATACCAAGATCACGTCAAGGTCAAATAGTCTCTTTATGTAAAACCATCTATTTTTATACTGAAATCGAAATAAGCATAAAATTTTAGATTTAAATATGCCCTTGACCTTGACTTTAAACGCACGTATCAAGGAAATTTTACGTTTCGCCTTTCGTGTTTTGGGGTGCTTGTTTATACCATGAATCATCTCGCCTCTCAAGTTACACGGTACTTGCTTTTGTCATGAGTTTGCCTCTCACGTTTTGGGGTACATGTTTATACTGCGAGTCCCCTCGCTTCTTACATTACGGGATGCTTGTTTATAGTGCGAGTTCCGTAATATTATTAAATCACAGAATTATTAACCACCAATATATAGCTTAAAATTTGTATTTTCTTGAAGACATAATTAAATTTTTTCTTGAAAATGCTGATATTTTCTCTCTAGACATAGCAGCACAAACATCTCTGATCCGATTTTTCATATATTATTTTATCAGTTTTTCAGCATTAACAATATTTTTTAAAAAATCCCACAAAAAAATCTGGCGACGTCACATCTGGTGATCGAGAAGGCCAAGAAACTAAATCACTTCGTCCAATCCATCTATTCTATAGCATTCAAATATTGTCTAGCAATCAAGTGAGGTACTGCGTCATCTAATTGTAGCCATATTCTCTTCCTTGAAAGTCAACATGCTCCAACATCTCTGGTACTTGATCTGTAAGAATCTGTAAAAAACTTTAACCAGAAACATTATGATCAAAGAATTATGGCTCCTTTGATGTTGGTTGTTCACTGCCCTAAGCCAGCGAGGGTTCTCATCAGAAAAGCAATAGTAATGTCTGTATTTTTCCTAGAGTTCAGTTACAAAATGCTACACGATTTACAATATCATTAGCTGCCAAACTTTGCGTATGATATAGTATAAATATAATAAAAGAACACCGCACTTTTCTTATAGAAAATGCCATATGGCTAATTTTCTTAAAATTTTACAAAAACAAAGTTCTCAATATAGAAATCGAAATTCGCGATGAGTATAAAGCCCCATATTAATTCCTTCCCCCTCTTAAAAAACATTCTCAAGGAACTAGAGAGGATGTACGTAGGTGATCACAGAAGTACCCGACCTAACAAATAGATGGTTTTTCTTCATTAAAAAAGTTTCTATAGAAAGAAGAACGTATCTTGTGAAGTTTAAGTTTCAAGTTTGAAGATACTACGTTGCGTAGTACGAGAGTATGGTGAAATGTTTCCGGGCTAATAAAGAAAAACAACTTTTTTCGGGTTTCTCTTTTTTTTAGTTTTTAAATTATTCTTTATCAAGATTAATATTAGGACCTTAAATAAGTTCTCGCTGGTTTTTTTTTATAAAATAAAAGCTTTATTTAAAATATAAGGCATCAAAACATTTCACTCAAAGTATTGCCCTTCAGGAGAGACGACTTTCTCCTAAATTTCTAACAGTATATGAATTTCACGTCGGAAAAATGATGTCTTTTGAGATTATCCAAGAATAAATCTATTCTTTAGTATCTTCGTAAAAATGGAAGTGCTGCTGAGCCAGACCATGTGTCATTGTACGGAATAGGTGAAAATCGGAAGCGGCTATGAACTGAAGCGTTTTCAGGTAGGTTTTCATTGGTTTTGCAACAAGAGGCAAAGCGTTGTCATGTATCAAAATAACTTTGTCGTGTCTCCGCTCGCATAGCAGCCGTTATTCTTTTAGGGCTTAACTTAAACGCATCAATTGAAGTCGATAGCGATTTCCCGTGATAGTCTCATTCGGTTTGAATAGCTTATAATAAATGACACCCTGCTGATCCCACCAAACGCAGAGAAGAAGCTTCGAACCATGTATATTTGATTTTGCGGACGATGTTAAAGCTTAGCCGGGCTTACCCCATGATTTTCTACGCTTTGGGTTATCGTAGTGTATCCATTTTTCATCGCGTCACGATACGATGCAAAAAACTCTTTCTTTTCTACCGTTGAATCAGTAGTTCACTCGTGAGAAAACGCCGTGCGACGTCTATCAGCTTTTCATACGGCACCCGAAGTCCTTGCTTCTGGATCATTTTTTAACACCTTTTTAAACTGTTAAATAATAAACTTATAATATTTTTCTAATTTATGCTATCGTCTGACATCGATCTTGATCGAAAAATTTCTCCAATTCTTTGCCTTCAAATTTTTTCGGCCCGTCAAAACGTTCTTTATCCCCAAGTACAGAATCATTATTTTTGAAGCGTTAAAACCAGTCTGGGTACGTCGTATCCTACAGAGCATTGTCACAACTCTCAAAATAAGTTTGAATTCTCAATTCTGTATACTTTAACTGCAATTTTCTTTTAAAAAAAATATTGCAATAAAATTCCCTGCAAATACACTTTATTTGGCATAAAAGTAGACATTTTGAGAACCAATAAAATATTACTTTGTTTACACTAAAGTGAACTATCATAAACTGACATTTAAGATTAGATACAGTACTTCCTTGCAGGTACGTCATCATTCGAAATTTCACGCACGAAGTACTGCTACTGTTATCTTTGAAAAAACAGTGAAAACTTATTCAAAGTTTTAATACAGTTTTCATAACAGGGCTGTTATGCAGCGATACCATTTTTATATAGTGATATGTAAAGTCCCTTAAAATACTTACGTACAGCATTGATGAATTCCTCGTTATTATTGAATTTTTTACCTCCAAGCCATTTTTTTAAGTTAAGAAACAAATGATAGCTACTGAGAGCTAAGTCTGGTTAATATTGTGGTTAAGGTAACAATTGGAACTTCAATTCATTGGTTTTTTAGCCTTTGCAACAACCGACAAATGAGCAGATGCGTTGTCATTGTGAAAAAAGATTTTTTTCTTTGTAAGTAAAGTCGTTTATTTTCCACTTCGTCCGTAACCCCTTGGCCTACACGGTATCAGCCGATTGCACGAGCCATAGTAAACAAGAAGGTCGGTGCAATTCAGCTGCTCATCCGTGTACCCAAACTAGCGCAAAATCTATACTTTTTATGACATGTATATTTCGGTGTACAAAAGGAATTGTGAAATAATAAATTCTTGACGAGTTAGATTCGTGGTTTTTGCTTATGGCAAAAATTCTTTACCACAAGTCAGACTCGTGGTTATAGGCTAAAGGGTTAAAATGCTGCAATGACTCTGCGTAGTATTGACCAGTGATGGTTTTACTCTTCTTTCGGTAATCAATATAAATAATTCCTTTCTCTTTCAAAAAAAACAGTCGTCATAATCTTATTCGATATTAAAATTGTTTTTGTCTTTTTTTAAGTTGGTTTACCTGGCCCAATCCATTGCTTCGACTGTTATTTACTTTCACGAATGTAGTGGCGAATCTAAGTTTTATGTACAGTTATAAAATAGCACCAAAATTCGCTAGAGTTTCGTTTATACAGCGCCAAATTTTTAATTGAAACAATTTTCTGGATAAATTTTTGATCAAGCGTCTGCAAACGCGGCACTCATCTAGCACAGAGCTTCTTCATTCTTAGTTATTTATGTAAAATATTGCGTACACATTCTGTTGATATCTGAGTAGCTTCAGCCATCTCCTTTACTTTTAATCTGCGGTCATCCATCACTATTTTATGAATTTTTTCAATCATTTCAGGAGTTGTGACCTCAACAGGGCGTCCTAAACGTGGTTCGTTAGAAGGGCTAATGCGATTCTCCTTAAATTCAGAAATTCACTGTTTATCCGTTGAATAAGATATGCTGGAGAAGAATCTAACAGTATAAAATCCAGCTCTTCCTTAATTTGTAATGGTATTAGACTGCATTTGAGGCTTCTTATTCGATTAGCTCTTAAATGTACAGAAACAGAGCAATCAACCTAAAAATTTATATATAGGCTAGTAAGATGTCAGGCTATAGAATGCAAGCTAATCACAGTACGAGTTGATGGTATTCAGGATAAGAATTTTTATACTACAAATAACAATAACTTATCAATACATAAGCTTTATAAATTATTATCGAGAAGTACGACGCGTGCGTATCTAATCGAGCGCGACGGAAGACTAAGAAAAAAGAGCTTGCTTTAACCTCGCGCTCGTCTGCGTACGCGCACATGAAAGAATGGAGATGAAAGCGAACTACCACAACGCTACAACACTTCTGACCAAGTGAAAAAGATAAAGTTTTACACTCTGACAAGAAAGTATCCGGAAATTTAAAATAAAACGCAAAAATATTAAACTTCTTCAATATTTATTGAATCTCCTTCAAAATATGCTCCATTTGAAGCGATACACATGTGCCAACGTTTTTTCCAATAATGGAAACATTTTTTATAGGCGCTTTCAGGGATGGCCTTCAGCTCCTTCTGCGAATTTTCTTTTATGGCGTCTATGGAGTCAAATATGGTTCCCCGGAGCAGTAATTTCAGTCTGGAGAAAAGAAAAAAGTCACACGGAGCTAGATCAGGCGAATAAGGTGGCTGGTCGATGGTATTTATCGAGTGTTTGGTCTTAAAATCGTTAATAATCGTGGCTCGATGAGATGGTGCGTTATCGTCATGCAAAATCCACGAATTGTTTTGCCACTAATCCGGCCGTTTACGCCGAATATTTCCACGCAAACGTCTCAAAACAGTTAAATAGAAGTCCTTATTGACTGTTTGACCTTGCGGAACGAATTCATGATGAACCACACCACAAATATCGAAGAAAACAATAAGCATCGTCTTGATTTTCGAATGACTTTTGCGAGGTTTTTGCGGTTTCGGCTCATTTTTTTCCACCCATTCCGATGATTGTTGGCTCGTTTGTGTGTCGTATTCATAGATCCATGTCTCGTCACCAGTTATGATCCGTCCCATGAACGTGGGATCAGAATTCGCACGATCCAGCATGTCTGCAGCTACCTGCATCCGGTACTGTTTTTGAAGAAAATTCAGCTCTAACGAGCGGCGACGCTCGCATGCCCAATTGGTTCACCAAAATCAAACGAGCGGTTTCACGAGAGATGTTGAGATCACGAGCTATGTCTCTAACACTGGCATGACGATTTTTGAGCACAATTTCTTTGATTTTTTCGACGTTATTGTTGGTTGAAGAGGTCGACGGTCGTCCTGAACGAGGCAAATCTTCGACGAGCTTCCGACCGTTTTTAAAGGCTTTGTACCATTCGTACACTTGGGTTTTCGATAAAACAGAGTCTCCATAAGCCTTTTTCAGCATTCGCAACGAGTCAGCATACGAAATTTCGTTCAAAACACAAAATTTGAGACAAACTCTTCGTTCAATATTTTTTTCCATTATAACATTCGCAGACTACCACTGAGGTCGACTGGTTTCAACAGCTATCGTAAACAAACTAGTTGACAGATCGCACTCATGTTTGGCATAGTAATTACGGACAGTCCTACCAACATACAGAAACTTCAAATACTTAAAAATACTCAACGCGGGCAATTTAAATGAGAATTTCCGGATACTTTTTTGTCAGAGTGTATAATGTTACCAAAGTTAATATAAAATTTGTTTTTACAATATAAGTTTTACAAAATAATGCTACAATGTTTTTATAAGGTATGGTTTACTCTTGAATAAGTAGGCAAAGATTTTTTACAGTCTTCTTTGCTTGCGCTTGAATTGAGTTTGAAGCTATCTTTGAAATGCTTAGAGAATTCGAGTTTTCTTGCACATTATTTAATCTTTGTCCTGAATTAACTGAGGTTCCTTTACTAAAAAATTCATGACTATCTACAATGCCAGCGTTCTACTAGACCGTTAGTTTGTGAGTGAAACGCTATTATGCGAATCCTTTTGCCTCTAATTACATCTGTTACAGCTGTAAATAATACGGATACGAATTGAGATCCTTGGCACGCAGTTAGAGTTTTAAGGCATCCAAAACGAGTAATCCAGTGTGTTTAAAAAGTTTAAACTATAATAACAGCTGTTATATTGCGAATAGGAATTGACTTAGGCCATCTTGAAAATCAGTCCACCATGATCAGACAGTATTAGTCAGGTAACCATTAGACTCAGGCATGAGCCCAATTATTTCCATGTGTACATACTCGAATCTTTAATCAAAATCTGTGGACGTTGCTGGTTACGTGCGTACACGCAGTTCAATTTTTTAACGTTGACTACACAGTTGCATGCGGCTTCCTGTATGTCCTTCTGCATCGAAGGCCATGCATAGCGTTGACCGATGATTTTTGCTACGACTTTACCATTTGGATGCGACATTGCGTGGAAAAGATCGAATACCTTTTTTCGGAAGCATTTTGGCACGAACGGCCTAATGTCGTGCGTGAAAACGTCGCAGTAAATTGCTTGATAAACTGCTCCATAGGTTAACCGTTGTAGCTTTAGAGAAGTGGAATTGTTTCTCAGCAATGAGAGCTCTTCATCTGTAGCTTTAATTTGAGCTTGTTCAAGTCGATGACTGTAAGTAGACGTAATGCATCTACTCGTGAAAGAGTATAAGCTACGAGGTTGTTGGAGCCAGCAACGTGCTTGATTCTTGCAGAAAATTAACTGATGCAAATTATGATCCACACGGATATTTAACGGATTTCCTTTGACCCAGGGTTTGAAAAATTTAACAATGCTATAAATAGCTGTTAAATCAAGATCGTAAGCGCTATAATTCTTCTCTGCGGATAAAATTTTCTTAGACAAGAATCCAATTGCTTCCCAAACGTTGCTATTTCTGGTAGGCTGCTCGAAGACGGCGTCTATGGCTGAATCTGAAGTATCCGTAGTTAAGTGTAATTCTACGCCTGGTGCAGGGTATTACAAAAAGTTTTGTTTTAGCTAGACCTTTCTTGTATCTATTGAAAGCTGCTCCTGTTACTGGTGTCCATGTGATTGGACATTTGTCGTTTTTACGACAATCCTTGATGAGCTCGTTTAGGGGAGCTTGAGTTTCAGACGGAGCTCTACAATAGTGTTAGGCTTTCCATATTCCAGAAAGGCGTTTACTCTGTCTGAAAGCGGAGTTGATCCTTCAGTCGAGATTTTACAACCAAAAAATGCGACTGCTGTAGCTCTAAAAATATATTTGCCGTAGTTGACGCTCGATCCGTACTGCCGAAGGCGCTCCAATATCGTACGGACATGCTGGATATGTTCCTCCGGAGTTCTCGGTGCCACTAAAATATCGTCAAGATAAGCGTAAATAAAATCAAGACCATAAAGCACCCGATTTATAAACTACTGAAATGTTAATGCTGCATTTCTGAGACCGAACGGCATTTTTAAGAATTCAAATAAACCAAATGGCGTAGTTACTGCCGTTTTAGTTATATCCTCTTCCGCCACTGGGATTTGGTAAAAAGCTGGCACTATATCAATTGTTGAAAATATGGGCTTGCTATGTAAAATCAATGAATAATCCTGTATACGTGCAATCGGATATCGGTATGGGATGATCTGTGACTTCAGACGCCTGTAATCGCCGCAGGGCCGCCAAACGCCGTTCTTTTTTTTGAACATATGCAGCGGACTGGTATAGGGACTACATGAAAGGCAGAAGATTCCCTGGTCGACCATGAGTTGAAATTCAGCTTTAGTCATCTTGAGGCGGTCTAGAGGAAGCCTGCATGGTCGCTCAGCTGTAGACAGGTTTTTTGTCGGTAAGAAGTTACGAACGGTGTGTGCTTTAGCTACTTGAGCTGGAGTTTTACCTAAAATTTCAGAAAATTCTTTTAAGATTTTGTATAATTATCATTTTGATTAAGCACGGAAATTCCGTTGAAGGTCACTGAGAGTAAGGAACTCTGTGAATGTTGGCCTATGACAAGGTCACTGATACATTGTAACGCCACTGGGGATCAGGGTGGCGTACAAATGTAAAAAGGGGGGGGGAGCGGGGAATCGGTTTGCTTGCTTACTAGTAAACTACTGAGTTAACAATTTAACACACGGACACATACGTTTCTTTAAACTAATTAACCTAGTACAATAATTTATCGCGTTTTTACGCGAGCCCAGGGCGCCAGCTACAATCGTGTAGCGCGGTTTCTTGCGCGGCAAATACTCTGCGCGGCTAACTCACGGTTAAAGCGGTCGCGGGCGTACAGCATACACAACTGTCGAAAATGGCGCGTAACACGCGACGCGGTCGTACACACGCAGCCGGGAAGGATACGGGGACGATTCGGGGAAGCTGTGCCTCTTGGCAGCTGCCACTGCACCTTGGCACTCACCAGATACTCCAACACGCTCACGGATACTATACGAACGCTCGCTCGCTAGTTTTGCAGCAGTTTATTCGTTAGCGACTGCTGGCTTCGATTATCCCGAACGGAGTTTTGACTGCTCGCTAATACTGACTTTTTGCTATCACGGACCCGAACGGAGTGAAAGAGAAGCTTCTTGCGTGGCACTTTCGCGAGCGCGGCTTTTTGATGATCGTTCTGCGCCGGCGCAACGTAAGTGTAAGTACGTTACGCAACGCAGCCGCCGCGCGCGCTCAGCGCTGGCGGCAGTTAATATTACTGCTTGCCAGCAGCGCGCGTTGAGGTTATCCGCTCGCGGGTGCCAGTGTTGTTGTTGTGTTCCCTGGAGCTGCGAGAATCTACCTCAGATGTACGGAGGATCAAGGTAAGTCGACGCGTTCCATAGCTGGTAGGCGTCGACTAATTTGTCTATCTTCTTTCTTTTCAGGTGCGGCCGTACTGTGGGTCAACAGCTGCAACTCAGACGATGAGCAGTTGAGAAAGCTAAGCAGCGGTGTCGGTGACAGCTATAGCCTGCTTGCAGCGGCAGCGAGGCAGCACTATCAGACACCTCCAGGTGCGTACTTACTTGCACTCAAATGCTGTGCTTCTATGTTTTGCCAACTTTCTAACCTCCTCTTCCACTTTCCTTTGATGTTGTGTGGCAGCTTGTACTTCCTTCCAAGGTGCAGCTGCTACTACTATTTTCTTCTTTATTTAATTACCGTCTGGGAGGTTGCAGGTACGGGGATCACTTCAAAGATAGGAAGGAGCTTGGAGGAAGGAACCTTGCTGCAGTGTGTGCGAGCACTGCCACGACTTATTCATGGGCTCCTGAGACTGGCTCCTCGCTGGAGCCTTTACTTGAGCTTGAAGCCCATGTACCTGGTGAAGGTAACGTATGTACAGCCCTGCGTGGCTGTTAGTTAGGATCACGCGTGGCAGTCCTGCGAGGCTGCCAAGATTGTAAAAGGGGGGATATTTTAGCTACGAGGTGGCGCATAAGCTATGCCTTGGCCTTCTCATGTGACTGGTGCAAAAACACCACGTCACAACATTTATGATAAATATCTACAGAAATCTTATAATAATCGAGTAAGTCAACGCCGATGATGGTAAACGTGACGTCTGCGATTTGAAAAATTTAGTGTATTTGACGCCTGACTCCAATATCCAAAAATAAAGCCTTCTTGGTGTACGTACGAGGTGTGATAAAAAAGTAAGGTGACTTTTTGAATTTCGCGTGCTCTGTACACTCTAATTTCAAATTTTTTTTTTCTTATGTTGGTACACATGTCCTTAACATATGTTGACAATATCAACCATCTCGCATGTTTGTGTTGTTTACAACAAGCACAAAGAGTAACTGTCTTCACACATGCGTGGCGATTTTTCGTCGCTTAAATAAATGGAGCAAAGCTCACACATCGTTGCTGGTTCGTAATTTTTTGGAAATAAGTCACACGGAGCTACATCTGGTGAATATGGAGGCTGAGACATAATTGTGGTATTATTTTTAGCCAAAAAATTACGAACCAGCAACGGTGTGTGAGCTTCGCTCCATTTATTTAAACGACGAAAAAACGCCACGCACGTGTGAAGACAGTTACTCTTTGGGCTTGTTATAAACAACACGAACATGTGAGATCACCCGAAGTCACCTTACTTTTTGATCATACCTCGTATTGATAGAACTGTTGTTTGCTGCATAGAGCTTGTGGTTTAACAACCTAACCTTATCTTGGCTGTTGCCGGTATGACAGAGACATCTGCTCCATATCGACGAGAAAAAGTGGCCCTGTTGTTCGGTAGGTAACAAAGAGTTGGCGAAAGGTATTCAAACCGACTCCAGTCACCGAGTTTAGCAACGGTTGTGGAAGTTTTTTCAATCTGCAACATTCGACTTCCAGCCACGTAGCACTTCACATTTTTTAGCGTTTTCCGGAAAATTGAAATGGTAAAAACAAAGTTTTTTGCGGTTCCCGGAATTTGCGTTGCGCTTTCAACTGTTGCTGCGTTACCGCTTTGTATCGCGCGTGTGTGACTTTTGTCACGGCCATTGTAATTCTTTTGAGGATTTCTCGAATTGCTTTGTAATAGCTCGACTTGTTTTTTAAACGTATCTTGATTTGTATGCGTTACATCCATAATATGTCCGACTGTCAACTGTTAAATTTCTACGAACTTGTCAGCAAGTTTTGCTAAATGTTCATTGTCGAGAGCTACAGCTAGAGTTAGCTGAATTTTGCGCGGAAATTTATCGAGCCATAAGGTGTAAATCTAATCTTCATTTACTATAACTTATAACTGTTAAGCGCGTTCATTTCCGCGAGAAGCGCAGATGGCTTTTTGTTGCTAAGCTCTATACCGGACACGAGTTTTTGAAAACGCTGTTCTTGCGATGCCGCGTAATCCGCGAGTAACGTTTTTTTAAGCTATCATATTTATCGATTTTATGCGTATTTCATATATTTTCTACCTGCTTTAACATAACCTAGTCGAACTTACTTAACAATGCGTAATACTTAGAGTTGTTGGCAGTGATCTTTCTTGTATGAAATTTCGCCTCGACTGCATAAAACCATAATTCCGGCTTGTTATTCCTGAAGGGAAGAATCTCGAGCCTCTCCAAGGCATCAACTCTATCACCAGTATTGTGCATGTTAATTGTTGTTGGATTGCGATGCGTTGTTGTCAGCATCGCGATTCTTAGAACTCTGCCTTTGGTTGCTCGAGTTTTTGTCAAGGTCAAAAACGTCTGAGAATTCGTCGTTGTAAATTTTGGCAATAGCCAAAATGGCAATAGAAAAATGTTCAATAGAAGCACTATGTTCACTAAATGCACGCAGGAAATTGTCACTTTAATATATACGTGTTTTTGCGCACTTATAAAAAGTTCAATTTTTTGAAAAAGAAGTTTTAAATGCCCGTAAAATTAATTGCTAAAAGGTTTTAATAATGTCTGTCTAGCTTCTGAATGTGAAAAATGTTCAAAATTTGCAGCGCGGTAAAAATCTGATTATGCTTGAACAAAGGAGAAATGGCGGTACGTCTGAGTTTGAACTTCGACTTTCCGATCACATCGGGGTCATCAATTGTAGGAATCGAGGGTATACAGGGTGAAGATTATTATGCTAATAACAATAACTTGACAATGCATAAGCTTTATGAAACACTATCGAAAAGTACGACGCGTGCGTAACGAATCGAGCGCGATGGGAGACTTAAAAAAAAGAGCTTACTTTAACCTCGTGCTCGTCTATTGCACGTACATGAAAGAGTGGGAATGAGAACATGTGAGCCAGCAGTGAGCTAACTACCACAGCGCTACAACACTTGAACAGCTGGCGCCATCTCTAGGTAAGTCCTTTCACCCCATTCTCGTATTTATATGACATCTATCAACAGTAAACGCTCTCAGAGAATTTGTAAACATGAAAAAAATTGGTCATTGTTATGTGATGCAATACTTCCATTTAAAGGATCTCAGTCCAACTAATATTAAAGCCGAGCAAGATTGTACTATAGTGGAGCCTGCTCCTTCATTTACAAATATAAAATATTAAGTGGCAGAGTTTAAACAAGGCGACAGTGGTCAATTAAATGAAGTGATCACGCCAGAAATGGTGAAAATCCTCAAAACAGTATTAAATGACCGCACGCGAGCTAGCAGCTATATTAGGCATTGTAAAAAGCGTTGTACATCGCATATTGACTGTAAACTTGAAAATGAGAAAACTGTGTGCAAGAAAAGTGCCATGTTTGTTCACAATAGAATAAAAACAGTGTCGTCAAGATGTTTCAATCAAAGATTTAGCGCTGTTTCACAGTAATAAGGCATAGGGTGAATGAAACATAGGTCCATCTCTTTACACGTGAGACAAAGGAATAGTTAAAATAATGGACTTGAAAGGAAGAGACTTGAGTCGGCTTCAAAAAAAGTGAAGACAGGTGCATCTGCAGACAAAGTGATGGCGTCAGTTTTTTGGTATTGGTGTGGTCTAATTTTTATTAATTATCCTTAAACGGGAAAAACAATCAACGGCGAGTATTAAGTAAACTTATTGCAACATTAAAGTAATAAAATCAAGAAAAAGAGGTCGCATTTGACTAAAAAGAAAGTGTTGTTTCATTAAGACAGCGCACCAGCTCACACATTTGTTATCGCGATGGCCACAATCAATGAGTTAAGGTTCGAACTGCTTCCTCATGTTCCCTATTTGCCAGATCTAACTCCCTAGATTTATTTTCTTTTTCCAAACTTAAAAAACTGGCTCGTTGGTCAAAGATTTGCCAACAATAAAGAGGGTACTATAAACAGGGTATTAAAGCTATCGAATATCATTAAAAAACGTGTATAAGACTATAAGCAAACTATGTTAGAAAATAGCTTTTTACCAAAAAATTTTTATGTTTTCCTTATTAGGGCGGGTACTTCTTGCACCACCCTCATAACTAATTTTAGAATACGGAACGATTTACACTTATTGTAGTGATCTGTCTGCCGTATTTTACAGGATAGTAGATCAAAGAATCATCTCTTGTTTCAGCTGATAAGAATATTATTTAAATATTGTTTTATTGTTATCTAAAGATAATTAACGTCACCTTCTCAATAATCATCTGACTACAAAAATGCTATATTATGTTTGTAGATAATTATCATTAAAAGCAATTAACTATTGATCTAATTGAATATTCTTAAAGCTGATTTGTCATAATCATAGCTAAATTATCATTCAATTTAACAGATAATTTTATTGGGAGTACAAATTAATTCGGTCCGTTTCTTTTGCGGTCAGAAATGCATTTATTTCAAAATAAATAAAATTAAAAGATTAGTCAAAGTATCGTCCATCGCTAGTTACTACTTTTTCTCACCTCTCAGGCAATTTCGAATTCCATCTCGAAAAAATGTCTCGTCTTTTGAGATGATCCAAGTTAGCAGCCAATTTTCGATTTCTGCGATAGAAGTGAACCGATGACCTGCCAGAACAACCAATAATCAGAAGGAGCAATGTCTGGAGAATACAGCGTGTGTGGCAAAATATCCCACTTGAGCGTTTCCAAATATTTTTTCACGACTTTTGCGACATGAGGCCGAGCGTTGTCATGCAGAGAAATAACTTTGTCATGTCTTTCCTTGTATTTCGGCCGTTTTTCTCATAATGCACGGCTCAAACAAATCAATGGCAGCCTATACCGATCAGCCGTTATGGTATTGCCAGGTTGTAGCAGCTCATAGTACACAACACCCTTTCGGTCCCACCAGATACACAACATGATTTTTAAACCATGAATATTTGGCTTTGGTATTAATGTTGAGGTCGATGGCAACGATTGACCGGGCATAGCGTAGTATTTTTTGTTCCTGAGGTTATCATAGAATATCCATTTTTCATCCTCAGTAACAATTCTATGTGAAAAACCCTTTCTTTGTTGCCTTTATATCAGCTGCTCGCAACAGAAAAATCGCCTGACAATGTCTCTCGGTTTCAGTTCATAAGGCACCCAATTGCCTTGCTTTTGAATCATACCCATGGATTTCAATCGTACAAAAACTGCTTGTTGAGTCACTTCCAATGATTCTGCAAGCTCCTTTTGCGTTTGACTCGGATCTTCATCAATTATCTTCGATTTTTTTTGGCTGTTCAGAGCGAGGCTTGTCTTCAACGCTGAAATCTCCATTCTTGAAATTTTTAAACCATTCCCTACAAGATTTATCAGCTGGAGCATTGTCACCATAAATTTCCACAAGCATTCGATGCGCATCAGCTGCACTTTTCTTCCAATTAAAAAAGAAAATTAAAACTTCCCGCAAATGCTGCTTAGTTAACACAACATTTTTTATGAAACTCAAAGCGACAGAAACTGAATATTATTGACAGAGGTTTAAACTCTCTGAAACTACCGACTTCAAATGTTACTATCAAATACTCATAATAGCCAGAGCCATTTTTTGAAAACGGACCAAACTGATTTGTACTCCCAATAATTTATTTTTATTGCACATTACACAAATGCATTGATAACGATCTACTCGTCATAAGCTACGTTAGCAATTTTTTGCTTAAATTTTGTCTTGTTACAATATATTTTAACGGGTAAAAGAGTTGCACACTTTCACCTCGTAAAAACGAGAGCGCGCACGCTTCTAGCGGGAAGAACTGTGCGGCAGAAGATTAGTTTTGAGAGAAGGCAAAACGCCACTTTAAGAAGACTCACGCATTTTTCTTTTGTCAGAGACTATTTCCGAGTTTTCTGGAGAAGAAAAGACTAAGAAAGGACGACGCGAGAGACAATTAGATTCGTATCGTAAAGCGAGATAATGTTGAGGTGAGTAGCCACTTCAATCTTCTTCGTTAATTTGCCATGACTGTATATACGAGTTCTTTTCAGCGGCAACAAACGACGCGAGCGGGAGAGAAAACACAACGATTCTTTCTATACGCATATGTATGAAAGAGAGAGAGAGAGAGAGAGAGAGAGAGAGAGAGAGAGATAACTCGAACGCGAGGGTTGTCATGCAAAACATTCATCTTACTAAGTATCAGCGAAAGCAGCAGACAAGCTCCTGGAGTGCGTCATCTCCATGGCCGTAACGTCTCAGCGGCAGATAGTGTGGAAACGTGTGCATATGTTGTGTGTATGTTGCGGGCAAGAGATGTTTGCCAGCACGCACTTCATAGTTTAAAGTTAGACTAGTAGTGCAGCATGTCAGAGTTAACCTACTTAGTGTTCCGCTAGGATTTCAGATGCGAACGCAAGAAAGGATTGAGACCTGCCTTTTCAACGGGAAGACAGTCGGCAGGAAGCCGTTGGCGCATCTGGAGCGGCGATTCTACTGCACACAGGAAAAGCGCAGAGTAGGGAGCGCAAATAAAGAAGAAATTCGCTCTAGCACGTCACGGCGCAAAAAGCATGGCAACCTGGTGAATATGCAAATCTAGTTTTTCACGATTCGGCGGATTTTGTATAATTAACCGAACTTGACATTGTTAATTTTTATTCATTTAACCAAACAATAAGAAGTTCGTGTTTATTTATCAAAGATTTTGCGTTTTATATAAATATACAGGGCCCGGCAATAAAACCTTCCGTATTTGAAGTAGCCGGCGTGTGAGTTGTAGTGGGGGTACTGATGTGGAGGGGGTACTGTTTGAAAGCGGTGTACGTGCCATTTTCAGTGTGCGTCATGGCTTGGCTTGGTGAGCATCGTGTGTTTGTTGTGGAGGAATTTATTAGTAACAGTGGTTCTGTAATTAGTACTCAACGAGTGTTTCGGATATGATTTAAACTTGGCCGACATGATACTGGGCTGCAGAAAATTCTCGTGAAATTCATCAGCGACCACTGCAGAGCCCTGATGTGGCAGTTTGGTGCGCCGTTGCTGAATATTTTGTGTAGAGACCGTATTTTTTGGAAGAAGGTGGCCAAACGGCAACGGTTATTCTAAACCGTTATTGTCGCATGGTAAAGATCTTCCTCCAATCTAGGCTAAACCAGTTTGTTACAGATCATGAAAATCAAGAAGTGTAATTCCAACAAAAAGGAGCAACATCTTACACCTCTTGGCGTTCTATGGAAATGTTAAGGGAGTTAGTTCCTGGTCATTTTGTCTCTTTGCGAGGAGACAATTCTTGGCCCCCATGGTCGCCTGATTTATCGCCTTGCGATTTGTTTCTTTAGAGACACTTAAGGACTCAAGTTTACAAACATCGTTCTACAACACTGCAAGCATTTAAGAAGGCAATTACCCAGGAAGTGGTAGCCATCCCAAGAAAAATGACACAAGATGTATGGAGAATTTTCGAGAAAGACTTCGTCAATGTGTCGATGATGGAGGATGTCATTTGGCAGGTATAATTATTAAAATCAAATAATCCTAAATGGCAAAGTATATATTTCTCATAAATAAAAGTATTTTTTCTTTATCTTCTTTAGTTTTTCTGTGACAACTTATTAAAATGAGGGGGGTTTTACTGCCGGACCCTGTATGTATATATATATATATATATATATATATATATATATATATATATATATATATATATATATATATATACTTTTAGCAAAAATTAAAGGAGCAAAAAAAAATTCTAAATTTTTGGTAATTTTTGACAGGCTGTATCTCAGTAAAAAATGGTCGTATCGAGACTTAAAAAAGCATTGTGAAGCTCTAAAATTCTAGTTTTGAGATCTTTTGGCTAAGACTTTTTAGAAGCTACGGTTGTTAAATACTCTGAAGTAATAGCACGAAAAGAAAATTTTGCAAATTTTTTACGATATTCTTCTTGGTCCACGGGCTCCGAAAAATTTTTTTTAATGAAACCATCATACAGAGCTGATAGCCTGTTTATTCAACTTAAATTTCTTTTTCCTAATTTTCCGCTGCATTGATTTCTTTCGGAGATATTCGACTTTGAATGCAAAAAGATCCTTTTGTCTTTTACCATTGATATCTCAGCAACCAATGATCGGACAGAAAATTAAAGGACAGTTTCAGAATTTGGAATAATATTTCTATAAAATCCCGTAGCGTTACTTAGGAAAAAAAATGTTTTTTCAACCCTGATATTAACTTGGAAAAGGTTAAAAAAAGTCACTTTTTCTGTTCTTTTGGTAAAATCGACCGCATCTTTGATAATTTTGATGAAACCGCTAATGTTTTTCAAAATTCTTTTACCTCAATATACCCCCGGAAGCTTTGTGAAGTTCTGGATCGATCCATCGAACGGTTTTTCCGGACCCATTGATCAAAGTTTTTGAAAAAATTAGAAGAGCAAAATTTATGTTTTTAAGGACCTTGTAATTATCTTGAAAATAAAATAAATTAACTGTTTTTGACTTTTACCAAAATTGCTTGCATCTTACTCTTGGAATTTGGAAAAAAAAAAATGTTCAAAAAAAAAATTTGAAAAAAAAATTTTTTTTCTAATATTTTTTCTAAAATTTTTTTTTGCGCAAATTTTGATAGTTTTTGTCAACCGCCGGCATTTGCATTACCAAAAGCGTACTACGTGGAGGTTGCACGCTCGGATTTTCGCTTTTTTTGTGCTTCCGCACTGTATGTCTGGGCGTGCGTGCGTGCCTGTGCGTGTGCGTGTGAGTGTACGTGTGCGTGTGCGAGTGCGTGTGTGTACTACTGCAACTCTAAATAACCGCTTGCAGCCTTTCAAGCATATTCATGATGCAATTTCGGATCACCAACTAAGGAATCCTCCTCCAAATTGCAATCAAAGCCCGTTCAAGTGCAGCCAAATTTTATAAATTTGGGTAATCGTTTCGCAATCGACGGCCCATGATATCCCAGACGTGCTCAATGGAATTGAGAGCAGGACTCATTGCAGAATGCCTTAATAGCGTTATGTCATGTCTCTCAGAAAATTGCAGAATTACTTTCTTGTTATATTCTTTATCGACAATTTTACTGCTGGATATTCTTTGTCGCCTTACTAAGTTAAAATTTAAATTCCTAGAAATTTACAACGAGATACTCTTTGCAACATTTTTTGACATTTTATTTTGCTTCCCGACAATTTTACAGAGGAATAGTCCTTATCTAACTAAAACTCTCACGCAATAGAGAGAAAAGACGAAGCAAGCAAATATTTATTAAAAAATGAAAAAATATTACAGAGAAAGATAATTTTAACGTGCCACAAGGGGCAATGTAACTAACATGCGAGAAGTTGCAGAATCCGCACGCCGATAACACAATTTCGCCAACGGTTAACAAGTTTGACACCACGAGGATATTTTTCGCACGTGAGAGCGCTCTTAACTTCATAAAAGAAGGGGGAGGTATACACAAACGCACGAC
Organism: Chalcis sispes; assembly: GCA_949987625.1. Lineage (NCBI taxonomy): Eukaryota > Metazoa > Arthropoda > Insecta > Hymenoptera > Chalcididae > Chalcis > Chalcis sispes. Next base: position 22,562,796 of record OX465098.1, on the reverse strand, counting down.
GCGAGAGCCCGAATCGCAGTACGTTGGTAGAATGCACTACCTTTGCCTCAGGCCGCCACGACGTCTCGGAGGAACCAGCATCTGGGATACGGGTAAGACCCAATATTTTGCCGTGTTGGTGCATGCCCTAAAGATGACACGTGGAAGGAGCTCGCACGTGGCCGATCTCCTCTTACGCTTTGGGAACTGGAACACTCAGGAAGAACACGCAATGCACGCACGCATACATACACATGCGCGCGCAAACGCAACGCGATGTCGGAATCCGCTCGCACGTGAAATCACGCCAGAACGCTTACTAACAAACAAGTATACGCGGTGAGATAGCCGTTCTGAACAAGACGTGCGTGCCATCTCTGTCACAACGTAACTACAAAAAAAAAGCGAAATACGGTTTGTAATTAAGGCGCGGACGCAACCTGCTCTTTCTGAACCAAAGTTGTTACTGATTAGTAAGCGCGAACCCGCATGCCAACCCGCTTAGCGCCACTAGCGAACAATGGTCAGATACGTGCGTATATTCGACAGCTGTGGCTCAATCTCAATTAGAAATTTAACAATCGATGGATAGGTAGAATAGGTCCCGTAGAGTGGTCTACTCAGTAACCAGATGTGACATCGCTAGATTTTTATTTATGGGGCTTCTTGAAAAATGTGGTGTACTGAAATCGACCCACTACGAGAAATGACATGACAATGAGAATCCGGAATGAGTATTAAAATATTCCACGTAATGTACTAGACTGTTCAAAAAGTTTTGCGGTTCGATAAGAGAGGGTATTGCTACTAGCCTAAATTTTTTTTTATTATGTTGGTACACTCTTTATATGAACGTATGTCAAGTTTCATTTCAATCTGTTAATTCATTCATTGTTTACAAGCCATTTAGTATCGACGAGTCACAGTATTTTTTTACAATGCAAAAAATCAAGTATCGTGCAGTGATTGAATTTTTATTTGTAGAAGGTTTAAAAGCAAAGGAAATTTATGAACGCATGTTAAAAGTGTATAAGGACTCTTCGCCTTCAATCAGTACAGTAGAAAGATGGGTTACTAAATTTAAACGTGGTCGTACAAGCCTTGAAGACGATCCACGTCAAGGACGTCCAAAAACAGCAACAACACCAGAAATCGTAGAAAAAATACAAGATATCATATTGGAAAATCATCGAGTGACTAAATGATATTTAGTAGAAGCCCTAGGCATCTCATTAGGTAGTGTAAGCAATATTTTGACTAAAGTATTGGGTTTCAGATAGCTGTGTGCACAATGGGTGCCGCATTCGCTAACAATGGAACAAAAACACATTGGAATGCGACTTTCTCAGCAACATTTAGAGCGTTTTCGAAAGGATAAAGTGGATTTTGTGCGTCAATTCATCACTATGGATAAGACTTTGGACTATCACCATGATTCTGAATTAAAACAAGAGGCTAAAGAGTGGTGTGAACCTGGTTCTTCAGCTCCAAAACGATTTCGTGTCCAGAAATTGGCCAAGAAGGTGTTAGCATCAGTTTTTTGGGATGCGAAAAGAATTTTGTTTGTGGATTACTTGCAAACTGGTAAAACAATAAATTCTAAATATTATTGTAACCTTTTAGACCAGCTGAAGGAAAAGATTCGTAAAAAAAGACCCGGTTTACAGAAGAAAAAAATCCTTCGTCAGGACAATGCATCGTGTCACAAAAGCATTTTAACAATGGCTAAAATCCATGAATTAAAGTTCGAATTGTAAAAGCATCCACCGTATTTACCAGATTTGGCCTCTAGCAACTTCCATCTGTTTCCAAACCTAAAAAAATTCATGCGTGGAAGGCGTTTTTCATCAAATGATGAGGTCATAACAGATGTGGAAGAATATTTTGCAGCCCTTCCAGATTCTCACTTCAGGGATGAAATTCATAAATTGGAATCTCGTTGGAACAAGTGTATTGATGTTCAGGGAGACTATACTGAATAATAAAGTGTATTTGAAACCATAAAATTGTGTTTTTCTTATCGAACCGCAAACCTTATTGAACAGCCTGGTACCATTAACGATTACTAGTTTACAAGTTGATCGAAACTTGCACGTCGATGCAACTTTTGAACATCGTTAAGAAATAATCTCTGATCTTGCCTCAACTGACCGGATCCTTTAGTGATCTTTCTTTGACTGGCCGGGTTCTCTAGTGATCTTGTTTTGTGCGGTCAGGCCCTTCCCTGATTTTGCCTTGACCGATCGGGTCCTTCCGTGATCATGTTTTCACTAGCCGATTTTTTCCATGTTGAAATTTACCTTTTGTAAAATGAGATTAACCTTGAAAAAATCCGAAAGATGAAGGTTAGAATCAATTGTATATTTAAGCATAAAATTTTTGCTCTGTTCATTTACGGTATCAAATGTGGGAATTCCTATTTAAAGAAAAAAGCTTAATCTCGAAATAACCTGGAAGCACATGGACGAAGTCATATCCAAGCTAAAAGTTCGATGTCTTGTTCTTCAACTTCTGTCAAAAATTCTTTTGCAGGAGATTGTTATTTCGAGATTCTTTGGTTTATCGATTATAATGACCTTATAGGTCATGTTTTAAGTCTTGACCAATGTCATGTTCAAAGTCATATCCGGACGAAAAATTTTCCGCTCTTCCATTTCCAGGGTCAGAAATAGGGGTTTCCATCTGAAAAAAATTGATTCGGCTTTGAAACGGCCTGTATGGTTATGGTCAAGGTTATGGACAAGGTCACCATGAGTTGTCCCCTTCGGAACCCTATAACTTTTATTTAAAAAGTTTTCATTTTCATTTTCATACATGTATGTATATATATACGAGGGCGGTCCGATAAGTAATTAGCTTACAAAAAAAAAACAAAAATTCTGGAAAAGTGGCGATTTATTTCTCAACATAGTCTCCTCTTAGCTCGATACTCTTGACCCAGTGATGCTCCAACTTCTTTAACCCATCTGAGAAATACGTTTTCTTGAGATCGGCAAAGTAAGCGTCCGTGGCGGCGATGACCTCCTCATTCGACTCAAATTTCAGCCCAGCGAGTGACTTTCTCAAGTTTGGAAACAAAAAGAAGTCGTACGGGGCCAAATCTGGAGAATGCGGTGGATGGAGTAGCAGTTCGTAGCCCAATTCGACCAATTTAGCCGTGGCAACGGCGGAGATGTGACCCGGTGCATTGTCATGGTGAAAGAGCACTTTTCTCTTCGCCAAATGGGGCCTTTTTTCTGCAATCTGGCGTCGAATCGGCGCCATAATTCGGCATAGTAGAGTCCTGTGACCGTTTTGCCCTTCTTGAAGTAGCCGATGAAGATCACACCTTGTGAATCCTAGAAAACGGTGGCCATCACCTATCCGGCCGATAGGACAGTCTTCGCCTTCTTCGGAGCACGTTCGCTAAGTGAAATCCACTGTTTCGACTGCTCTTTAGTCTCTAGTTTGTACCAGTGACCCATGTTTCATCAACGGTCACAAAACGACGCAGAAACTCCTTCGGATTGCGCTTAAACAGCATCAAACACTGCTCTGAAGTGGTCTCACGGTAGCGCTTGTTGTCCGGAGTGAGCAAACGCGGCACCCATCGCGCCGACAGCTTTCTCATGCCCAATATTGCATCCAGGATATGACCCACGCCGTCTTTTGAGATACCTACTGTCTCAGCTATCTCGCGCACCTTCAATCGATGGTCTGCCAATACGAGATCGTGGATTTTTATCATGTTATTCTCCGTGGTAGCCGTTTTCGGGGCACCTACGCGTGGCTCTTCAAAAACCGACGTGCGACCACGTTGAAATTCGTTGAATCAATTTTTTACGGTCGCCATTGCAGGAGCAAAGTCACCATACATAGCATCCAAACGCTTTCTGATTTCGCTGCGCGATTTCCCTTTCAAAAACAAGAATCGAATCACCAGCCGATATTGCTCTTTCTCCATTTTTCTAAAATCCGGGGACACGCCCGCTTCCGCGCGCGGTCCAAACAAAACTACGAGTCCGTTTCGGCTGAAATTATGACAGTAGCCGTCTACGAGAATGTACTACACGATAGTTAATTTCTCTTGGGATAGTGGTGCCATCGGGCTAAGTATTTATCGGACCGCTCTCGTATATATATTGGGACAATAAATTAATTCGGTCCGTCTTCTTCGCGGTCAAAAAAGCATTTATTTTAGAAAAAAAAATTAAAAGAATAATCAAAGTATTGTCCATTGCTAGTTACTACTTTTTTCACCTCTCAGGCAATTTTCGAATTTTATCTCGAAAAAATATCTGGTATTCTGAGGTGATCCAAGTTAGGAGCCAATTCTCTATTTCTGCCAAAGAACTGAACCGATGACCAGCCAGATCGTGCTGCATCCCTCGGAACAACCAGTAATCAGAAAAAGCAATGTCCGGAGAATACGGCGGGTGCGACATAATATCCCACTTGAGCGTTTCCAAATATTTTTTCACGACTTTTGCGACATAAGGCCGAGCGTTGTCATGCAGAAAAATAACTTGGTCATGTCTTTCCTTGTATTCAAGCCGTTTATCTCGTAATGCACGACTCAAATGAATCAATTGCAGCCTGTACCGATTGGCCGTTATGGTATCGCCAGGTTGTAGCAGCTCATAGTAAACAACACCCTTTTGGTCTCACCAGATACATAACATGATTCTCGAACCATGAATATTCGGCTTTGGTGTTGATGTTGAGGTCGATGTCAACAATTTAACTGGCATAGCGTAGTATCTTCTCTTCTTGGAGTTATCATAGAATATCCATTTTTTATCCCTAGTAACAATTCTATGTAAAAAACCCTTTCTTTGTTGTCTTTGAATCAGCTGCTCGTAACAGAAAAATCGCCTGTCAATGTCTCTCGGTTTCAGTTCATGAAGCACCAAATTGCCTTGCTTTTGAATCACTCCTATGGATTTTAATCGTACAAAAACTGCTTGTTAAGTCACTTCTAATTATTCTGCAAACTCCTCTTGCGTTTTACACGGATCTTCATCGAGTAATGCCTCTAATTTTTTGTGTTCGAATTTTTTTGGCTGTCCAGAGTGAGGCTTGTCTTCAACGCTGCAATTTCCATTCTTGAAACGTCGAAACCATTTCCCACAAGATATATCAGTTGAAGCATTGCTACCATAAACTTCTACAAGCATTCAATGCTCTTTAGCTGCACTTTTCTTCCAATTAAAACAGAAAACTAAAATCTCCCGCAGATGCTGCTAAGTGAACACAAAATTAGACATATTTAACACAGTTGAAAACTAGATTTTCTTATGAAACTCGAAGCGACATAAATTGATTATTATTGACAGATGTTTAACCTCTGTGAAACTACCGACTTCAGTTGTTACTATTAAATATTTATAATAGCCAGACCCATCTTTTGAAATCGGACCGAACTAATTTGTACTCCCAATATACAGGGTGGTCTGTTTTAATCTATTGGTCGAAATAACTTCAAAGGGAGATGGTTATATCAAAAAATGTTTTTACAAAAGTTGTAGGAGTTAAAGAGAGTCCTACAACGCTGACCTTGGCGTTAACCTTGAGGTCAAATTTAAAGGTTATTTGAGGGTCAAATCGCGAATTTCAAATAGAAATCTTAATTTTTTATTACAGATTCTAATTCTGCGTCAAAAAATATGAAAGTTTTGTCTTAAACATTTTTTTCGATGTGTAACAGATGGCGCTGTAATCGGCAGTTTTAATCTATCAATGCGAATAACTCAACAACTACGCATATGAAAATGTAGAAAATGAAAATTTGTTAATCTGGATAAGGAACATGCAATGACACCACAATCAACCTCCCCTCCTCTCTAATTCCCCGACTGGAGCGGTTTCAACTTAAAAATCTAAAATGGATACCCCAATTTTATATTGCAGATTCTGATTCTGCATTAAAAAATATAAAAATTTTGTTCTGAACATTTTTTAGATTCGTGACAGATATCACTGTAATCGACAAAATTAAAAATGCGTACAAAAATCGTTACCGGATTAGAATTTCTCGAGGAATACACATCGTGTTCTGCAAATTAGAATTCTGTGGATAAATACGTTTAAAAAAAATCTGTTTTAATGAAAATGTTTATTCTACTTTTAGCCTTACCCGGGGACAACAGATTTTTTTTAAACGTATTTATCCACAGAATTCTAATTTGCAGAACACGATATATATTCTTCGAGAAATTCAAATTCGGTAACGATTTTTGTACGCATTTTTAATTTTGTCGATTACAGCGACATCTGTCACGAATCTAAAAAATGTTCCGGACAAAATTTCCATATTTTTTGACGCAGAATCAGAATCTGCAATATAAAATTAGGGTACCCATTTTAGATTTTTAAGTTGAAACCAGACGAGGAATTAAAGAGGGGGGGGGAGGTCGATTGTGGTGTCATTGCATGTTCCCTATCCAGATTAACAAATTTTCCTTTTCTACATTTTCATATGCGTAGTTGTTGAGATATTCGCATTGATAGATTAAAACTGCCAATTACAGCGCCATCTGTCACGCATCAAAAAAAATGTTTGAGACAAAACTTTCATATTTTTTGACGCAAAATCAGAATCTGTAATGAAAAATTGAGATTTCTATTTAAAATTTGCGATTTGACCCTCAAATAACCTTAAAATTTGACCTCAAGGTTAACGCCAAGGTCAGCGTTGTACGACTCTCTTGAACTCCTACAACTTTTGTAAAAACATTTTTTGATATAGCCAACTCCCTTTGAAGTTATTTTTATCTATAGATTAAAACGGACCACCCTGTATATATTATAACGAAGAATTTTGCTGAATTTAATTATTTAATTAGATAACGGAAGTCAGATCTTTATACCAAAACAAAAATTAAATAATAAAATAATTACACATAATTACCGACCAAATTAATTAAACAAACAAAAATCATATTTCAATAAAATTAAAACACCGGATACGCTGCTGATTCCACCGCTGAACAATCTGTTGGACCGGGCGAATTTACTAACAATAAGAACTGCTCGCACACCTTCGAATGCGGTAAGCATCAACGACGCTGGAAATTTTTATCAAATAAATAAATGGACGAGCGGGAGCGTGAAATAAATAATCCATGTGCATTCACTTTTAAATACTTTATTTAAAAAGCCACACAACAACGGAGACAAACCGACACTGGCAGTTGTTTACTTTCTTTCTTCCTTTCACTGAATCCTCTACTCTCTACCTTCTCAATCTGACCGAAAAAACAATCTCCCACGACTTAAACTCCTCACTAGCAAGCCACAGCTCGAACGAATTTAAAAAAACTAACGCCAAAAAAACTATTGAACTGAAATCAGGTGATCAATTCGCTTTAACTGTTAAAATAAAACTAAAACTCTCCTCTAAAATTTTTTAACAAACATTGAAACTGAATAGAATTTATCAAATTTTATTGAACAGCATTTTTAACCAATAATTAAAAAAAATAATTGAAAAGAATAAATTACTGTCCAATAAGTGCTGACCTAATTCTATCTAAATTTCTCTCAAATAATTTTATTTAATTTATATTACGAATATTCTGATTTATATTACTATAAATAAGCGAGATAATGCGAATAAATTTAGTTTAGTTGAACTCAATTCAATTTCGCTCACCGACCAAGCTCAATCTCCTATATCTCTTTGCATTGCGTAGTTACATTTGCAACCGCTTTCGCCAGCTCAAATACTCTCCAAAGAGTACGGCAGTGCACGAGCTTCTTTTCGTCGGCTACCGTAAGCACACGAGATAAAAGAAGTGAGGTAAATTTATATTTTTATAAAAACATATTTATTTATAAATATTTATCGTGTCCCCTTTTAACTAATCCCCCTTAGATACAATACGCTTGTGCCAACGCATTTCCTATTCCTTAAAGCACTTCTTATAAGCACTTTTTGGTGTAGCCTTGAGCTCTTTCAGCGATGCAGTTATTTTCTCAATTGTTGTCAATCTTCGTCCTTCTATCGATCTCTTTAGTTTTGGAAAAAGTAGACAGTCGCAAGGGGCTAAATCTAGTAAATATGGTAGCTGAGGCATGATTGTCGTTTTCGGCTGAAAAATCTCTCACAAGCAACGATGAGTAAGCAGGTATATCATCGTGATCCAAAAATAATGCCATAAATTGTTTTTCCACAATTTTAGACGTTTCTTTTGTGTTGTTTCTCGTAAATGGCGCATAACTTCAAGATAATTCTCCTTATTGTCCGTAGGAGCTTGAGGTAAAAACTCCTGATGCACTACACCACGGCAATCGAGAAAAACAGCGAACAAAATTTTGTCATTTAAAGGAACTGCGTGCTTTTATCGGTCTTGGCTCTCTTAAGTGCTTCTATTGGGACGATTAGCCTTTCGTTTCGACGTCATAACCATATACTTATGATTAACCACCTGTTATGATCTTCTTGAGCAAATCAGGATTATCATTTAAGGGCTTCTGAGCGATGCTCATGCGCCGGTTCTTTCGATCAGAATTCGGAAGTTTCGAAACAAACTTCGTCTGCACATAACTCATGCCCAAAACCTTCGAAAAAATAACACGAGCTGACCGATATGCTAACATTCTCAGTAACTTCTCTAATGGTAATTCGATGATTATTCAAAACAATTTTCTTCACAGCTTCGACGTCATCATCTGTTGGTAATGTGCTGGAGCGTTCAGAGCGAGGTTTATCCTTGGCACCTTCCGGCCATCTTACAAGAGCTTGTACCACTTGCAAACACTTTTTTTTAGTCACCTTACTTTTCGAACATACTTCGTATATACATTAATGTAGGTTTATCTATTTATGTGTGTACTTAAATACATATATATACGAGGTCTGGCTATTAAATAACGAGACTGCGCGCCTAGAGGGCGCCGTTGAGGGGTGGGGAAAAAAACGAGTAGTGCGTTGGGTATCTAGATATCTAGTCTATGCACGTACCAAAACACGTTCTCGTCACTACTATTGTATTTGTGCAGTAGCGGTTTGAAACGAACGTGTTTGTTTCTCGTGCCGAAAACCATGTGTGACGAAAAACAGGAGCAACGTATCAATCTCAAATTTCTCGTTATATTGAAAAAAACTCCGACTAAGTGCTGTAAATTGTTGCAAGAGGCCTATGGGGACAATTCTCTATCTCATGTGCGTGTTTTTGAGTGGTGTAATCGCTTCAGTGAGGGCCGAGTGAGCACTGAAGATGACCAACGCCCAGGTCGCCCTGTCACTGTTTCAACTCCGGAAACAGTGACCAAAATCAACCAAATTGTGCGTGCAGATCGTCGAATGAGCATCCGGATGATTGCCGAGGCTGTAAACGCCGATAAAAAAACGGTTAGACAAATTTTACACGAGGAATTACACGTGACAAAAGTCTGTGCGAAGTTGGTGCCGAAAAACCTGACTCCTGACCAAAAGCTCTTGCGTCAACAGGTCTGCTCAGATTTCCTTGAAAGGTTAAAAAAAGATTCCGGACTAATGAAAAACATTATTACTTGCGACGAAACGTGGATTTTTCAATACGATGTTGAAACAAAGCGGCAATCGATGCATTGGAAGACGCCTGAATCGCCCAGAATCAAAAAAGCAAGGATGTCGAAATCAAAATTCAAGGCAATGTTGATCGTTTTTTTCGACATTAACGGTATCGTGATGACTGAATGGGTTCCAGAGGGTCAGACTGTCAACCAGACTTACTATTTGTCAGTTTTGGCAACACTGCGAGAACGAGTTCGTAAGAAACGGCCCGAGTTGTGGAAGAACAACTCGTGGATTTTGCACCAGGACAACGCACCTGCCCATAACGCGCTATCTGTGAAGCAGTATTTGGCCGGTAAGCGCACTCTAGTGCTCGAACACGCGCCGTACTCGCCAGATTTGGTTCCGTGCGACTTTTTTTTGTTTCCGAAGATAGAATCTGCTTTGAAAGGGACCCGATTTGAGTCGATGGAGTCGGTAAAGCAAAAAACGACAAAGCTCCTAAAGGCCCTCACCAAAGAAAACTTCCAGCACTGCTTTGATCAATGGAAAAAACGTATGGAAAGGTCTGTGGCGAGGGAAGGGGAGTATATTGAAGGGGAGCATTCGAATGTAGAATAATTTTCATAATAAAACCCTTTTTCGTAACCAGTCTCGTTATTTAATAGCCAGACCTCGTTTATATATATATATATATCGATTCAAATATATCAATCAATATATATATATCGACTCTTCAAAGTTATCTTCGTCCGATAAAACGCACTTTTGCCAACGCTTTTTCCAGTCCTCGAAACAGTCGGAATAGTCTTTTTCCGGTATAGCCTTCAAGACCTTCTTTAAATCGGTTTTTATCTCCTTAATCGTGTCAAAACGGCGTCCCCGCATTAGCCCTTTAAGTTTGCTGCATAGCCAGAAGTCGCACGGAGCAAAATCAGGCGAATACGGTGGTTGCGGAACGATATGAGTCGAGTTTTTGGCAAAAAAGTCGCAAAGAACCAATGCAGTATGACATGGCGCATTATCGTGATGAAGGAACCAAGAATTGTTCGCTCATAATTCTGGTCGTTTCAGACGAATAGCTTAACGCAAACGACGCATAACGCTCAAATAATATTTTTTGTTGACAGTTTGGCCCGGTGGAAAGAATTCATAGTGCATCACACCACGATAATCAAAGAAAACTGTCAACATGACCTTGATTTTCGATCGACTTTGCCGTGGTCTTTTCGGTCTTGCTTAACCTTTTGCACGATAATCGCTGGATTGGTCGGTGGTTTCAGGGTCGTATGAGTGAATCCCCGTCTCGTCTCCAGTAATGATGCATTTCGAGTGGTCCTGATAGTTAGACAGCAAAGTTTTACACACATCAACGTGACGCTTTTTTCCAAAAAATTAAGCGATTTTGGCACCAATCGAGACTTGACGCGTTTGAGACACAAAACATTCTTCAAAATGGTTTGGGCGAGAGCGAAATGATATTCCAACACTATCAGCGGGGTCTCTAATTGTCAATCGACGATTTTCAAGCACCAAATCTTTAAGTTTTTGGACGTGGCCTTCGTCGGTAGACGTTGATGGTCGTCCAGAGCGCGGTTTTTCTTCAACGGGTTCTCAACCCGCTTTGAACTCGTTGTACCACTTATAAACGTTCTTTTGTGCCATAGTTTGATCACTAAAGGCCTTCCGCAACATTTTCAACGTGCCCGCACAAGAATATTTGTTTTTCAAACAAAATTTTATGCAAGTTCTTCGCTCAACAAAATCACCGATTGTAAAAATCAAAAAATTCACTTGTGGTTGTTTACAAAAACACGTGCAACTCGAAAATAATTAAACCTTTTGACAAACAGATGCTTGGCAAATGTTATAGACAGTCCAACCAACCTAGGAGAAAAAATTTACCTGCCTTCCTGATGCCCGGGAGTTTTAAATGACAATTTCACCTTACTTTTTGATCACAGTAGTATGTTGTATTTTTGACAACCGTTTTTTAGAAAAGTATTGTTGAAATGTTTTACAAGAAAAATAAGTTTTAAAAAATATAATTTAGAATTTTCATTATTCAATTTTTCTTATTATGTTGATATTTGTTCCTGAAAAAGTTTTAAATTATAAATTATCAAATTGTACATTTTGTTACTTATAAAAAGGAAACATGTCAATGTTTAGTTATTTAAATCTAAACTAAAACCAATACAAATGATCGAAATGGTTATTGTTTTGTCTGTCTCATTTTAATAAACAATTTTTAAGAAGCTTTTCTAACCGGTGTTACTCCAATCTCCCTTACTTAAATCAAAACAAATATATCGTGAGTTACCGTGACCATAGTCGCGCAACTCATGTTTGTGAAAAAATTAGTTTTTAATTGCTGAAAGTTCGGCTCAATGATTTAATATGTTAAATAATAAAATATATGCAGTTACATTCATTTTTTTTCTTAACTACCCTCGTAAATCTTTAATAATAACTGACTGCATATATTAACAGTAAAGCTAAGAAATATAAAGAAATTCATTTATAAATAAAAAGTGTTACGACCAAGTTCTATACATTAGCGAGAAAAAAAAACAACTGTTAAATAACCAAATAAAACTACTGAATAACGTTGCTTCTCAAAAATAATATTTTGTTGCTACGTGATTCGACATATTTAATATTCAAAAAAAAATTATCGTTTATAATACATCAGGATTACACATACTTAAATAAAAGCTACATGATAGAGTTTTGTTATAAGTAATATATTAGGTTAGAGACAAAGAAATCCATTTTTATTTTAATAAATAGCCATAGTAATTTATCCTTGTTGAGAAGATAACATTTTACACTAAAAAAAATTTGTTACTGTTTCTTAATTGGTCCATGTAGTTCTGAGTTTTAAAGTGTTAAAATAGAAGTTAACAAGGAAAAAATTTGATTGGTTTTGTCGATTCCAGTTAGGTATTTTTTATATTAAAGATGCACCTCGCATAGGTAAACCCATTGTCGAAAATTTCGATAAAATCACAAAAATCATCGAAGTTGACCGGCATGTTAATAGCCGTAGCATCGGGGGAGTGGGGAGTGCAGCGAGACGGGTAAGACGTACACGGAATTCGCGGCACGAAATAGCGATAAAATCAAAGTAATAGAGAGTACAAAGTAAAAAGTAAGTGTTAGATGGGTAAAAGGGCAATAATAGACATTGAAATAATAAAAAGCTCAGAAATATAAATAAATAGAGGTAAAGAAAAAGAGGGATCGAATATATAAGGTTTGAGGTTAGAATATGCCGGCGGGAAGACCGAAAGGCGTGACGGCGGGAACGTCGTCAGAGATACAGAACGCGACGCAACCGAAACAGTCACCGAAGAGTAAGAAAAACGTAAAACAGATTGGAAGTACAGAATATGTAATAAATGAAATTAAAAAAGCAGTAGAAAGAAGTGACAAAAGAAATGAAGAAAGATGGACGGAGATGATGACAGAAATAAGATTATTGAGAGAAAAACATGAAACGGAAAGAAGGGAATGGAAAAAGAAAAGAGAAGAATTATGTGCTAGAATAAGCAGGCTAGAAAAGGATAAAAAAAGAAAGGAAAGAGAAAATAAAAGAAAAAACATAGTGATAAAAGGAACGAACTTTGGAAATGAAGATTTAAAAAAAACAGTAAGTAATTTCTTGAAAGAAAAAGTAAATGTGGCTACAAAGATCGTGAAAGCACATAACATTAAAATTAGTAAAAATAAGAAAATAACAATAGCTGAAGTTGAAAGTGTTAACAAGAAAAAAAAAGTAATGATAAATAAAAGGAGGTTAGGTATGGGAAAAATTTACATAGAAGATGATGTGACATGGAATGAAAGAGAGATACAAAGAAAAATAAGGGAAACAGCGAAGAGAAAAAGGCAAGAAGGTTGCATAGTTAAAGTAAGATATATGAAATTACAATTTAATAATAGGTGGTTAAAATGGAGTGAGCTACATAACGGTTTACAAGAAATACAAGAAAGAGAGGGAACTAGTAAAGAGGATTTTCAGCTAAGGTCGGATCAAATAAAGGTGCACAGAATGAGCTTAAAGTATGTTATTGGAATATTGCTGGAGTGAAAAATAAATGTAATGAAGTATGGGAATTTTTAAGCAAGTTCGACATAATTGGGCTAACTGAAACATGGTTAGAAGAAAAAGAGTGAAATAAAATAAAAGACTGAGGAATTTAATTGGAAATGAAAACCAGCAACGAGAGAAAAAGTGAAAGGTCGTGCGATGGGGGGAATTATAACGGGAGTGAGAAAAGAATTAAAAGAAATGGAGGAAAAAAGTGGTGAGAAAAATATAGCTATGAGAAAAATAAAATTAAATAATGAACTATGGAAAATAGTAACTGTATATAATAGAGATATTGAAAAAACATTGCGGAGTTTGAAAGAAAGTGTAAAAGAAAAAGAGGAAGGATACTTGATGTTGTATGGCAGCTTGTACTTTCCTTCATGGTGCAGCTGCTATTATAATTTTCTTCTTTATTTAATTACTGTCTGGGAGGTTGCAGGTACGGGGATCACTACAAGGATAGGAAGGAGCTTGGAGGAAGGAACCTTGCTGCAGTGTGTGCGAGCACTGCCACGACTATTCATGGGCTCCTGAGACTGGCTCCTCGCTACAGCTTCTACTTGAGCTGGAAGCCCCTGTACCTGGGAAAGGTACAGTATGTACAGACCTGCGTGGCTGTTAGTTAGGATCATGCGTGGCAGTTCTGCGAGGCTGCCAAGATTGTAAAAGGGGGATATTTCAGCTACGAGGAGGCGCATAAGCTATGCTTTGGCCTCCTCATGTGACTGGTGCAAAAACACGACGTCACAACTCCCCCCCGCCAAACCGTGAATATGGGGGAAGTGAAACGACTCCATATTCACTGTTTGATCCTAACTGGGATCGACATAGTTACATTTGCCTAGCGCTTGCACTTAGCCTAAGGTGAGCGGTCTCACCTGCAACGGTGTACATAGGTATGCAGCAGGACGTTGTGGTGCGGACATCGCCTTCTGCAGCGTGGCTCATCTGCTTTGGTGTTCTAGCTAAAGTGTGCGCGGTATACGGGGCACATGCGGAATTACTAGGCGAACTCGAGTCTGAACGAAAAATCTAGTTTGTCGGTTATGTACGCGACTGGCTCGACATTTGGGCAGAAATACAAAAAAATAAAAGTACAAAAACTATTATCGTTACGCAAATTGTCGCGGTCTCTCATAACCCGCTCCAACATTCAATACCACTCATACCAAAAGAAATAAAATACTTAATATTAATATGCATCAAAAAACATGTACATAAAATAGCCCATAATTTTAATCATACCGTGCTTACCTGGTGCAGTAGCAGTACTATTCGACAGCCGCAGTGCTGTTTGATAAATAAAAAAACAATTGGTTACCTTGGTAGCCCACTGCCAGTGAGCGGTTATGGTAAACATGTTGAGTTTACTCGTTGCCTCGTCGGAGAGTAGTACGTAGCTGGATGCGAGTGCGACATGCAGCTGTGGCTAGTCGGTGGCACGAGCGGTTCGCGCCAACGCGGGTAATAATAGCAAAAAAAATTGAAGGGGTGGGAGCGAAATACAAAAAAAAAATAAGAAAAATAATAAAAAAATAATAATAAAGCTAAAAAAAAATAGCAAAAATGAAAAAAATAATGCTCTGCTGGGGTGCTCGGCGGCAAACCAAAACCAAAGTAACAAAAAAAAACCAAAACAAAATAATGCAAAAAAAAACCAAATTAAAAAAAAACCAAAAAACCAGAGGGAGCAAGAAAACAAAAAAAAACAATAGCATGCAGTATATTGGCGGGATGAGCGGGATAGGACACAGGGGTAATGAAGCACACTAATCTGCTGAATATAAACTATATTAATCGTAAAATATGCAACAAAAAATTTTAATAAGCAGCAGCGGTGCTATATTAAACAAAAAAAAAACTTTTAAAAAAAAAATCAAAAAACCGAAAAAAAAAATTCTTAAAGGGAACGTGGCGGTACGTAGCGTTTCAAGTCGCTTACGTGAATTTTGGTGCGCTTCTTCGAGTTGGCGTCTTCGACGAGGTAGACTACTGGTGAGAGTACCTTGACGATGGTCGCTGGCCCTACGAACCACGGTGCCATTTTTGCCACGAATCCTTCTCCGGCAGAGGACAGGTGGTGTTGGCGGCGGCACACTAAATCGCCTACTTGATGTTAAACGTCGCGTCGACGGCGGTTGTAATGCGCGGATTGTTTCGCGGTCGCTTGCTCAATGTGTCGTTTTACTCGATCATGTACGGCTGGCAAGCGGGTTGCACGTTCGAGCCATTGTTCTGCATCGGGCGGCCGTACAGGAGCGGGATGTTCAAGATGTTTGCGGAGAATCATGTAAGGTTGAGGGTTACGGCCGAAATTGAGGAACGCGGGGGAAAATTTGGTCGATGAGTGCACCATACTGTTGAGCGCGAAGGCGAATTCATTAAGATGCATATCCCATTCGCGGTGGTCTTCGCTGAGAAAGCTATTAATCATTGTACGCAAATTTCGATTAACGCGTTCTACGGGGTTGGCCTGCGCATGGTACGGAGGAATGGTGGACAGCGTCACTCCGTACTGCTGCAGCCGCTCGGTTATGATTTTGTTAGCAAATTCAGTCCCATTATCCGTCAACAGGACCTTAGGGCAGCCCCATCGATTTATTATCAAGTCATCGAACGCCTGCATTACACTCTTCGCGTCGGCTTTCCGTAACGCGCGGATTTCGACATAGCGCGTGAAGAGATCCTCAAACACTATCGCATAGCGGTGCCCTCGTTTCGACGGTCGTTTCGGCCCGATCACGTCCGCGGCAACTACCGTCCACGGTCCGTCAATGTATCGCTCCCCCATTAAGCCGGCTGGTGCTTGCTGCGATACCTTGTGCGCTTGGCACTCTTGGCAAGCGCGTACGTAGCGACACGTATCATAGTAAATGCCAGGCCAATAATAGTAGGTAGCGAGCCGTGCATACGTTTTCTCGACACCGAGATGGCCCGCCTGCGGTGTATCGTGCGCTTTAAACAGTGCTTTGGCGCGGTCACCCTGCGGTAATACTAGCTTCCACGCATCTAGATCCGGCACTAACTGGTCAATCAGCTGACTCGGCCGGTGCACGTATAACAGCTCGTTGTCAATACGCCAATCTGGGAAGATGTGCGGGCGGGTGCGGACAGCTAGCAAGCGTCTCTGATACCATTTGTCGTCCGTGTGCGCGGACGGAGCTACAGCGGTGGCTTCTATGTTATTCTCGAGCGCACGGGAGAGTGCGTCCGGCACTTGATGCAACGCGCCTTTACGATGCACGAATTTGATGGAATATTGCTGCAGCATCGTGTTCCATCGCCCTAAGCGGCCTGCAGGATCCTCCAAATTATGTAACCACAAGAGGCTATGGTGATCGGTAATCACCGTAAACTCCTGCCCTTGGAGGTAACCTTTTAGCCCTTCGACAGACCAGAGCACCGCCAAGCACTCCTTTTCCGTCACAGAATAGTTGCGCTCGGCTTTAGACAGAACACGGCTTACAAAATAGATCGTGTGCTCGTGTCCGTCAACCTCTTGTGTTAGAACGCCTGCGATGGCATAATCACTCGCATCCGTTTGCAGCGTAAACGGGCGGGTAAAATCCGGGCGAGCTAGCACAGGCGCTTGCGTTAGAGCTTGCTTCATTTGCGCGAAGGCGAGCTGTTGTTCCTCGTTCCAGTGCCAACGAATGCCTTTCCGCATAAGTTGTGTGAGCGGTGCTTTATATGCTGCCAGGTTATCGATGAAGCGCGAATACCATGCTACCATGCCTAAAAATCGCCTTAGCTGGCGGACGTTCGTAGGTGCGGGATACTCCACGATCGGTTTTATTTTGTCGTCGTCCGGCTTCAAGCATTTTGCGTTCACGACGTAGCCTAAGTAGCGAACTTTAGCGCAGCAGAACTCAGATTTTTCGCCATTGAGTTGCAAATTGCCCGCTTTAAATGCCGCGAGCACTTGTTCCAGCCACTGCAGGTGCTCTAGGAACGTAGAAGTTACGATAATCACGTCGTCCAAGTAGGGGGAGACGTGCAGTTCCCACTGCGGCTTAATAAGGCGGTCCATTATTCGCTGAAACGTTGCGGGGGCGTTCGTTAAACCGTACGGCATACGCGTGAATTGATAAAGTCCGCGTCCAGGGATGCAGAAAGCGGTGATTTGTTTGCTTGCGGTATCGAGCGGGACTTGGTGATACGCTTGACTGAGATCGAGCTTAGAGATGTAGCGAGCCGATCTAAGCTTGTCTAAAATATCGTCCATGTTGCGGAGGGGATAAGCGGAGCTTTTAGTAACAGCATTGATGCGCCGGTAGTCAATGCAGAAACGCCACTTCCCATTGGCTTTCGGTGCTATTACCGGACAGCTGCACAACGGGCTATCGGAAGGCTCAATGATACCTTCGGCAAGCATGCGATCGATCTCATTGTATGCAACTTGCAGCATTTTTGGCGAATATCTGCGCACATGCTGCCGAATTGGCGCAGCTTCTTGCACGTCGATTGTATGCACTGCTAAGTTGGTTAATCCTAGCGATGCGGGTGTTGGCGGGATTAAGCGGTCGAGCAGAGCATTTAGCTGCTTGTGCTCGTCGTCGGTTGCCACTACGAGTCCGCCGACGGTCGCGACGGCCAAAAAGGTCGCCGGATCGGACCCGTATGGATAGAACTGGTGCACCACGCCCCGTGGTGCCCACCAGGTATCCGTGCCATAATCAATCTTCAATTTAAACAGCCTCTTGAAGTCGATGCCCAGGATGCAATCGTATTGCAATCCATCTGCCACGGAGAAAGGAAGCGTGCGCCTTTCTCTATCGATAAAGACAGTCACATCCAGCACTCCCTGGATTGCCACTGCTCCTCCATCTGCCACGCTAATTGTATTAGCCGCAGGGCTGAGCTTGTTCTGCAACAACGTGCTCAAACCCTTTCCCAGGAACGAATGGACGGCGCCATCGTCCAGTAAGCCTCTGAGCTTCAAACCGTTGAGCTCAATATTAAAAAATAGCCGTACCTCGCGGAGGTGTGGCTTACCTTGGATCAGCGACGGCGGCGGATCCAATGGTGCTGCTGGAGATTCCGTTGCGGCGGAAACCTCAACTGCGTCGCGCGGCAGCGACAGGCGTGGCGGATCAGAATGGAGCTGCCCGCGGCGTGGAGCTGCCTTTCGGCTGCTCAAGGACCCGCGAGCTCCTAACGAGTCCCCTGCGGTGCGTTTCCCGCCCGTGGAGACGCTCTGCATCGATTGCAATCCTTGCGCAGTACGTTCGGTTGCCTGCATCCATAACATTTAGGGGACTTAGGGCATTCCGCAGCCCAATGCCCTGGCCGATTACATCGACGGCACGGCTCTCGCTGCTTACGAGCTTGCGGCGAGTTATCCTGCTGGTTATTAGCGGCGTATAACACAGCGCGCGGCGGCGCGGTGCCGCTGTTCGCGTAATAATTCGAATTACGCTGCCGCTGCGGGGGCATGTCAGCGGGTTGCAGAAGCGGCGGTATTTCGGTCTGCGTTCCCGCGGATGCCTTGGGGGCTGCTGTGCGCGTAATCGCTAGTGGACGCGGCTTTTTAGGCGGAGTTCAAGCTTGCGGCGAAGCCGGAGGCTTAAATTGCGACTGCTGCTGCAGGAGGCGATCCTTCGAAGCGCTCGCGGCGGCGACGAAGTCCGTGCTATGATTCGTGTCGTCGATATCTATTAAGCGCGCCGTTTCTACGGGAGCAGCTATAACCGAACGTACCGGGTGCAGCGGCACGTACGCGTCCTTGGGAAAGAACGACTCCTCGGGTGGCGGAGGAGGACTATAAGCCTTGTCCTGCAACTTCTTCGTCTCGAACTTTTTCCCCAGACGCTGCAGCTCTACAAAATCACGAACGCGGTCGCGCGAAACAGTTTGCCTATACGCTGGATGAAGGTTGCGGCACGTGCAATCTAATTGCTCGGACAATGACATCGGCGGTCGCACTTGGTCTAGCAGATTGCGGAATTTGAGCAGGAACGTAGATATATCTTCCTGCGGGCCTTGTGTCCGCCTGCCGATCTCTTGGCGCAAGCGGTCTTGCAGATTGTCGGCGCAATACTGCAACCGAAACGCGTCCACAAAATCAGTGTAAGTTTGCCAGCGGTTGTGTTCGCGACAAAACCAGTACCATGCCTCTTCGTCGAGGCCCGCCGGCAGAGCTCTGACAATATCTTTGAGAGTCAAGCCGTATGTCTTCCGACACTGATTCAGGTTAGTCAGGAATCCCTCGGGGTCTTGCTTCTGCCTCCCTTTGAAAGAAATGCGCCACTTCTCCAGTATTTCGCACGTTTGCTTTTCGCGCAGAAACGTGGAATTGTCGAGAATAAGCTACGTGGCATTCGTTTGCGCGTGCCGAGGTGCTGCTGCTTCAAGCGGAGGTCTCAGAGGTGCGTAGTACCTCTCCGCTCTGTACGGCTGCTGGTGGTGAAACTCTGCGGGACGTGGAGGCGGCGGCGGTGCCAGTCGAGTCGGCCGTCGGTCCTCTGGTAATTGTGGGTGTGGCGCGTAAGCCTCTTCGTTCGTGGACGCTCCCCAATTCACGGTAACGCGCCGAGAAGCGGGTGGCAACGGCTGCGCAGCTAACTCGCTGAACGGGGCGGTTGCGTGCGCTGCTTCGAAATATGGTGCTTCGTGCCTTTGCTGCTCTCGTGGAGCGTCTATGGCTGGCTCCGGATACGTTGCCGCGGTCCTTCGGTCTTCCGTCAGCCGCTGGCTTTCAACCACGTACGTCCAGAACGAGTCGAACTCTTCGAGGGCAGCCGTAGGGCCTACCGCTGGTGGTACGCGGTAGCCGGAGGCTGCTCCGTGGAACGTACGCTCTATGAAGTCCGTTAATTCCATCGGCGAGTCCCTGCCAAGCCGGCCAACCGTCTGGTGTAACCGCGTAGACTGCGCACGGGGCGGCGGAGGGGTCTCCGTCGCACGAGCTCTCTCTGGCGCGGTATCGGCGATACGCACTCGCGGTGCGCGGATATCAGGCTCGCCCTGCGGCGTTCGTGCCGCTTTCGACGATGTGCTATCCCATGCGCGCGCGGCCAGCTGCGAGAAAACCAAAATATTAGGCGCTTGCGGACACGCGGGAGAATCGAAGTTCGGACTTTAACTGCGCGGTATAACTGGTCCCGCTTCAAGCGGCGGAAGACAGCTGTGAGTCGCGCGCTCATCCTGCACGGGGTTCTATGGAGCAGCATCGGCTCCTAGCAGGCGACGGAGCTCATACCTTTCCAGCCACTCTCGCACTACGTATGTATCGCAACCGATGTTGAGTCCGCTTCGTTGTGCGTTTTCGAACACGCGTCAGTCGGTTGCGGTATAAATAGCATACCGAATGAAACTCCTGATAATCTCAGGCTCCAGCGAAATCATATCACGGTTGACGGCGCGATCCGACTCCATTCTGCGACACTAATAAAAACTAAACCACGGGAAAACAAACAGTTGCAACGACGGGAGTGACGACGTACAATAACGACACGCAACGTTACGGCGAACGAGCGAAATATCACGCTTAGTGTAGTCAGCTCAACGCAAATTCCAAAACCGGGACGAATAGCTCGAGTACGTGCTCGGTTAGCTCTGCTGAGGAAGTTAACTTCCACCTAAGCAGCTGCTGCTAAGCAAAACGAAAGAAAATGACACGAATACAAAATCAACTCGAGCACACTAGCTCGCAAATCGTTACTGAAACTTACGTTGAATTGCTTCCTGACTGCTACGGCCGAATCCACTAACTCAAGCGAAGCTGAAAACTAGAGAAAAAACTAATAATTCGCTCGCATGCGTCAGCGCGGGATGCGCAATGCAACGTGCTTAATCCAGTAAATGCGCTAAAGTACGGTGCCAGGCGGGAGAAGGTTAGGCTAGCGGGAGACAGACGTGGTCCGCGATAAGCTATGCAAAAACAAACGGGGAAAATAGCGGGGAAATATGCGCGAGCGAAGTCCGAGTGCAGAAAAATGGCCACTATGTAAGCAAACGGTGCTATAACCGAAAATAATTCCGAGGGATACGAGACAACAAAAAATAGATTTTAGCCAAAATATTTGAAAAATATATATAAATAAATTAGATATAATTTAAATTCACAGCATGCCACATAATCATAAATACAATTAAATATCCGCTACTGCCACTTGCAGCACGGTGCGGGTTCAGCGTGCAAAAAAAACGAAACAAAACAGCACAAAATAATGTTATTGGTGGTGTAGAGTGAGCAGCGGGATGTTCGTCGTCTTGCGAGACGATGTAGGGGCGACGGCGCACCCTGCCGGAAGCGAAAACACAGGCCAAAAAAAAAATAATTTCTCGAGAATACCGAAAACTATTAAAAAAATGGTAAAGGAGAGAAAAAGAAAAAAAATTTTAATACTCAACAAAAAAAAAATTTTTCTAAAAAACAAATTTTATTTAATAAAAGAAAATTTAAAAAAAATTTTTTTTTTTTTTTTTTTTTTTTTAGTTAAAAAATTTTACTAAGAAAATTATTATTTAATTTAGAAAAATTGATAAAAAAAAAATTATTATTTATAAGAAAAATTTATTATCTTTAACTTACTACCGAAAGCACACAAAAAATATTCAAATTGCCAAAAGAAAGAAAAACGAAAAGAAACGGAAAAAAAATGATTATTTTAACCGCTCCGAAGCGCAAGTCGAATATACGACGTAACTTGCATCGTGCTAACCTCCGTAGTTGAGACGCGCGCCAGTTGATACGCGTTCAAGCGCGGCGCTACACTCGCAGCTATCAAGCTGACGTCACAGCTCCACGACAGATAAGCACTTACTCTAACATACGCGGTGGGGATAATATCGGCAGTACGCCAGCAATTACACAAAAAAAAAATTTGTAATTTGAATCAATATCATGCAAGATAATTTTTAATTAGACTTTTAGAAAATTTTACCGGTAGGCAGCAAGCTAAGCGCAGCGAAAACAACGAAAAGACAACAAAAAAAATAAAAAAAAAAATTAATTATTTATCAAAAAAAAATTGATTTTATCATAACGAATTTATACAAATTTTAAAAGTACTGACGAATCTTTAACTTGAAAAGAAACTAAGTTAAAATTTTACCTGACTCTCGCAACTTCTTCAAAACAATTTGTTTTGAAATTATCGCGAGAAGTCTCGATCTTACTGCTGGATGCGCACAATCGAATTAGCTTACCAACCTCCGACGTGGCGTATGCGAGCGCCAGCGCTACTGCGCGGCTTTCTCGCGTGGTCGATCAAGATGGCCGCCCACTGGCCTCCTTCCCTCCTCGTCCTCGTCCGGCCGCGTGTGCTTCTACGACGCGCGAAAAATGGCGGCGAACGGCGAGTTCGAGAATGCGGTATTCGCTTACGACTGCGACTACCATACATGCACTTTATACCTCACACTTCACTGTCTCTGCTTTATTATACTCAATTCACTGTCCTCACACATACACACGATTGCGCGATCCCGAAAATTTTTCACAAATCAGCGTGATTTGTGTCGGCCCCACGTTGTCGGCGCCAATCTGTAACGCCACTGGGGATCAGGGTGGCGTACAAATGTAAAGGGGGGGGGCGGGGAAGCGGGTTGCTTGCTTACTAGTTAAACTACTGTTAAAAAAAAATTTAGCACACGAACACATACGTTTATTTAAACTAAATTACTGAATACAATAATGTATCGCGTTTTTACGCGAGCCCAGGGCGCCAGCTACAATCGTGTAGCGCGGTTTCTTGCGCGGCAAATACTCTGCGCGGCTAACTCACGGTTAGAGCGGTCGCGGGCGTACAGCATACACAACTGTCGAAAATGGCGCGTAACACGCGACGCAGTCGCACACACGCAGCCGGGAAGGATACGGGGACGATTCGGGGAAGCTGTGCCTCCTGGCAGCTGCCACTGCATCTTGGCACTCACCAGATACTCCAACACGCTCACGGATACTATACGGACGATCGCTCGCTAGTTTTTCAAAAGTTTATTAGTTCGCGACTGCTGGCTTCGATTATCCCGAACGGAGTGTCGACTGCTCGCTAATTGTGACTTTTTGCTACAACGGAACCGAACAGAGTGAAAGAGAAGCTTATTGCGTGGCACTTTCGCGAGCGCGGCTTTTTGATGATCGTTCTGCGCCAGCGCAACGTACGTGTAAGTACATTACGCAACGAAGCCGCCACGCACGCTCAGCGCTGGCGGCAGTTGATATTACTGCTCGCCAGCAGCGCGCGTTGAGGTTATCCACTCGCGAGTCCAGTATTGTTGTGGTGTATTCCCTGGAGTGGCGAGAATCTACCTCAGGTGTACGGAGGATCAAGGTAAGTCGACGCGTTCCATAGCTGGTAGGCATCGACTAATATGTCTATCTTCTTTCTGTTTCAGGTGCGGCCGTACTGCGGGTCAACAGCTGCGGCTCAGACGATGAGCGGTTGAGAAAGCTAAGCAGCGGTGTCGGTGACAGCTATAGCCTGCTTGCAGCGGCAGCGAGGCAACACTATCAGACACCTCCAGGTGCGTATTTACTTGCACTCAAATGCAAGTCTCTTCTATGTTTTGCCTGCCTTCTAACCTCCTCTTCCACTTTCCTTTGATGTTGTATGGCAGCTTGTACTTTCCTTCATGGTGCAGCTGCTATTATAATTTTCTTCTTTATTTAATTACTGTCTGGGAGGTTGCAGGTACGGGGATCACTACAAGGATAGGAAGGAGCTTGGAGGAAGGAACCTTGCTGCAGTGTGTGCGAGCACTGCCACGACTATTCATGGGCTCCTGAGACTGGCTCCTCGCTACAGCTTCTACTTGAGCTGGAAGCCCCTGTACCTGGGGAAGGTATAGTATGTACAGCCCTGCGTGGCTGTTAGTTAGGATCATGCGTGGCCGTCCTGCGAGGCTGCCAAGATTGTAAGAGGGGTATATTTCAGCTACGAGGAGGCGCATAAGCTATGCTTTGGCCTTCTCATGTGACTGGTGCAAAAACACCACGTCACAGACTAAAATTTCAATAGAGTTAAAAAAAAAAATCTGCAACGCAAGAAAAATGATAGAAAGGTGGAGGAAAAAGTGGGTATTAGGTCAAAGCAAGTGGCACAGTAAGGAATGGAAAGAAAGGAAGAGATTAGTCAGAAAAAAATTAAGAGAATATTAACATGACCAAATAACAAGAATGCAATATTAAAAGGAGAAAAAAGCGTGCAAAGAATGGTGTAAGGAAAAGAAAGGTGAATATGAAAAGAAGGAAGAAAAGAAAATAGAATTCATAACATCAGAAGCAGAAGTCTGAAAGTATATAAACGAAAGAAGAAATAAAAGGGAAAGCATAGAAGAAAGTATACAACTGAAGGACTGGAAAAAGCATTTTATGGAAAGCTTAGAACGAACAGAAAGGAGGGTAGTTAAAAGCCTAAAGGAGACAGATAGTATTATAGAAGATAATGAGGAGGAAGATATAAAGGAAGAAGAGTTTTACATGCAGATTATGAGATTAAAAAGAGGAAAAGCAGTAGGGGAAGACAGCATTGAAAATGAGGCTAGGACAAATGCAACTCCAGGAATAGCAGAATCTTATAAACAGATAGTGAGGTTACTTTAGAAGGAGGGAGGGTCTATTGAAGATTGGAAAACGGGGGTAATAACTCCGGTGTTTAGGAAAGGAGAAAAGACAGATGCGGCATACAAGATATACGCAAGTATATTAAACGAAAAGCTGAAAAATGTGATCAAAGATAAGTTAAGTGGAACACAATTCGGATTTAGGGAAAATAGGGGGGCCATGGAATGCGTTTATGTTTTG
This sequence comes from Chalcis sispes, assembly GCA_949987625.1. NCBI lineage: Eukaryota > Metazoa > Arthropoda > Insecta > Hymenoptera > Chalcididae > Chalcis > Chalcis sispes. Next base: position 22,537,488 of record OX465098.1, on the reverse strand, counting down.
AATTATTTAATAAGTAGAGAAATGAAGAAAAAAGGAAGAAAACTGTATGTATTCTTTGGAGATCTTAAAGGAGCGTTTGATAAGGTGAATAGAGAAAAATTAAAAATATGTATGAAAAAAATAGGAATAAACTTAAAATTAAGAAACAGGATTTTGGAAAATTATGAGAAACTAAAACCAGGGTAAGAGTTAATAATGAAGTATCGGCGGAATTTTGGACAACAAAAGGTGTTAGACAAGGGTGTGCACTTAGCCCAACATTATTTAATATGTATATATATAAAGGACTTAGAGGAGACACTAAAGGAAAATAAGCCTCTAGGAGGGATATCGGTGGGAGAGATGAGAATATGGTCAATTAGTTATGCAGATGATATTGCACTGGTATCAAGAAGTGAAGAAGAATTAAAATATATGGTGGAAAGATTTAGAAAATATATAGTGTTAAAAGACTTAGAAATTAGTCCCAAAAAATCGAAGATAGTAGTAATTGAGAAAGGTAAAGGATCCTCTATGTTTAAAAGGGAATGGAAATGGGGAAAGGCTAAAATAGAGGAGGTTAAAGAAATAAAATATTTAGGTTTTATTCTACAAAAAAACAGCGAATGTGGCAAGCATATTAAAGAACTTAGAAGAAAACAAAAAATAATAATAAAAAAAACATGGGGGATAGGAGAACAAATATTTAGAAACTTATATAATAGAAGAATCAAATTATATACGTCACTAGTTGAATCGGCAGGTTTATACAGAGCGGAAGTCTGAGGATGGAAAAAAAGAATAGAGATAGATACGGTAAAAAGAAAATATTTATTGTGGGTACTAGGATTACAAGGAACGACAGCAGATTATTTAGTAATGGAGGAAACAAAGAAAATGACAATAAGTCTAAAAGCAATAAGAAGGGCGGTAAAATATGAAATAAAGGTGAGAAAATCAGATAAAAAACTGGTAATAGAATGTATAAAAGAAATTGATAGAGCTGAAAGTAGGGATGCAATAGGAAAATGGGAGCAAGATAGGAAAAAATGTTGGAAAAATGTTAACTTAAATAAAAGTGAACGAGATAAAATAACCAACGAAAGTACAGAAATAATTAAATTTTTATATGATAAATGGGCAGAAAAGGATAGGGAAGAAAGAATAATAAGAATAAAAAAGTCAAAGAGTTGTGTAAGATACAAAAATATGTTAACAGAAAGTACACGAAAGTACTTATCGGCAAATTTAAAAGGGGGGAGAGAAAACTGCTGGCTAGATTTAGAGTAGGAAATGAAGACAGGGCGAATATGTATTGGAGAAAAGAGGAAGAGAAAAAGTGTAGGATATGTGGGAATGGTTTTGAAACTTTGGAGCATGTATTAAAAGAATGTAAGAAGGAGTTAAGGAGGGATGAAGATATAATAGATATATTAAATGAAGATGCGAGGGGCCTGCCAATATTGAAAACAATAATAAAAGAAAGAATGGACCCAAGAGAAGTGAAATAATAGTAATTAAATCAAAAAGGAGTTTAAATAAAAAAAAGTCCTAAACCGAAAGGTAGAGGATTAAATTTAAACAAAAAAAAAAAAAAAAATAGCCGTAGCATCGTTCAAGAGCTGAAGATCGGCCATAAAACAGTTCTAAACCACTTGCACAAAGCTGGATTCAAAAAGAATCTCAGTGTTTGGGTACCGCACCAATTAACACAAAAAAAAATGCTAGATTGAATTTTATTTTTTCAACGGATGGTGACTGGGGATGAGAAATGGGTCACATAAAACAACATTGTGCGAAAACAATCGTGCTTAACGTGCAGTGAAGCAGCTCAAACGGTGACCAAAACAGGATTAACAGCTATGAAGGTTCTATTATGCATTTAGTGAGACTATAAAAGTACCATTTATTATGAGTTGCTTCCATATGCCAAAACACGAAATTCGGATCGAAACTATCAATAAATAAGCCGTTTGAAGCTAGCAATTGACCAGAAACGGCCAGAATTGGCCAGCAAGAGAGGCGTTATAACACATCGTTGAATAAGTCTCGAGACTAACCCAGAGATGGTGCTAGTAGTACCAAACTGGCCACGTTTCCATTGAGTGCGAACCTTTACATGAAACGTGTAAAAATTTCACGTCGATCGGGTCGTAGACAGCAGAGTTATCGAGGTTAGAGTAAAGTCACTTTGTAATTTGTTTGAAAAATGGTAAAAAGCGAGTTTCGCGTGTTGATAAAACATTGTTTTTTAATGGGTAAAAGCACCGTAGAAGCCCAGCAATGGCTTAAAAATCATTACCCAGACTGCTTTTCATCCAAACCAACAATTTGTCGTTGGTATGCTGAGTTTAAACGTGGTCGTACGGACACAAATGATGCGGAACGTTCGGGTAGGCCATTGGAAGCCGTTACACAGGAAAATGTGAGTGAAGTGTTAAAAATTGTAATGAAAAATCGCAAAGTGAAGGTCCGTGAGATTGCAGAAATGACACAGATATCATCTCAAAGCGTATTTACAATCCTTCATGAAAAATTGAGCATTAAAAAGGTTTTTAAGTGGGTGCCGCGATTGCTTTCAGTGGAACAAAAACAGCAACGAGTCGACGATTCAGAGAGCTGTTTATCGCTATTTACTTGCAATGAAAACGATTTCCTGCGTCGATACGTGACTATGAATGAAACATGGATGCATCATTTCACTCCGGAGTCGAATCGGCAATCATCTGAGTGGCGCATGGCTGGCGAAAGCCGCCCAAAGCGTCCAAAAGCAGCAGTCTGCTGGCAAAGTCATGGCGTCTGTTTTTTGGGATACACATGGCGTGATTTTCATTGACTACCTGGAAAAAGGTAAATCGATCAACAGTGATTATTATATTGACTTGTTGGTACGTTTGAAGGAGGAGATCGCAGCAAAACGACCGCACATAAAGAAGAAAAAAATCCTTTTTCACCAAGACAATGCACCATGCCACAAGTCCATAAAAACAATCGCGAAATTGAACGAATTGGGCTTTGATTTGCTTTCCCACCCCCCGTATTCGCCCAATTTAGCCCCCAGCAAATACTGGCTCTTTGCTGATCTCAAAAAAATGCTCCAGGGAAAAAAATTTGGCTCGAATGAGGAGGTCATTGTCGAAACTGAAGCCTATTTTGAAGCAAAGGATAAATCCTTCTATAAACATGGTATAGAAATGTTGGAAAGGTGTTGAAAAGATTGTATTAATCTAAAAGGAGATTATATTGATAAATAAAAATGATTTTTGAAAAAAAATGTTGTTTTCGTTGTTAGTCTTGGGACTTATTGAACGATGTGTTATTCCATCAGCACAACGTCAGGCCACATACATCTATAGTGGCTTGCTAGAAAATCCGGGAGGTTATATTCGTATAAACTGGACTCCGCACTAAGCGATTTTTCTTGCGTTGCGAAACCTCCTTAGTAATTAAAAATTGGCATCAAGAGAAGATTGTGAAAGTTGATTACTAGAGTTTTTTGCCAGTAGGGACCAAGACTTCTATGAGAAAGGCATTATGAAGCTTCCTATAGAATAGGAACAAATTATAAAACAAAATGGTGGTACAACATATTAAATAAAGTCTTGAAGTTGACGTAAAAACAATGGATTTCTTTTTCCCCAACCTAATATTAATGTACAGTCTGTCAAGTAAGAGCGTGGTCGACTTCACTAATAGGTAATCAAAGATTTTGCTTTAATTCTTCCGCGAGCCGATAGAGAAAAGCTTTTTCCTTGATGCAGAGTCAACAAAGATTCAGTTGTCGTTGATTTTTTTAAAGAGAATCACGTTAAACGCCATGAATGCAAAGTACGCGTTACGCTACGAGGCTGTGTTCCTTTGCATCCACCCGTAAGGTCCCAAAATGTCGCAATCAGCGGCTGCTAAATATATGAGAAAGTCAAAGGCATTTGTACAGGAGTGGATACAGCGATATAAAGTGGCTAAAAATGTCGATGATTTACCAGAACGTGGCTCGATAGGAAAAGTGAACAAAAAAGATGAAAAAAGAATAGTGAATCTGTTTTCGCGGAATTCTGCTTTAACACTGCAGCAAGGACAAGCAAAATTAATGGCAAAAGGTTTAGATATATCCTACAAAACTATCCGAACCCATCTTCGTACTCATCATCTGAAATGGCGCAACACAATGAAGAAGCCTCTGTTGACTGAAAAACATGTGACAAAGCGACTCGCTTTGGCGCATGAGAATATTGATAGAGATTTTGAAAATGTCATTTTTACTGATGAATGTTCTATATGGGCACGTTCTGTCCTCACGCGAGCCTGGTTAACTTCCACCAATAGGCTTGTTTAGCGGACCGTAAAACATGGAATAAAGGTGCATCTTTGGGGCTGCTTCTCAAAGCAGAGAATCGGCACTTTGCACCTCTTTACTGACAACCTGAATGCCGAGAAAATGATAAAAATCTACAAAAAGGCTTTACTGCCATCTGTCAAACGATGGTTTATCACAAAAAATGAAGATTGGATTCTGCAGGAGGACAACGATCCTAAACACCGCAGCAAGCTCTGTACTCAGTGGAAGACTCAATCTGGCATCGTTACATTGGATTGGCCGTCGCAGTCGCCCGATGCAAACCCTATTGAAAATGTGTGGGCATATATTAAACGGAAGCTTCGTGGAAGACGCACATACACTTTGAAGCAGTTGTCTTACGAAATTCGTCGGATCTGGAGATCCTTGCCACTAGAATACGCCGTCAAATTAGTAGAAAGCATGCCTCGGAGATGCCAGGCAATTATCGACGCCGGTGGTAACTGGACACATTATTGACCAAATTGCATCATTGTTTGTAATGTGTACAATGTATATATAAATATGAAAGTTTTATCAAATAAATTTGTTTATAAATTAACACGACCACGCTCTTACTTGACAGACTGTACTATGGTGCAAAATAGTGTAAATTAAGCATTCTTTATCAAGCTTTCTCTAAGAAATCCCATAAAATGAATGCACGATCCGATTATTATTATATTCGACGAAAAACATGTGTGATTACGTTTTCTATATGTATAAAACAGAAAGTTAGTTTTGTTCATAGATGTCAAAGAGAATATATCTAATTTGTAGTTTAGGTTTGATTGAAAAACTACATTAGTTATAATTAAGTTTATTATAATTTTAATTAATAAATGATCATGGCAATTTTTAGGACTTATTTGGGATCGGTTAGAAGAAAATAATATGAAAAAGAATATAAAATCAATTTTAAAAATACTTGGCGATGCTAAAAGTTTCAAGATTGTTAACAGAAAAAAACTTTCGATATTAGGACTTAACTGGTTTTATTAAGCGTTTTATCAAAGATTTCAAAATTTCATTCAAAATTGTAGCGAAAAGAAATTTAATCTTGCCACCACACTACAAAAATTTAATATTAGAATACTTGAAGAACAATGTCTTTGAGAACAGCGAAGTACTAAATTCGGAAAGAGACAGTGCTTACGACAACAATGGGAACCGGAGATTTCCATGACACATGCAAATTATCGATAGATAATGAAAATACGGTTAGGTCAAATTCGCTACAACGAATGCCCGTCTCGATGACAGAATTAGTAACAGTGTTAATAAGCGAATGCATTTAAGCGATAAATTAAGTTATAGTTAAGTCAAACTAGATATTTCTGTCGGTACGTCTCAGTTACGTAAATATCTCATATAATTCTAACTTACAGCAAAAAGTTACAAATTGTACGATATCGATAAATTAATTATTTTGTTGTTCAATTCAACTCAATTTCATTGTTCACAGTTTACCAATAGAAGATAAAATCTAAAGAAGATTATTCTTCTTCAAGTAATGACTTAAAGTGGTTTAAGCATGTTTGCATAAGTTCTAAATTAAATTGCTGAAAGGAAGTTCAAGACAGAATTGCTGGTTCGCAATTTATTTTTGTAATTTTGTATTAAAATATAAAACAAGTGATTCAAGTTAAAAGAATAACTTTCTTAAAATTAGTGGCAATCAAAGCATTACATTGAAAGTATTATATACAAGGTCTTCATGAAGTCCCGAACCAATTGGAAAAATTTGACTTTGGAAGGTCAAGTCAAGGTCAAGCAGTGACCGGCTGGATACCTTGAAAAGTAGGCGTCGCTCAAAAAAATATTTAAGACATAAGTTATAGAAAATTTTCCTGACTATCCGACGACAATCTTACTCGTACACTTGACCCTCACCTTCATCCCTTCTATCCGCCATGTTGCATCCGCCATCTTCAAATTTAAAGTTTTTAAAATCTGACCTCGAATTAGTAATCAGCGACCTCGAAAATCCATGTAGAGAGTTTTTAGTACACTTCTGGATAAATTAAAAATTTTCCGTCCACCATGTTAGATTCCCCATCTTGAATATTACAATTCTCAAAATCTGACTTCAGCTATAATCAACGAAACGTAATAATTGTGTAAGCGAAAGAATACAATTCAGAATACCTCTAAATTGCATTCGTTTATTAAGGGGACATTCGCCTTTGAAATTGAAAAAAAAAACACCTTTTAAAGATTTTATTATGAAAAAACTATTATATTTATTGACAAAATTTCTTTTGGACATTGTTAAATAGTCTCTAAAGAATATAAAAAAAATTTTTTTTTTATTTTTAGTTTCCCTTGGCTGCTCTAGAGGGCGTCATCCAAAAGTTACTTTTCAAACGGTAGGACATATTGTGGACCTCCTGTAACAGATTTTTGAAAAATTCAAAATGGATTCTATTCTTGAGACTTAAAACTATACAATAAGCCTCTAAAACTCATACTTTTTTATATTTTAAAGTTTTTGTATGTATATTTCTGAAAAATGCGAGAAAACGGCATTTTTTGGGGGTTAGTCACCCCCGTAAAAAAAAGGGGGGGTATTTTTTAAAACTTTTAGAAGCTTATTGTTGACTATTTTTAATAAGTAATTAAACGCTCTTTGTTTCTTTTAAAACGGTCGAGTAGATTCGGAGACAAATGTCCTACCAGTTTGAAAAAGGTAGTTTCGAGAAAAAAGCGTTTAAAGTTTTATCATAATTTTATTGAATAAAAGGTCGGAAATTTTTTTTTTACCTTTAATCGGCCATTACTGATGAATACTGAGGACTCTCGTTATCTAGTAATTGCTGTAAGTGGCTGGCCAAAGCTTTTTTCTTCTTAATTCGACCTTCTTTTGACCGCTTACTGCTCCTCTTATTGGCTTGAGAGATACGGTCCTCGTCAACTTTTTGCGCAAAAGCCGTTGCAGTTTCGCCAATTTTGATGTCCATGAGATCAATAATAGCTAGGTAAGTTCTCGAGCCTTCGTTGAAAATGGATGCTGCGATCTGCGCTGCAATTTCAGTCACATCTTTGTCAAATATGAGTCTCTCATTTATTTCGTACAAATTTCGAGATATAGATGGGGAAGATTCAATGAATTTTCTACCACACGAACATTCTACACAGATTTTAAATCCAAGGCCTCTACCTTTTTGTTGGGTGAATGAAATTTCACCATTACATTTTTTGCACTTTATATATTGAGAAAGAGCCGAAAAGACTAAATTAAAGCACAAAATGACATACTGGATAGAGCTGTCCGAAGGAGGTTGCAATTCACTACTTGTTTTTAATTTTTTAGCAGGGGAACTTAGTAAATCAGGATTTTTTTCTGCAGTAAACTGATTGCCAGTGAATGTTCTTTTTTTGTTTTTACATGTAACGAGGAGTAATCCGATTACCTTTGAAATGACTACCAGATTTAGACATTTTTTACAACTTTTTAGCCAATTTTTAACGAATTTCAAAAAAACAAAACACGTGCTTGCTCAAAGAATAACACAGAGCAACTGCCGAGCAGTATAATATCACATATATGTATACTAAAGATGTTTACACCAGGAGAAGAAGCAGCTGGCGCGCCGCGCTACACGCATGAATAGAAACCGGTTTTTACTCATGGGCATACGCTGTTACAAATATAGCTGTAACTTTTTTTCTATTACGAATTTCTTGATGAAATTTTAGGAGGCAACTTTTGAACGTATGTAGAATCGAAATATGTAAAAATCTTAAAATCGATTTTTTGAAAATTTCGAAGGCAAATGTCCCCTTAATACTAAATGTTAATACTTCATTAATTTTAATATTTATCATTAGGTTTACTCCTAACTTTCGTTTTTTTTTATTATTATCAAGAACTGCATATTATTTTCTTCAATGATTTAGCCGTTTTCTTTATTCATACTTCCTTCCATAATTTTCAGATCTTACGATCTTATCGCTTTTTATATTGTAATCATAAATTTAGATTTTTCTATTAGATTATTCTTTTATCTAAATGTATCATGGCTCCTCTCACTGAACGAGAGCGAATAATTATTTTTATGATGAAAGGATACGGTGACAGAACGAGATCTAATGAAGGTGCACGGATCTTATTCAACGACACTTTTAGGATAGAAATGAAACCAATATTCAAATCGACAGTACAAAGGACAATTACACGTTTCAATTTAAGTGGGGGTATAAAAGATCTTCCTAGATCGGGTCGTCCAGTCACAACAACTACTGAAGAGAAACAGTTAGATGTTGCTTTTTCAATCAATGAAGATTGCCACAGTACAGTTATGAAATTGCATCAGCAGCATGATATTAGTGTCGGATCACTGCATAATATTTTGACAAAAAAGTTGCAGTTCTATTCATACAAGGTAAAACTTGTACATGAATTGCTTGAACATGATCCAGTTAGACGCGTAGAGTTTTATGACGATGATAACCCGAATAACTGCTGATGATTATTTTTTGAATAGAATTGTATTTTCAGACGAAGCTACCTTTGAGCTTAATGGCAATGTCAATAGACATAACTTTAGGTACTGGAGTAATATGAACCCAAGATGGATGTCAGATACTCGCAGTACTCAATACCCGAAAGTGAGTGTCTGGGCTGGTATTATAAACAACAATATTGTTGGGCCCTTCTTTATTAAAGGGAATCTTACTGCAATTATGTATAAAGACATGCTCTGAAATGAAATCATCCCAGCAATTCACGCAATTGTGGGCAATGATTTTGATCAAACGTTGTTCCAGCAAGACAGTGCATCACCTCATTATAGGCGAGGTGTACATGCTTATTTGCATGGAGCGTTTCCAGGAAGGTGGATAGACAAAGGAGGTGCAATAGAATGGCCAGCCATATTTCCTGAACTTAGTCCGCTTGATTATTTTTTGTGGGGTTACCTTAAAGATAAGGTATATCAAACGAAACTATTACTATTAATGAAGGCATAATTCTTCAAGCTATAGCAGCATTTTGCTACCACATAGCACATTGCCAGGCAGTTAAGGGTGGAAACTTTGAACATTTGCTAAAATAAAAATTGATTGATATTTAGATGAAGTAATTCAACACAGCCTTTACCCGATGATCTTCACTCTGCCTTGCCTTTACTGGTTGGGCATCATACCACCTTGCCTTAACTGGCTGGAGTGGAGAGGTAGACTCTAGCCTTGCCTTTACTGGCTGGGAATCACACCACCTTATCTTAGTTGAGTGGGACGAACGCAAATCTCAGTTTCTTCACGCTACTTTACCTTAATTAGCTATTATAAATGCACGCCTCATTTTATCGAATGCTGAAAGAAAATTATTCCTTAATATGACCTTGAAGATCAAGATTTTATCATCAGACAGCCAGGGCAATTTTCTACAACGTTTTGCTAAAACATTTTTTTGAGCGACGCCTACTTTTCAAAATATCCATCCGGTCACTGCTTGACCTTGACTTGATCTTCCCAGGTCAAATTTTTCTAATGGTAAAGATCATACCTGAACGTAAAATTGCCCGCCCTTTTTATTTCCGGTGTCGAAATTTGGGGTTGCTATATAAAAAAATAGACTTGACCTTGAAATGGCCTTGAAGATCAAAGTCAAGGTTACAGCCGAGGTCGCGGTTGGATAGCTAGAGAAATTTTCGACAACTTTTGTCTCCAAAATTTTTTTGAGTAACGCCTACTTTTTAAGTTATTAAACCGGTCCAGGACTTTTTTTAAACCCTGTATAAAAGATACTAATTAAGTCAAAATAATTTAACTTGAATAAAAATACGTCTTTCTCAAAACAAAGTTTCCCCAATTTGCTGAAGCTCTATCTCTAATACAAATTTTTTGTTCGACTTACTCCAATCGAATTTTCAACGGACAGGTTCAGTATATATTCTGTCACACCATAAGTCAGCATTTTTTTAATCAAATAGAAAATGCTGATTCGCTATGGAAACAATTGACACATTTCTAGGCGAACAAATGACCGAAAATCGAACGCAAAATTAGCCCGTTTTTCGGTAGTCGATTACTGATAAGGAAAAGAGGCAATCGAAATTCTATTGGTTTCATATTATTCCTTGAACAATTCCAAGATGAGCATATTCTTTTATTTTTCGAAAAACCTCAAAAACCATCTTTTATAAGGGGTAAAAAAATGTTAACAAGGCAAATATTAGAAAAAAATTGAGAAACACAGAACCTATAATGAGCAAGGGAACTTACGTGAAATAAACACCCCATCGTGAGAGGCAAAGGGACTCGCGTAAGACGTACACCTCATTGAAGATGCACTCAAATGTTCAAGAAGAATTATAAAATATATTTTATGAAAAAGAAAACATTTTTACTATTTTTAACCCTTTTTGAAGGGTGGTTTTTGAAGTTTTTCAAAAAACAAAAATAAAATGCTCTTGGAATTGTTCAAGGAATAATATAGTGTCAATAAAATTTTGATTGCTCCTTTTCTTTATCAGTAATCGACTACCAAAAAACAGACAAATTTTGCGGTCACTCTTTATACTTTTTTCATAACTCTATCACTTTGTTGAATTTGAATATTTTTTCAAATTTCTGAGCTATGGTATGAAAAATACCTTAAGTTTCAGCGCAAAAAATATTTTAATTCATGGAAATCAATTATTTTTATACAATAATTTAACTTTGAACGATCCAAGTTCTACTGTAATCAGTTTTTATGCTAATGATTCTATTTCAATGTAAAAATTAAATTTACTTTAATGCAATTTGGAATTAGCAAGAATTATTGATCGCATATTTAGAAAAATAAAATTTAATAAGCGTTACTAAAGACAAGATCTCCTCTTCAACCTGAATATATCGTTATATGATTTTAATTTATTGGGTGTACAACTTTGCTTCCGCCGTTTTGCAATAGATGGCTGTAGCGGTTAGTGGTAGTTGAAATAAATAGATCATAGATGTCATACAATAAGCTTAGGTATTTGTAAACATAACGCCATCGAAATATTAGTTGATTTGTGTCTGCATCATAAAGTTATTCTCGATTAAACATGTCAGCTTACGAGCCAAATTCTCGTCATTTGCGGGAGGTTTTAATTTTCTGCTTTAATATGAAGAAATCTGCGACTGAGGCTTATCGAATGCTCTCAAATACCTATGGTGAGGCCGCTATTAGTCTAAGAACGCGCCGAGAGTGGTTTCAACGCTTCAAGAACGGCGATTTTAACGTCGAAGACCAGCATGGCGGTGGAAGAGAGAAGGTTTCCGAAGATGCAGAGTTGCAGGCATTACTTGATCAAGACTCGTGTCAAACGCAACAAGAATTAGCAGGATCATTGGGAGTGACGCAACAAGCCATTTCAAAACGCCTGAGAGTCATGGGAATGATTCAGAAACAAGGAAATTGGGTGCCGTACGAGTTGAAGCCGAGAGATGTTGAACGGCGTTTGTGTGTTTGTGAACGGCTGCTTGCAAGGCAAAGACGTAAGGGATTTCTGCATCGCATTGTGACTGGGGACGAAAAATGGGTTTACTACGATAATCCCAAGCGCAGAAAATCATGGGGATATCCTGGCCATGCTTCCACGTCGACGGCCAAACCGAATATTCACGGTTCCAAGGTCATGCTCAGTATTTGGTGGGACCAGCTTGGCGTAGTGTATTATGAGTTGTTAAAACCGACTAAAACAATCACAGGCGATCGTTATCGAACCCAATTAATGCGTTCGAGCCGAGCATTGAAAGACAAACGGCCGCAATACAACGAGAGACATGATAAAGTGATTTCACAGCATGACAATGCTGGACCCCATGTTGCGAAAGTGGTCAAGACATACTTGGAAACTTTGAAATGGGAAGTCCCACCCCACCCGCCGTATTCTCCAGACGTTGCTTTCTTGGACTATCACTTGTTTCGATCAATGGCACACGGCCTGGCTGACCAGCACTTCCGGTCTTATGAAGAAGTAAAAAATTGGAACGATTCGTGAATCGATTCAAAAGATGACCAGGTTTTTTAACGCGGGATTCGTATGCTGCCCGAAAGATGGGAGAAAGTAGTGGCCAGCGATGGACAATACTTTGAATTATAAATGTATAACCAGTTTTTTACAATAAAGCCTCGAATTTCGGAAAAAAACGGCGGAAGCAAAATTGTACACCCAATATATAAATTTTTTATGAATATAGCTGAGTGTGCAGATTAACTCATTAATGATTAAAATTCCAAAGATGTCAATTCTTTATTTATTTTACTGTCATTTATTACAAGAATATTGAGCAAAGAATTTTTTGTCCTCAAGCAGTCTGAAAATTTTAATCTTAAGCCAACCAAAAATGCAGAAAGTATCTTTTTAAATGTTATAACTTCTAATACATATTTTTTTATTTTTATAAATTTGTAATTACTTATAAATAATCACTATTCTTAACTTTAACAGATTTTTTATTTAAAATCTACGGAGTTATAAAACAAAATTGCAGAATACGACTTTTGCTTTATGTGTCTAATAAAATGTAATGTCCCTCTCATATTATATATATAACAAATTTACTTATATACATATCTTTATACTAATGTATACCTATCTACTACTACATTTAATCTATTTATCTGTAATATTATTTCTTATAGATGGAATGTTTGAGATAAACCCAGAACGAAGTGACAAAGCGCCTAATAATGGTATTTTTATGTTTGTACTTTCATATCAACAACCGTAAACAACATATGTTTTATCTTAAAAGAAAGGAGGGTCGTTTCTACATCAAATTCTATCTGAGGTCTATATGATCCCTGTAATAAACCGATCCACAAACATTTGTTCTTTGTCTTCTCCATGTTTGCTGTCTCCAAAACCTCTGCTTTCATATGTAACGCTATTCTCTTCGAAATTTCCTACTCATACTAAAATATGTATCTAATTATTGTAAAATCGAAGATGATTAGAAGATATTAAGTTTAATTTCAAGCTGATTTTTTGCAAGAGGATATATTTTTAATTTTCTATGCGTTTTCGTACAAAATGGTTTATAATTTTCTTTATATACGTTTATAATTGTTACTTAAAAATTTACAATTACAACGTATAATTTAAATTATCGTAGCAATAAGTAGTTAAAAATCTTACCTTAGTTTTTGTTGCACTAGCAAGTTTTTTTTGTTCGAACTTCATTTCTGATCCGACAGAGTGATTAGACATGCTTTTTACATTAGTGACATTTAGTTGAGGAGTCAATTTATTGAAATCGTCAAGAGGATTCAAAGAACTAAATTGTACAGATGGTGAACGCATCAGATTAATGTTACTAGTCGATGGAGAATTTTGATCAGGAAATGTAATTAAAGGTTCTGGAATATCTGTATCTTGCGATTTACTATCTTCTCTAAAAATATTTGAAATTATTCGTTTTTAATTATTACAAATTTTGATGAAAATTCAAAATAATAAGAAAAAAAAAAAAAAAATTGCATTCAAACATCATTTGAAGAAAATATATAGAAGTACAAAGTAATATTAATATAGCAACATTTTAAATTAAATATTATAAATAATAACATTTATTGAGAATGGATAAGTATTTTTAATTGTTTATAACATTGACTTATCCTATTTTTCTTTGAAATAAACTTTTATGTATAAATGAAAACAATCAATATTTTTAATACTAAACTTACCTGGTATTACGAGGTCTGGCTATTAAATAACGAGACTGCGCGCCTAGAGGGCGCCGTAGAGAGGTGGGGAAAAAAACGAGTAGTGCGTTGGGTATCTAGATATCTTGTCTATGCACGTACCAAAACACGTTCTGGTCACTATTATTGTATTTGTGCAGTAGCGGTTTGAAACGAACGTGTTTTTTTCTCGTGCCGAAAACCATGTGTGACGAAAAACAGGAGCAGCGTATCAATCTCAAATTTCTCGTTAAATTGGAAAAAACTCCGACTGAGTGCTGTAAATTGTTGCAAGAGGCCTATGGGGACAATTCTCTATCTCACGCGCGTATTTTTGAGTGGTGTAAGCGCTTCAGTGAGGGCCGAGTGAGCACTGAAGATGACCAACGCCCAGGTCGCCCTGTCACTGGTTCAACTCCGAAAACAGTGACCAAAATCAACCAAATTGTGGGTGCAGATCGTCGAATGAGCATCCGGATGATTGCCGTGGCTGTAAACGCCGATAAAGAAACAGTTAGACAAATTTTACACGAGAAATTACACATGACAAAAGTCTGTGCGAAGTTGGTGCCAAAAAACCTGACTCCTTACCAAAAGCTCTTGCGTCAACAGGTCTGCTCAGATTTCCTTGAAAGGTTAAAAAAAGATTCCGGACTGATGAAAAACATTATTACTTGCGACGAAACGTGGATTTTTCAATACGATGTTGAAACAAAGCGGCAATCGATGTATTGGAAGACGCCTGAATCGCCCAGAATCAAAAAAGCAAGGATGTCCAAATCAAAATTCAAGGCAATGTTGATCGTTTTTTTCGACATTAACGGTATCGTGATGACTGAATGGGTTCTAGAGGGTCAGACTGTCAACCAGACTTACTATTTGTCAGTTTTGGCAACACTGCGAGAACGAGTTCGTAAGAAACGGCCCGAGTTGTGGAAGAACAACTCGTGGATTTTGCACCAGGACAACGCACCTGCCCATAACGCGCTATCTGTGAAGCAGTATTTAGCCGGTAAGCGCACTCTAGTGCTCGAACACGCGCCGTACTCGCCAGATTTGGTACCGTGCGACTTTATTTTGTTTCCGAAGATAAAATCTGCTTTGAAAGGGACCCGATTTGAGTCGATGGAAGCGGTAAAGCAAAAAACGGCAGAGCTCCTAAAGGCCCTCACCAAAGAAGACTTCCAGCACTGCTTCGATCAATGAAAAAACGTATGGAAAGGTGTGTAGTGAGGGAAGGGGAGTATATTGAAGGAGAGCATTCGAATGTAGAATAATTTTTATAATAAAACCCTTTTTCGTAACCAGTCTCGTTATTTAATAGCCAGACCTCGTATGTAAGAAGGTGAACGGTTATATATTTCAAGCCAAACAAGAAACAGGTCGAATAGGGAAGCGAAAGGGCTTATTATAACAAAGGTAAGTAGAAACACTATCTTTTCATCGGAAATTATAATTTTCTTAACTCAATTTTTTGACTCAATTTTATATTTATATTGCGCTATATCATGTCATTATAGTCATGATATAGTGTTTCGTTTGGCATTAGAAAAAATAGATATGCATACTCATTTTATTTTGTTAAGGTAATGTAAAATTTTAATTACGTAATTCGATTTTCGTTATAATTATAAATTATTGGGTTGTTCGATAATTAATGTCGTTTTTATCATGTTTTACAAAGTGAATCTACTATTTATATTAATAACAAACATTAATCAATGATATATTGACCGTTTAGTTAGATGAACTTTTGTCATCTTACAGTAAGTTGAAAAATTCCATGTTCGAAGAAACCTTGGTTTTTAGAAGCAAAGAACTGGTCCAATTCATTTTTAACAGCCTGATCGGAATCGAAAGTTTAACCATTCAAATGGTTTTTAAGGGAGCGAAACAAATGGTAGACTAATGGTGCTAAGTTAGGGCTATAGGGTGGATGCGGCATCAGTTCCCACTTGAGCTCCATTAATTTTTGACGGGTTATCAAAGAGGTCTGAGGTCTGGCGTTATCATGATGGAACATCACGCCTTTGCGATTGGCCAGTTCAGGGCGATTTTTCTTGATTGCTTCGTTCAATTTCGATAGTTGACGATAGTAGACATTCGTATCAATAGTTTGGTTTCTTGGAAGCAGCTCAAAGTAGACTATACCCTTGTAATCCCACCACACGGAAAGCATAATCTTCTTTTGGTGAATGTTGGCTTTGGATGTCGATCGTGGGGGCTTATCTTGCTTGATCCATGATCGTTTTCGGACTACATTATCGTACACAATCCATGTTTCATCATCCGTTATGATTCTTTTTAGAAATGGGTCGTTTTCGTTACGATTCAGCAAAGAGTCGCATATGTTAATGCGTTTGGTGAGGTGGATTTTCTTTAATTCGTGAGGAAACCAAACATCCAGTTTGTTAACGTAACCAAGCTGTTGTAAGTGCAAGTAAATGGTTGAATTCGATATGCCGAGCTTTTCTGCTATCTCTCGAGTTGTCATATGCCAGTTAGTTTCGATTAACGTCTTTATTTTGTCGTCATCAGTAGTGGTTGGACGACCAGTATGTGGTGCATCTTGCACATTAAAATTTCCAGAACAAAGGCGAGCAAACCAATGCTGACACTGGCGTTCAGTAAGGCAGCCCTCACCATAAACTTCACACAATTTCTTCCGAGCTTGCACTGTATTTTTGCCCTTTCGGAAGTAAAACAATAAAATATGCCGATAATGCTCACTTTAGTTGTCCATTTTCAACTTAATTTTTAACCAGCTTGTTATTTACTAATGACGCTCAGTTTTTTATAGAAGATAGTGTACAGTCTAACCTTTATAATAGTATATAATAATATACGCCACGCAACCGCTACAACATGAAATATCCAGTTCACGCCATCTATGAGAAAAAAGCGACATAAATTATTGAACAACCCAATAGTATTCATTTCTATTACTGAAAGTGTTAGAAACAATATGCCTGACATTCTTTTTTAAGATGCTTCTGCGGGAACTGAACAAACATTCCTTATAAATTTAATTATCGCTAAGGTAATATCCAGAAGCATAAATTTATTAGCGATGGTATCATCATATATTGGCATACTAAGCTCATACTGAAGCTATTAATCAAATTTTACGGTCAAATACGAAACTTATGGGTGGTGTAACATTGGTGTTTCATAGAGATTTTCATTAGGCATCACTAATTATATCGAATGAAACCAGAGCAGATATCTTCAAAGCGTGTTCGAAGTCAACAATGCTGTGATGTAATATTAAAACTCTACATTTGCAAACGAACATTAGAGTTCATCTTGAAGGCGGTGATACTATATTCCCTTTGCAACTTCTAAAAGTTAAAGATGGAAAAGTACTAAGTAACAATGATTACATATTGATTGATACTAAAATCGGTCAAATCATTCATATAATTATTGATCTTATTTCCAACGTTTATCCTGATATTAAAAATTTACATGAAAAACATTATTTATGGTTATGTGAAAGAGCAATCATTTTTTCCCGAAACGTTATTGCAAAAAAAATAAATAACATAGTTTTAGAAAAGTTTACAGGTAAAACTTAAAAATACCTTGCAACTAACAGTTGTTGATACTGAAGATGCTGTTCACCATATTCAAGAATTTGTGAATTCTCTCATACCAGCTACTTTTCCACCGTATTATCTTAACTTACAAGTCAGGACTTCAATCTTGTTGCTACGGAATTTAAATCCTCCAATCTTCCGAAATGGCACAAGATTACAAGTTGGAGTAATGTGTGATAATACAGGATGCGGCAGCATAACTTTCTTTTTGCAAAACTTAATAAAACCCATTGTATGAATCAGAAAATTATTTGTTTTTTATAAATGTAGGCGCATACCTAAAGTTTTGTTTTACATAGTTTTAAAGATCAAATCAGGGAGGTGACGTCCCCTATTCTCTATACACTGAGTAAACCGATTTCTGGCGTTTGTTATGACCCTTGCCCGAATAGCAGGCGTTATGTTGGCAATTTCTTTTTGGATGTTGGTCTTCAAATCTTGTAGAGTCCTTGGACGGTTCACATGAACACAGGATTTTAAAAAACTCCAAAGAAAAAAATCGCAAGGGGCAAAATCGGGAGAGCAGGCCGGCTACTCCAAATTGTCCCTAATTGAGATAAGGCACTCAGGGAAGTGTTCTCTCAAAAGAGCCATTGATGCTCTTGAATTGTGTGCTATTGCACCATCTTGTTGGAACCCAATGTCCCCTGAGTCCAATTTATCTAGCTGTGGGAAAAAAATTTCTATAACATGTTTACATACCGGTCCGAATTCACTGTCACTGCGACTTCATTTTCCTCAAAGAACCAGGGATTACTAATTCCAGCTAAGGAAATTGCACATAACACTGTGACTTTAGGTAAATGCAAAGGCCTTTGATTCTATTCTCGAGGATTGACGTCAGCCCAGTAGCGCGTGTTTTGTTTGTTGACGGATCCACACAAATGAAAATCGGCTTCATCACCAAAAAAAAAAAAGAAAAATATCGTCCTCAGGAACGACTTCGAGAAGAACCTCACACGCGTTCTTTCGAGAATTAAAGTCACGTTTAGAAAGTTCGTGCACAATTGCTATCTTGTAAGAATGGAAATAAGGATCATCATGAAGAATCCTTCTCACAGAATGATCGATAAGTCCAAGAGCAGACGCATATTTGCGCGCAAAACGCCGTGGTGATCGAAACATTGAAGCTTTGACTAACTCAATGTTCTCAGGTGATCTAATGGGCCGACTGACTCCAGTTCTTCGTTTTGTCGCACTTGCAGTTTGTCTGAACGTAATGACTTACGTAACAATCGATTCCCGGTCTGGGAAAGGGGCAAATGGGGCTAAATTAAGGGGACATTTGCCTTTGAAATTTTCAAAAAATCGATTTTAAGATTTCTACATATTTCGATTCTATATACGTACAAAAGTTGCCTCCTAAAATTTCATCAAGAAATTCGTAATAGAAAAAAAGTTACAGCTATATTTGTAACAGCATATGCCCATGAGTAAAAACCGGTTTCTATTCATGCGTGTAGTGCGGCGCGCCAGCTGCTTCTTCTCCTGGTGTAAACATCTTTAGTATACATATATGTGATATTATACTGCTCGGCAGTTGCTCTGTGTTATTCTTTGAACGAGCACGTGTTTTATTTTTTTGAAATTCGTTAAAAATTGGCTAAAAAGTTGTAAAAAATGTCTAAACCTGGTAGTCATCTCGAAGGTAATCGGATTACTCCTCGTTTTAGACGTAAAAACAAAAAAAGAACATTTACTGGCAATCAGTTTACTGCAAAAAAAAATCCTGATTTACCAAGTTTCTCTGCTAAAAAATTAAAGACAAGTAGTTAATTGCAACCTCCTACGGACAGCTCTATCCAGTATGTCATTTTGTGCTTTAATTTAGTCTTTTCAGCTCTTTCTCAATATATACTAGGTTGTTCAAAAAGTTTTGAAAGCGACATCTATAGAGCAGTAGAAGAACCAAAATTTTTACACCATTTTAATATTTTATCTTTCATATAAACATACCCAAAGTTTCATTCCACTCTGTCAATTCATTGTTCGTTTACAAGCCATTTGAAGTTGACGTGTCAGTGTATTTTTTTTACAATGGAAAAAACCGAATATCGTGCAGTGATAAAATTCTTTGTTTTAGAAGGTTTATCAGCAACGGAAATTCATACAAAAATGGTGAAAGTGTTAAAGGAATCTGCTCCTTCATTTCCAACTGCGCATCGATGGGTTTTAGAGTTTAGACGTGGTCAAAAAAGCGTTGAAGACGATCCACGCTCAGGACGTCAAAAAAGTGCATCAACACCAGCATTCATAGCAAAAGTACAGGATATGGTTTTGGAAAATCGTCGATTGACCGAGAGAGATTTAGCAGAGGCCCTAGACATCTCATTAGGCAGTGTGAGTCATATTTTAAATGAAGTTTTGGGTTTCAGAAAGCTCTCTGCACAATGAGTGCCGCCTTCGCTCACAATGGAACAAAAACACGTTCGAATGCGACTTTCTGAGCAACATTTGGAACCTTTTCGAAAGGATAAAAAGGATTTTTTGCGTCGATTTATCACTATGGATGAGACTTGGGTCTACCATCATGACCCTGAATCAAAACAAGAGACTAAAGAGTGGTGTCAACCAGGCACTTCGGCACCGAAGCGAGTTCGTGTCCAGAAATCGGCGAAGAAGGTTTTAGCGTTAGTTTTTTGGGATGCAAAAGGGATTTTGTTGGTGGATTATCTCCAAACTGGTAAAACAATAAATTCTGAATATTATTGTAACCTTTTAGACCAATTGGATGAAAAATTAGTGAAAAAAGACCCGGTTTGCACAAGAAAAAAATCATTTTTCATCAAGACAATGCACCTGCTCACACAGCTCAAAAAACCATCACTAAAATAACCAAATTAAAGTACGAATTGTTGCAGCATCTACCTTATTCACCTGATTTAGCTCCCTCTGACTTCTGGCTGTTTCCACACCTCAAGAAATTCCTTCGTGGGAAGCATTTTTCATCAAACGAAGAGGTTATAGCCGTCGTAGAGGAGTATTTTGCAGGCCTTGCAGAAAGTCACTTCTATGATGGGATAAACAAGTTGGAAGATCGTTGGACCTAGTGTATTTAACTTACGGGAGATTATACTAAGCAATAAAAGTGATTTCACCAACAAAAAAAAGTATCTTCATTTCCACTTTCAAAACTTTTTGAACAACCTAGTACATACAAAAACTTCAAAATATGAAAAAATATGAGTTTTAGAGGCTTATTGTATAATTTTGAGTCTCAAGAATAGAATCCACGTTGAATTTTTTAAAAATCTGTTACAGGAGGTCCACAATATGTCCTACCGTTTGAAAAGTAACTTTTGGATGACGCCCTCTACAGCAGCCAAGAGACACTAAAAATAAAAAAGAAAATTTTTTTTTTATTCTTTAGAGACTGTTTAACAATGTCCAAATAAAATTTTGTCAATAAATATAATATTTTTTTCATAATAAAATTTTTAAAAAGTGTTTTTCTTTTCTTTTTCAAAGGCGAATGTCCCCTTAAAGCAATTCTGAAAGGCGCGCTGGGTTGCGATCACAAAACATCTACTCGAAAAGTAGGTCTCAACGGCAAAAGCACGCTCCTTATTGTTCCAACGCATGATGGCGACTGAACTATGTCAGGACAAAACTCTATAGTCCCGCCTATTAAACGAGACCACTAGCGCTCCGTTACCACATCAACCGACTGAACGGTGCACATTTTAAAAAAAGAAGTTATGCTGCCGCATCCTGTATTATCGAAGCTATATGGTGCGCAACAAAGTTCCTGCTGTTTTTCAATAGATGGTTCCAGCAGTAAGTGCTTGTCGACTTCGACATATAAAACGACATGAAGCAAGCTTAGACATATGATAAACAAATTGTTTTGACACATAAGTAATTTTTTTGGCATCATATACTTTTGGTTGTGTGAAAATACCTTATTTTATATAAAAAAATCGAGATTTACGGGAAGTGTTGCTTTTCTTCTTTCATTTAAAGAAAACGGCAACTGAAGCACATCGAGAGCTCCAAAACGTTTACGGAGATGCTGCTCTAAGTGAAATGACATGTTGTGATTGGTTCCGTCGCTTCAAAGACGGTGATTCCGATATTGACGACCGTCCGCGTGAAAAAAGGTTAAAAACCTTCGGAAAAGCTGAATTGGAGGTATTGCTCGACGAGGATCCATGCTAAACGAAAAATAAGCTTGCTTTAGTATTAAGAGTTGCCCGCCAAGCCATTTTCAAGCGATTGCATGCGTTGGTAATGATTTAAAAGCAGGGAACTTGGGTTCCTTATGATTTAAAGCCAAGAGACGTTGTGCGTCATTTTCTTGCCTGTGAGCAACTGCTCCAGCGGGAAAATAGAAAGGGTTTTCTTCATCGCATCGTGACAGGTAATAAAAAATGGGCTTATTACAGAAACCCAAAGAAAAGAACGTTATAGGGACTGCCCGATCATGCTTCTACGTCGACGGCTCAGCTCAATATTCACGCTGCGAAGGTTATGCTGTGTATTTAGTGGGACCAGGTCGCTGTTATTTAATATGAGCTGTTGAAACCAAACTAAAACCATCACTGAGCAATGGTATCGAATTTAATTATTACGATTAAATAAAGTACTACGCAAAAACGGCCACAATACGAGTAGTGGTATGAAAAAGAGATTCTACTGCAAGTTGTAGCCAGCGACGGGCGATACTTCGAATGATTCATTTGTAACCATTTTTTTACAATAAAGTTGCATTTTTATCAAGAAAAACAGCGAAAACTTAGTTGCGCACCTAATAAAATAAAAACCCCTTATGTATTCATTTTCTATTAAAACGTTAATATTAATTGTATTTGAGTTCCTATCTTTTCTAATAAATTAATAAGTTAGGATAATCTTGATTAGGCTTACGAACTTATACGCAACTATTGGCACTCAAGATTGTCATTAAGTGCGTAGGTTTAAAATACTTAACACATTGCTAACCAGCAACTTTTCTGAAATTTTACCTCATGTGCCCGGCTATTGTTTTGAAAGCGGATGTGGAAGTAAAACAATATAAATAAACTTAATTAAATTTTTTTCTTAGAACTAAGAACGAAACTTGGCCAGTCTTATAAGCGAGACATAACTCGAGGTATGCAGACCAAATAATTACACTACAAGATTCCCAACAGTGCACTGTGAAAACAATAAAGATGCGAGAAAAAGCTTATTACGAGTTAACTCGTGACCGGTCAGCAACGCTTGGCCACGAAAATACGAGTTTACTCGTGATCGGTCAGAAATGTGTTAACTTGTAGACTGCAGGAAAGCCTATATATCGACTCTGAAGGCAAATAATTTTTTCCATAAGAATCATATGTACTAAAACGGGGTGGCAGTTTAAAGGTTAACTACCACTAGAGCAATTAGCCTCGCAAACGTCGTTGCGCGGCTCGTGTGTCGTCCTTGCCCGGCTAGTTGATGTCTCGGAGAGGGCGGTATTTGGGAGGAAGGCTGAAAGCTCTTCAACGCAAAAATAATAAAAAAATCAAAGATAATAGAAAAAGAGAAAAAAAAGAAAACAGATAGAATAAATAAAAAGATATAAAAAATATTTAAATGCTTTGTATGAAAATAATATAGAATTATAAGAATATAAAAAAAAGTCAATAGTCAAATATAAGAAAAGAAACGAAATGAAAAATATAAGAAAAGAAGAAAAGATGTTGAAAATAAACAAAATAATTTAATAATTTGACAAACGAGAATATAAATTAAAACGAAGGTAAATAAATAATAAACAGAGCAAAAATGAAATTTACAAAAAGAACGCACAAGGAGCGCAGGTAATAACAGCTGAGATCCTGCACGAAATAGGCTCCCGCGCGCTACGCACGATATCAGTGCGAGAGACAACAAGCGTCTCTCGCACTACGCTTATAAGAGTGAGAGAGAAAGGTCTCCCTCACTCGCGCGCGCCGCATAGCGTACGGGTGCGAGAGAGAAGACTACTCTCCCGCACGGAGCCCGTTGGAACGAGAGAGAAAGCGCTCTCCCACTCCTGCGCGCCACGTCTACTGCAAGTACGAGAGAGAAAACGAGCCTCCCGTACTGCGCCGTAGAAGTGAGAGAGAAAGCGCTCTCCCACTCTTGCGCGTCCAACCTTACGCAAGTGCGAGAGAGAACGCAACTCTCTCGCACTGATCTTACTAGAGTGAGAGAGAAAGGCGACTGCGAGAGAGAAAGCGACTCTCCCGCACTGCTGCTACTAGAGTGAAAGAGATACCGCTCTCTCACTCACGCGCGCCTATTCGTATATAGGTGCGAAACAGATCACAACTCTCTCGCCTTAACTATACGAGAGTGAGAGAGACGACGCTCTCTCACTCGCACGAACCGCGTAAAATAAACGAAATAAAAAGCGGAGTAACCAGCGGAGGTTACTACGCAAACAAAAAATTATATAAAATTACGCGCGCCGGAATTAAATTCATAAGAGACTTACTCTTGGCTGGCCAGCCGCGTACGCAAAAAAGGAATAAATTGCCGCTCGAAGCGGGACGCCACTGCCGCCGAACAAAATCGCCGGTGCCATCGCCTTACTGCTACGCCCCTGGTTGCTGGTGACGGTGCCTTATATGCTGCCAACTGCAGCTGCACACCTACACTATAGAACACGCGACCGGGGCGCGCCAAAAATACAAAAAAACTTTGTGCGGAAAAAACTTGCTGAGACGCGGGAAGAGGGCACGCGTCCGAACTATCAAAATAGCCGAAGGGAACTGCTTAAACGCGAGAAGACGCTAGCTTCTCTAGCCTGAACTAGCCTATCTTTTCTATACGGCATACGACTATTCTATCTATCGGCGTGTACCGTATTTTCCCGCCCGGGGCCGTTACGTTACCGAAATTAAACTCGGCTTGCGGACCGCGGAAGCGCGTAAAATATAAACACGCGCAGAATACGGAGTATTCTCCGTGACAGTACATAATGTTTAATTATATTAAAGTTTATATTTATATATTTAGGCAACTATATATGTACAAGTAGAATTAAAAAACATTTGAAAAAAAGGTGAACAAAATTTTTTAGAAGTAAGTAAAGTCATAACATGGAAGGTGCTTGACCTTTATCTTGTTAATTCCAATTTATTATAGCTTATTTTGTAGGAAGGAAAAACTAACTTATTTTTATGTATGTAAAAACAGTCTGTCGACTAGGTAAAAGTCACTTTAAAAAAGTCAGTCTAAAAACTATATTCATTAAATTATCGATTTCGTTAAAAATAAAAAATAAATACAAAAAGAGAATGTTCAGCACGAAAAAAGATAATATAATTTATAATTCTTAAAATTTAATGCAGTTTTCTAAAAACCCTTAAATAACACTTCCCTGCTAAAAATGATCGATTAGGACTAATTTAAAGAAAAGCTAATAGCTTCTAATATGGATTTGTGCTTGGTATTTCTTGTATATAAACCAATTAATCTAATTATATCCCCACTAGTTTGGTTAGCCAATCAAAATAAAAAAGTTATGTTGATTGACCAATCACAAGGTGGCTTCATCCCCACCACCATCCCTGCCACCGTGAAGGCCATCTTTATATGGAAGACCTCGAGATTTGAAATTACCAATTTTAGGTCTGGCCTAAAGAAACGAACTGAAATATTCATCAAAAGTCGGCTTGAAAAACTCAGCATGCGAGTCAACCAAAAAAAAACATACAATATAATCAATTATCCTTATGAAAGCCTAAAATTCTTATTACAGAAAGTCTACGGAGAGTATAATTTTAAAACTAACATCTTTCACGAACACAGGTCGTCTCTTAGAAAGCAACTATTTCAGCCTTCTTGAAAAGATGCAGGGACTACATCACCGTTCCGAAATTCCATCAATTAAGAAACCATTTTGGAACCGGCAAATTATAAATCATCCTCCACAAAATAAGTCTTTTATTTCGCAAAGAAATAGTCCACTATACTAAATTTATAATTAATCAAACCTCTCAAAACACACATACTTCATTTCTAATTCCATTAACCCTTATATATGGACCGCTCTAGACAAACTTACTTATAAGCAAGTGTTACAAATCTACGAACAATCGATCGAAGCTCGAAAGACAAAATTCTTGAAATTACAGCCACCTTCTGACCTCCCACTTCTACTCAATATTGTAAAAAATATCTTTAACCAATCTTTCGACTCTCATAAAATTTTTGCTGTTTTCAAAGGACATAATTTTACAATAGCCTCATCCAAGATCCAAAAAAAAAAAAAATGAGTCACCTAGAATCGGCCATTTACTATTTGTCTCCAGAACAAGCTAACGACATCCAAAGAAAAATATCTAATATACTCCAAAAAGCTACCAATCCCATTTCTAATCTAAGAAATCAAGAAAAACATCTCTTTTAGAAAAATAACAGAAATTCTAACATTATTATTCTCCCAACTGACAAAGAAAATATAACTACAATATAATCATGAACAAAATGGATAACGATAGTAAGATCAATCAGTTTATATCTGATGACACGTACGAAAAATTTTAAGAAGACCCCACCAAATCCATAGCTACTACAACCTAAAAACTTATCAACCAATCACTTTCGAAATCAATTATAAAATGTATTTGACCTACGAATCCTTGACCACCTAGAATGTACAGTCTCTCAAAAACACACAAATAGTTAACACCGCTCCGACCCATAGTAAGTGCTATCAAGTCTCTTACATAAAGTCTAGCTCGATTTCTATCCAAAAAGCTCATACCGTTTTCTGAAAAAATCAACACATCGGTATGCAATTCTTTTCACTTCATTGAAAAAATACAAAACACCAAAATGGGACCTCTCTGAAGAAGTGAATATTCACGAAACGTCAGCTTAAGAAAGTCAACTCGGAAAAACATACAATATGAATAATCGAAATTATTAAAATTATTAATAATTTCTTATTAATAATTCATAAATTAATAAAATTTTTCATAAATTTGCTAAAATTGTGTTTATTTTGAATTAGAAATTAATAAAAAAAGATTTAAAAAGTTAGTGATACGCTTTATTTGAATTTTCAGCTGATAAATGATGAAAAGAAGTTAAAAAATTTTCAAAAAATTAATCAATCCCAAAATGTACTTCTGAGAATTCATTGCAACGTTTTAAAGAATACATCTCCTTTCATTAATGTTAAAATCGTAACTTTGATAAATAGTTGCAAAATAAATAAAACAAAAAAGATTAAAATTTTTCACCAATTTTAATCCATTTATTTTAGAGCTATAATTTTTGAAGGTAAAGTAAATTTCATTATAAAAAATTTAAAAATTCATTTAAAAAATATTTACGGAAACCAGAAATAAAATTAATTTTTCAGTTTATAAACGACGTGTCAATTATAATAAAAGAAGGAATAATAATTAAAATGTAAAATACATTTTTTTAATTAATGTGTTAAATTACGCATTGGAATATGTAATTATTTAGAGATGTGATGATTTTTATAACAAATTAATAACAAATTTTTAATGAAATAAAAAATGTCTAGTTCTTACATTAAAAATATTTAAAGATTAAACGATACTTTTTGCCAAAAAAGATTTGGCGATATCAAATCCGCGCTCGTAAGCTGCGTAGCGATCGACTAACTCAAAAAACAGTACCTAACCTCACACAAGGCAAGATTCAATGCCTTATCAGATATCGAATTCCATACAACTTATGTGAAATTTCTAGATATTTTAAGTGCTTTTAGATACCTAGAAACCTACCCTCGCATTAAATAAAAAAAAAGAAAAACAAATTCCGATGAGAATTTAAAAAGGAATTTAAATTCAATCGAAAATTTAAAATCAATTATGGGTAACGTACTTATAAGAAACGGCATTTGTGTCATCTTCACCGAGAGCTCATTGATTGCAGTATCGTTCACCTCATTGAAAAGTCAGGCGAATAATACATGACGAAAGAGGTAAGTTAAGAATTTAGAAAAATTTCAACAAATTCGCTACGGCTCTTGGACGCTTTTTTTTTAAAAGTTTCTCTTGGGAGAAATTTTTTAAAAAGTACAAAAATTCCACTGACATCACTCAAGGAATACGTACTATATATTATAGAATAGTATTATTTCTGGTAGCACAAAAAATCACTAAGCAGCAAGTAACCATTGCACCCTTACATTTTGGTAAATAAGGAAAACTTCTACAATGCTGGAGAGCGCAAAATACAAATATACATTAACCTTGGAACAAAGTTGATTAGCTCAACGAAATGGCTTTTAAAAAATTACCAGAGTAATTGTCAACTGATTATCAAATAATGCGTCAAAGATAGACTCGTCCAAATACAACCTAGTAAGCTAATACACTTAGGTATACAAAATTAAACGCTAGAAAGACTCGAAGCACTCGACGCGGAAGATTTCAGCTTCTAGAATGTAATAAGACAGATAAAAGAACCTCTGACCCCTTCCACAGACCTCCTCCTAGTCACTATCATGTTAGCTGTAATGTCTGCATTAACGTTTCTCACAGCCGCGTATATTTTAATTCTTCTCTGACATTTTAAGAACGAATTATACGAAGTATAATCATGAAGTAAGGTGTATTCTTGAATTTCGCAAACTTTGTACACTCTAATTTGAAAATTTTTCTTGTTATGTTGGTACACTCGTCACGATCATATGTTCACAGTTTCGACTATATGCAACGTCGGTGAATGACCTCCGTTTTTTTTTTTTTTTTGTTTTGTCAGCCGAAAAGTTCTATACTGTCTTTCCTAACACAATAATCCCCTCCACGACCTATTCGACGCACTCTCCACTGACGTAGACCATTGGGAAACTGAACCTAAGCTTAAACCGAGAATCGAATAGCCGCTCTCGTTGAACTCAGTTTTACTACGATGCGATTTTTACAGACAATCGTACACATATCATAATAAAATAAAATTCTTCCTTCTAAGTGAGGAAATAACTAAATCGCTAAGTAAGTCAATACAAATTTCATTGACATTCGACATACAAATTCTTGCAAGGTAGTCTTTCTTATAGCGTAACTTGGAACAACGCGCAATAATCTGGAATGTCCTGAATTCTTGTAATACACTCCAAATAATTTTTTTCAAATAAATAAATAATTAATTAAATGAAAATTTTTTAAAAAGTAATTAATTAATCAAGTGAATTAAAATAAATAATTAATTTAAATTAACTGCAATAGGCCAACTTTCAACTGTTATTAATTCCTCTGGTTTAATTTTTAATTTCAGCGACAATTCAACAATCTAATTATTACTATTAGGCTGCTGCAGATAAAATGGCTGCTTTAGCAATGACATAAAGTTGGCTGCAATTTTAGTGTATTATGTTGGCACAAGACGGCGCAAATGATATGACATATTGAAGTATAAATACTGCTACCTTGGTTTATGGAGTCATTTCTGTTTTGCACTTTATAGTGATCGTAAAAACAAAAAGAGAAAGTGAACATGGAAGTGAATCAAAAACGGCTACTTTTACTATACGAATTTAAATTAGAGCACAACGCAACGGAAGCGACGAGGAATATCAACAGCGCATTTAGGCCTGATACAGTTAGCAAACGAGCCACTCGGCGGTAGTTCGAAAAATTTCGATCCGGAGATATGGACCTTGGAAATGAGCCACGTGGACACCCAGAACCATCGATCGATAACGACGAGCTGCGTGCATTAGTGGAGTCTGATCCCCGCCAAACCATAAGAGATCTTGCCCAGAAATTAGGCGTTCACAATTCGACAGTTTGCCGCCACTTGCAACAACTTGGAAAAGTGAAAAAGCTTGACAAATGGGTTCCGCATGATCTTACCGAGCAAAACATGACGTATCGAATGGAGATTTCAAGTTCTCTTCTCTCCCGCAACAAAAAGGAACCGTTCTTGCACCAAATTGTGACCTGCGATAAAAAGTGGATTTTATACGATAATCGTCGCCGATCGGCCCAATGGCTAGATGACGATGAAGTGCCAAGACACATGCCGAAACCAAGCCTTCATCCAAAGAAAATAATGGTAACTATTTGGTTGTCTGTAGCTGGAGTTATCCACTATTTGTTCCTGCAACCTGGCGAAACCATCAATGCTGAGAAATACTGTGCTCAACTGGATGAAATGCATCAGAAATTGATAGTCCAACGACCTAGGCTTGTTAACAGGGATAGAGTGATACTGCTTCATGATAACACACGACCTCATGTATCGAGAACAACGGTCCAAAAATTAAACGAGTTGTGCTATGAGACTCTTCCTCACCCTCTATATTCACCAGACCTCTCACCAGCTGATTACCATTTCTTTAAACATTTGGATCACTTTTTGACAGGAAAAAGATTTAATAATGAAGCTCCTGTCAAAAATGCCTTCGAGGAGTTTCTTCGAACCAGAAACTCAGACTTCTACAAAACTGGAATAAATGTACTTGTATCTCGTTGGGAAAAGTGTGTTGCATCTATTGGTACCTATTTTGATTAAATAAATTGTCTTCATAAAAAGTTACAGCTGTTTAAAAGTTTATTACTAAATCGTCCATTTCATGTGCAGCAACCTAATATTTAACTATGTGATAAAAGAAAATAATAGTCCACAAACAGCTAGATTATTTTATTTTATAAACAAAACTGTACAAAAAGAAATTGCATTAATAATTACAGTTTGATTATTAATAGTAGAAATTTCAATATAAATTTACAATCATTCTAGCAAATATTTACTTAATAACTATTTGAAAATTAAAATAATCAAACAAGTACTCCAACAGTCCTTAACGAATAATTAGAAATTAAAATAAAAGTGATTATTTGAGCTATTATCTTACTAATCTAAGGATATCATTCGTATCTATAATAGCAATCTTTTTTTAGTATTTAAATAATCATTTTTATTTTAAAATCACTATATAAATTAATCACTTAAAATGCGAAAAACAAACTTCATTCTTTTTATAAAATGCGTTAAATTTTAAATAGAACACGATTGTACAATTTAAATTAACATAATTTTATTGTCAATAGTAAATAATGAACCTATGTAAAAATTCCGCAAAAATGGATCATCTCTCTCTCTCTAATTTTCACTCTCCCTCTCTCTAACCGAGAAGCCCGCCAGGAAGAGGGGGCCCGAAAAACTTGACCTCTTCCCGAATTCCCCGGTCAAAGAAGGAATTTGCTGAGTAGCTTTTTGAACGCATTTAGATACGGCACAAAATGATTACCAAGC
The DNA here is from genome assembly GCA_949987625.1 of Chalcis sispes. Lineage (NCBI taxonomy): Eukaryota > Metazoa > Arthropoda > Insecta > Hymenoptera > Chalcididae > Chalcis > Chalcis sispes. The sequence goes on along the minus strand of OX465098.1, from coordinate 22,506,713 downwards.
AGCAGACCACAGGCAGCACTCGAGGACCCGCGTACTATGCAAAATACTACGAGGGAAACATTACTACGGACCCACGTACTACGCAAAACATTACCATGGAAACATTAATACGGAAACATTACTACGAGGAACATTACCAAGGAACAAGTCACACTACTACAAGCAAGCAAGGAATTATCGCTACGAGCAGACCTCAAGCAACTACAAGGAAACTACTAGGAAGCAACTACGAAGCAGCTACGACAAGCAGACTATTCAATTTTTTAAATAAATAAGAAGAAGACGACGAGAAGTCAACCACAGCAACAGAGAGAGAGAGAGAGAGAGAGAGAGAGAGAGAGAGAGAGAGAGAGGAAAGATTTGTCACGCACCACTAAATTCTTAAATAAAAAGTGAGTTCGGATTTAAATGTTCTAGGATTTTTTCTTTATCTTAAAATCCTCCAACAGAATTATTGGCCAAAACGCGGCCAACTATTCTGCTATCCACTATCATCTTAGTAGAACCTTATCCAGAGCAGGGCTCGAGGCTGATTCCAATTTCAGGAATCCAGTCTCCTGCATCTGCTCAAACGTGGAAACCCACACCTCTCTCAAACAAACGTTTACAAACTGTATCCTCTGCCACCCCGAGCCCATAAGCTTTAATGTTTAGGCTCAAAAACAGCAAAATAGCAGTGTAGCTTAGCTATAGCGGAAAGAGTAACACCCGACGTTACATAATAAAATTTTTGGAGGCCCCGAGGGGGTTTCGAAGAAAAAGGAAGAAGAAATAAATTTTTTTTCCTTCTTGAAATCTTTAGAGGAAACTGCAAGTTTGTAAGAGTTTGTCCTTTTCTTTTTTACTTTTCTCTCTATCTTTGTACGATACAATAACAAAACGAAAATAAAAAAAAATTGTGACATATTTTAAACAAATTTACAAATAAATTTAAAAGTAGAAGCATTAACAAAAGAGAACAATATTAAATATAAACATTACAAATGAAATAAAAATTGAATCTAAATAGCAAGGAAATTAATATAAAAACTGTGACGTGGTGTTTTTGTTGGAGCCTAACTAACAGCCACGCAGGGCTGTGCATACCTTACCTGCCCCAAGTACAGGGGCTTCGAGCTCAATTACAGGCTCTAGCAAGGAGTTAATCTCAGGAGCCCCTGGCTAGTCGTGGCAGTGCTCACACACACTGCAGCAGGGTTCCTTTCCAAGCTCTTTCCTGTCCTTGTAGTGGTCCCCGTACCTGCAACCTCCCAGACAGCAAATAAACAAGGAAGAAAATAGTAGTAGCAGCTGCACCTTGGAAGGGAAGTAGAAGCTGCCACACAACATCATAGGAAAGTGAAAGAGGAGGTTAGAAGGCAAGTAAAAACATATAAGCACAGCATTTCAGTGCAAGTAATTACGCACCTGAAAGTGTCTAATAGCGTGGCCTCGCTGCCGCTGCGAGCAGGCCATCGCTGTCCCCGACACTGCTGCTTCGCTTTCTCTACCGCTCATCGTTCGATTTGCCAGCTGCTGATCCGCCGTACTGCCACACCTGAAAAGAGAAAGAAGAAACAAATTAGTCGACGCCTACCAGCCATGGAACGCGTCGACTTACCTGGACTCCCTGGACATCGGAGGTAGATTCTCGCCGCTCCGGAGAAGAAACACAACAACACTGGCACTCGCGAGCGGATAACCTAAATGCGCACTGCTGGCGAGCAGTAATGTCAACTGTCGACAGCGCTGAGCGCGCGCGGCGGCTGCGTCGCGTAACGTACTTTACACGTACGTTGCGCTGGCCCAGAACAATTATCTAAAAGCCGCGCTCGCGCAAGTGCCACGCCAGAGCTTCTCGTTTATTCCGTCCGGTGTGATATTTACGAGCATTAGTAGTAGCAGTTCGACTCCGTATCCGTCTTTTAGAGTAAAAACGAAACGAGCGTGCGAGAGCGGGAAAACCGTTATTATAGTATTTGAGGCGTGAATAGAATATCTGGTAAGTGCACCTAGGTGCAGCCGCTGTTACCAGGAGGCATCCCTGCAACGAATCGTCCCCGTATCCTTCCCGGCTGTGTGTATGCGACCGCGACGCGTGCTACGCGCCATTTTTGTCCTTTCGCGTCTTGTATGCCAGCGATCGCTCTAATCGTGAGCTAGCCATGCAAAAGTAATTGTCACGCACGAAACCGCGCTACACGAGTGTAGCTGGCGCCCTGGGCTCGCGTAAAAACGCGAATACTGTGTATTTAGTAAATTTTTAGTTCAAGTAAACGTGACTATTTTGTGTCGATTTTAATCAAAGGTTTTAACTTAATAGTAAGAAACCCGCCCGCTTTTCTCCCCCCCCCCCCCTACATTTGTACGCCACCCTGATCCCCAGTGGCGTTACAAAACAAATACAAGGAAAAAAACTTTAATTAAGAAGAATAAATCAATTGATAATAAATCAAAAAGGTGCAAAAATAAAAATAATAATGCAATATAAAATATGAGTAAGAAAATTGTGAAAATCAGACAAACGGAAAAAGATGAACAACTAGTAAATAAAAGAAATTAAATAAGTAAAAGCCAATTAAATAAGATAAACGAATGACAAGATAAAACAGCATAAACACAATTTTGAAAAAAAAGGTTTCTTTGTTTATGAAAAATAAGATACGAAAGAAAATTATTATAAGAAAATATATAATAATATATCAACACAATAAAGTGTAATAAATTAATAAACTAACAAATAAATAAGAAGTAAAGAGAAAAAATAAATAATAAATAAATTATACGTCAATTTTAAGTTTTAAATAATAAAAATATGAAGTCAATCTAAAAAAGAATAATAAAGAAGAATAATAAATAAATTAAAAAAAACGATAATTAATCGAATTGGAAAAAGGCAAGTCGTGGAAATAAATAAAGAAATTAAATAATAAATAAATAAAAAAAAAATTATAAAGATAACTTGGAAATAAATTGAATATAAAAGGCTAAAACTAGTGAATTTTTAAAAATATACAAGTGAATAAAGTAAAATAAAGGAAAACAAGTGAAATAGTAGAGTGAAATAATGAATAATAAATAAAGTGTCAAAGTGAAACAATTTGTTGTTGTTGTTGTTAAAGTGAAATAATAAATAAAGTGTCAAAAGAATAAAAAAGGATAGATTACAGATAAATAAAAAAAAAACAAATGAATAATAGAAAAAAAAAGGGAAAAAAAGAAGTGACAAATAAGTAAATAAAATATTAAATAAGAAGAGAATAATAAATAAACTAAAAACCCGATTGATAAACGATAGAAAAAAATAATAATAATGAAGTGAACAAAAAGTTTTAACCGTGCAATATTGATAAAAATAATTGAATTTGTAAAGGAAAGTGTTGAAACAAGTGAAAAAGTAAACCACGAGAAATAATAAATAAATTAAATAATAAGCGAATTTAAAGTGAGTGAAAGAAAGGCAAAAAACTAATGACAACTAATACAATAGATGGAGAAATGAATAAATAAGTAAAAAGTGCTGAACTAAGCCATAAGTAATACAAGTGAAATAAAACAAAAAAAATCAATTTAATAAAGAAAAGAATTGCTAACATAAGTAAAAAAATTAAATAAATAAATAAACCTATTTAATAAATGATAAACACCATAAATAAATTGAAATACGAGAATAAAAAAAAATTTTTTTACACAAATTGAAAAACACAAATAAATAAATAAATAATTTAATAATTAAGTAAACAAAAAAAAAAACCCAATTGAACATACATGCATTACTTCATAATATCGAAACTTGTATTAATTAAATATTTTCTATATAAATCTTAACATAAGCATAATAGAGGTAATATTACATATACGAGTATCAGATTTCAAATACACATGTTGAGCATCGTTTACACACTGCCTTGGTTTTAAAATACAAGTATCAGAATTCAATTAAAATTCTAGAATTATACTAAAATTACGAAATAATAATAATAAAAAAAAAAAAATTTGTTTTAAGTAATATATTCAACGGACATTTTTTTTTTTTATTTAATAATTTTTATTGCTCACGGATTTAAAAAAAAAATATATTAAAACTTATATTATTAAAATTAAAATACGGATATATTAAATTCATCCAAATAAAATTTTTTTTGAACTAAAAGAAAATTAAAATTAGTAACCTTTTTGACGGCGTATCCTAACAAATAATTATAAACAAACTAATAAAAATTTATACAAATGATACCAGTCCTTCAAGGAAGGCTCACCGATGCACATTTGTATACGCTGATCCGGGAAATTAGTAATCGCGTGCAAAAACTCGAGTTAGCGGATCAACAAAAAGAACAGCTGATCGAACGATTGGCATATGAGAATTCGAGACTACGCGCGCGTTTGACCAATCTCTCGAGAGACGTCGAAACTCTGAATCTAAAGCAAGTACGAATATTCCAGAAACAGCAAAGAATTCGCTGGTTTCGAGGGTTGCACGTAGGATTCTATATCCGAGACCGGAAAAACGTCCACACAAAAATTGAAACATTGGAGAGCGAAGTCGATTAATTCGCGAGCTAAAAATAAGTAAACAAAAATAAATTAAGTAAACTAACAAGAAAAATTTAAGAAATTAAGACGATAGGTAAAATAAGCAACAATAGAAATAATTGGATAAAATAACCAAATAAATAAATGAAACTAAAACAAGTGAATAATAAATAAATAAATAAATAACAAGAGTAAAGTAAGATAATAGTAACAATTAAACTAAAAACGAAATCTCTTGCTTAGAAACAACTATCTCCACATGTTGTCGCATAACTTATGACTTCAACATATTAGCTTCAAGCAACAGGGAACAAGCCCTGTATATTAATTTTTGCATTCTTCATTCAAGCAACAAATGATCGAAAAGAGACAAACCAGGAAACAGGTCGCTAAGGCATTAAAAGCAGAAAGAAAAAAAGACGAAATTGCCGATCCCTTTACCCGTAGACCGCGTGTATCTCGCTCTCCCCAGAATAGAGGTCTTGACTATCCCGTTAACTTTCCCCCCGAGAGTAACTGGAGACATTACCCCCCCCCCCTCCACATATATACCAACGTCTAATCGATCTAAACATCTTAGATCCAGACTCCCCGATAATGGCTCAACCTAATAAGAACGTTTTCGGTAGAAACGCCGGAAATGAAGGCGAACAAAAACCGATTTTTCCGACATCTCTAAAAGACGCCTTCAGTGTAGTCCCTGAATTCAACAGAAAAAATATCCCATTAAGTAAATTTTTAGAAGGCTGCAACAAAGCCAGAGAAATACTCGGGCCCTACGATGAATCAAACTTAGTAAGACTTATCAGAAGTAGAATAAAAGGAGAAGCCCGTGCCGCGATCCTCGGGTTATCATTCCCGACAGTTGAATCTTTAAAAGGCTTTTTCAAGGATATATAAGCCAGTACTAAAACTGAGCAACAGCTGCTAGAAGAACTCGGAAACGAGTTCCAGCGAGACAATGAAAGCATCATCGCTTTCGCAAATCGTATGAGAGATTTGGGAGCACAGATTAACGAAACTCATAAAATAGCTACTGGCGCCCTCGATCCCGAATTCAGAGCACAAACAAAAGCACACATAGTAGAGTGCTTTAAGCAAGGTCTGAAACCAGAAATAGAGAATAGAATGAAGAAAACGAACAATATCTCAGACACCGTAAAGAACGCAAGACTGGCTGAAAGACAAATCGCCTCCAAAACAGCCCTTCGCGATAAACAGCGAGCCCATAAAAAAGGATTCTTCTACGCAAGCGAAGAGGTTGCGAAACCATAGCTGAAAAGAATGAGAGACACAAGATACGAGCCACGGATAAACAGATCAGCAGTATGCCGTTTTTGTAAAAAACCTGGACACTCGGAAGAAACCTGTTTGCTCAAAGCGAAAATCTGTCAAATTTGCGCAAAGCCAGGACATACTGCCAATTTCTGCAACAGTGGCACTGAATGCCAAATATGTGGGCAAAGAGGACATACAGCAGTGCAGTGTAATAAGAACAGACGCGCAGTCGATGCTTGTCAACTATGCAACAAGCCAGGACACTCAGTACTGAATTGCTTTAAACGCACCAACAATACGCCTAGAGCAGAGTTGCGGTGCTACAAATGCGATATGCCCGGCCATACTGCAGCAGTCTGCTGACAACAAAGACCCCCCAATGTAACCAATTTACCCATTTGTAGCTATTGCCATATAAAAGAGCACGTAGTCACCGAGTGCAGAAAAAAGAGACATAACCTGGTCAAAAACGAGAAGAGTTTCCCACAACAGAGTGCCATCAGGGAAGCCCCACGAACACAAGTGCGCTCAGCTCTCCCAATAGAACTGGAAGATTTCAGTGGAGAGTTAATGCTATAAAAACTTGTAAAACTGTACCGTTCGTAAGCCTCAGCCTCCTCCAAAATAGGTTCCCCAGCACCCTCATGATCGATACAGGATCAGAGGTTAGTGTATTAAAAGCACGCGTCTTGCCAGATCACAAATATCTCAAGACCTTAGACGAATTTACACTACAAGGTTTGGGAGGCAAAACAGAGCAAGGCTTGGGGAAAGCAAAGGTAAAGATCGGAGAAACAATAATCGAATTTATTATAGTACATAATAATTTTCCGATCCCTTTTGACGGAGTATTAGGAGGGATTTTTTTCGAAACCTCTAAAGCAAAAATGGGCTTTGGAGACGATACAATACTAGTAAACGATAAACGCATTAAAATACTCTGGGACGATAAAGATTACCCGCATCTGATCAAGAATTCGCACAATATCACGAGCAGAACAAAAACTGGTCTGTCCATAGTTAAAATACTAAATCCACCGACCTTTACGGAAGGGGAACTGTTGATCGACTAGCGATCCGAGATAAACCTTATAAAATCAAGTCTACTACCACCGGAAGAAGAAATCAATACGAGAGAAAGGTACAATTTGAGAGAAATTGGAAAAAAAATCATACCTACCTTGGAAACGATAGAGATCTCATTTCTAGGAAGTATGATAAAATTCAGCGTCATAAAAGACGACGTGTATATCCCAGGGCAAGGAATATTAGGCTGTGATTTTCTGCGCGAAAACAAAGTACACCTGCACTACATCAACCGCATGATGACATGTAACGGAAAAACGCAATCCTTCGAGATTGGAAATGCACTCGACAACATAGATAACAAAGAGGGGAATATTCTAGAAATCGTAAAAGACGAAAATCACGATAGTAATGCAGCTACAAGGAACAGTTATCTGAACTCAGAAAACGAACTTGCTATCGATTTAGACTATCAACTCGAGTCAACCGCTGACTTTCGAGACGCTAGGTCTCGCGATGATCCCGAACTCAAACAAACCATCAATGACCACCTACGTATGGACCATCTGGATGAACAAGAGAAAGCAAATGTCACCGAATTAGTAAATAACAATAGGGACACGTTTTACCTACGTGAAGACGATCTCCCGGGTACAGACCTTATTACGCACGAAATCCCAATAACTGACGACAACCCAGTCCACGCCAAGCAGTATCGCTTTCCGCATTCGTTGAAAGACGAAATAAATCGACAGGTGAATGACCTACTAAAGGCAAGGATCAGAAAAAACTCCCATTTACCCCACAACGTCCCGGTTTGGGCCGTCCTAAAGAAACCAGACTCACAAGGCCGCCCTAGATGGCGCATGGTATTAGATTTTATGGCCTTGAACAAGAAAACAATAGGCGATTCGTATCTACTTCTTTATATCGAAGAGATGTTCGATCAAGTAGAACCAGCCAAATACTATACAGTGTTCGTTTTAGCGTCAGGATTCCACCAGATAAAGATAGACCCGAAAGACGCACACAAGTCGGCTTTTAGCACACCATTTGGCTATTATGAATTTGTACGAATGCCGTTTGGATTAAAAAACGCGCCCGCTACCTTCCAACGATTAATGGATAGACTCTTAAAGGGACTACAGGGCGTAAGTCTTTTTGTTTATCTTGACGACATTGTTATTTATGCAAACAGCATAGAGGAACACGACACGAAAATTACCGCTTTAATGCAGCGTTTGAAACAAGCAGGTTTGAAACTGCAAACCGACAAATGCGAGTTTTTGAGACGCGAAGTCACATATCTTGGCTATATGATTAGCGGGGAAGGATTGTGCCCCGACCCTAAGAAATTGGAGGCCGTAAAGAACTTTTCTCAGCCCAAAAATATGAAAAATGTCTGTCAGTTCCTCGGACTAGCAGGTTATCATCGTCATTTTATCAAGGGATTTGCATACATCTCAAAACCCCTGACTAAATTACTAAAGAAAGAAACACCATTCGAATGGAATGAAAAAACAGAAAAGTCTTTCAACTTGCTAAAGGATATGTTGTGCACTGCCCCCGTGTTACAATTTCCAGATCTTTCACAGCCTTTCATAATTACGATGGATGCCTCAGGTTACGCAGTAGGAGGAGTCCTGTCTCAAGGAGAAATTGGGAAGGATTGGCCAATAGCTCATACATCGCGCATGTTACACAGCGGAGAGGATAACTACGAAGTATATAAGAAGGAAGCTTTGGCCGTGAAACAAAGTGTGACAACGTTTAGATCCTACGTATACGGACAAAAGTTCACAATAATAACCGACCACCAACCTTTGGTATAGTTCAAAACGGCAGACTTGAATACTAGGGTCTAAAAATGGCCATTTAAGTTATCCGAGTATGATTATGAGATAATTTACGAACCAGGAAAGTTAAACGCTAACGCAGATGCATTATCGCGTATCTCAGTTGAAGAAGGTGCCATTAACGTTGTAACACGTGCACAATTAAAAAAGAAAAAACCTGTCCCTGATAAAACCCAGGAAAGTCCTTTGTCACGCAAACTTGTGGAACCAATACAAAAAAACCCTAGGGGGAGACCTAAGAAAAGCCAAAAGGTCTACCAAAATACGGAAGGAGTCGTCCCGCGACCCAAGAAAGACATCAAATACGAAGAGAGCGAAGACGATCATTCCGACGAAATCGCAGACCCCAAACCCTTCACGCTTTCATCAAGACCCCAAGTTGACAACGAAGAAGATTCCGATCCCGACGGATCTGAAATTAGCGACGAGGAAACATTAAGTGACCGACCCGTCGTAGAAATAAGAGAACCCCTACACACTTAAAACAATAACATAGTTTATTTCATTGCCTTGAACGGAGATAATTGCGACGAAGGCGCAAAAATATTGGATGAACACAACAAAATAAACACTACCAAATGTTTGTTAACCCTTTCGCTACGGGCGGTGACTATAGTCACCAAACGCCTGACGCTCGGTACGTACGGGAGGTGACTATAGTCACTTAACGCCGAACGCTCGGTACGTACGGGCAGTGACTATAGTCACCCAACTTCTGATCCTCGCTGCATACGGGCGGTCACTTTTGTTATATGTTATTTAATTATTTGATAACCCTTTCCTTTCTACGAGTACGGCAGGCGACTTAAGTTCTTCCGCAAGTGCACATTTGTGGCACAGCGGCCCGTTCTGCGTGAGTACCGCGCCGTAGAATTCGTCCGTAGCGAAAGGGTTAATAGGTGACGTACACCAGGTGAAATGCAAAGGTCGAAAGTCCTTATTCGCAGTGTGTATAAAGGTAGATCAACCCAAATCCCTCACTCAAACAAAAAGTAACTTGACTAAAGGATCGACCACTCTAAAAGATTTATTAATGAACCTAAAACAGAGAACTATCAGTATAGGTAAGAGCAAATTTATAGAAAATCTTGAATAGTCCGAAGATTAAGCTAAATAAAAGCCACCTTTAAAAATACACCAATCAAAACCATAGTTTGCAACGGAAGACTGAGATACGACCCCGACGAAAAACAAGACGAAATATTTTCAGAGTTGCACAAATCACCAATTGGAGGTCATCGGGGAGTCTCAAAAACCTTCAACCGGATACGTCAGGCATATTATTGGAAAAATTTGAAAAACGACGTACAAACTCGTGTCCAATAATGCCTCGACTGTCAACTGAAAAAGTTGGTACGTTTAAAAACAAAACAGCCAATGGTGATCACCAATACACCTGTCAGTGTTTTTGACAAAATCGCTATGGACATCGTAGGTCCACTTAAACTCACGAGCAAAGGACATGAATATATCCTGACCATTCAGGATCAGTTATTATATATTATACTTTGTTTAGCCGTCCCTTAGAGAACGTGTTGTCTACCACCATCGCAGACGCTTTAATCAGGAAATTCATATGCCTATTCGGAGCACCAAAAGCCATCTTCACAGACCAAGGGAAAAATTTCTTGAGTCATCTTATGAACAGGATTGCGAAGAGATTCCGAATTGAGAAAATTAAAACGACTGCCTCCCACTCTCAGTCGAATGGAGCATTGGAAAAATCTCACCACGCGCTGGGCGAATTTCTAAAACAATATACCGACAAAAACAACGAATGGGACGAATGGATTGAAATAGCAATGCTAAATTATTATTCTAGTGTGCAGGAAGGCATCAAACACACACCATACAATGTAGTATTCGGCAAGCTCCCACGACTGCCATCCAACGATCCATTACACGCCAATGACATGCTCCCAAAATACAAAGATTACATCACAGAGTTGGTCACGCGCCTAAATGACATCCAAAATCTAGCATATGAAAATCTAATCCGGTCCAAAGAAAGCAACAAAAAGCTTTATGATGAAAAAATTAACCCTAAGCGCTTTAAAATAGGAGACTATATGTTCTTGTTAACCGGACCCAAACTACGGAAATTTGGCGATCATTATTCGGGACCCAATTAAGTATTAGAAATCCTCAAATCCCATAATATAAGGATACGTTACAAGAAAAGCGACAAAACCTCCCACGCAAACAGGCTCCGCAAATCCCACATAAATCGGAAATTTAAACACAAACGAAAAAAAGAAAGGAACACTAATAGCGAGAGCTAGCTATAAACGAGATAAAGCCACGTAAGACAATCAAATTGACTCTTATAAAAAAAAACACTTATAAAAATAAATACGTATAAAAACAGATAACTCAAATATCGCAAGTAATAATATAGTTAAATAATATTAATAAAGTAAATGAAAAAGGACATAAAACGTTACCCAAAAAAAAAAAAAAAATAAAGTGTAACGTCGGCGCAGCGTTTCACGTTTTTAAATCACTGATCGATCGGTAATGTTATTTTGTCGATCCCTGCTTTCTTTTACCTACACTCGCCTTAGAGGTGAGGGTAAGGAAGATCTCGTTTTTTTTACAAAATGAAAGAAAGAATAACTTTTTTTTTCTTTCTTCTCTGGATTTTCCACGAAAATCTTTTCTTTTATTTCCCTTTATTATTTTTCTTTTTATCTCTGGAACAAAAAAAGAAATAATAAAATAATCTTTTTCAATGTCCAGCTATAACGCGAAAGAATTCATAGCTTTAAGACGTCGGAAAAATGCATCTACAGCGCTATTTGAGACGCCGCGCAATAACAGCGTTTCCGGTCCAACTTGGAATGCCAAAGTATTATTCTTCTACACAGTGTGTCCCATGGAAAACAGAACTTTTTCAAAACATCGATTTATATTGGCGCCACCTATTAGTGGATGTTAGCAATGGAAAGGTCCATTCTTAACTGACATCCTGTCAAAATTCTATCACATTTGGTTCAATGGAAACCAAAATATCGCGCTCAAAGTGACAGTGTGTTTATGGCATCGGTCAAAAAATGAACTTTGAACAAAGAGCAAATATTAAGTTCTGTTTTAAACTCGGTAAATCCTTTACTGAGACCCATAATTTGCTGAAACAAGTTTATGGCGATAATTGTCTATCCCGTACCAGAGTGTATGAGTGGTATAAGCGGTTCCAGGAAGGTCGTGAAGACATTCAGGACGACGAACATCTAGGTCCTTCTAATACCGTGATTATTTAAAGTAACATTGGAAAAGTGCGTGAATTTATGAAAAATGAACCAAAATCTTCATTGCGATACATGGAAATGGAATTGAATATATTCAAAAATTTAATTCATCGCATTTTGACCGATCATTTGAATCTACGGAAGGTGTGTGCATGCTTTGTTCCACACAAATTGACCGACTACGAAAAATTGCTCCGAATTCAACATTGTAAGGATTTGATTAAAGAGTCAAAAAAGGACCCAAACTTGAAATATTCAATTGTGACTGATGACGAGACATGGTGTTTTCAATATGATCCCGAAACCAAGCGTCAAAGTGCTCAATGGAAGTACCCAACCGAGCCCAATCCGAAAAAAAGTCGTCTTGAAAAGTCAAAAGTGAAGACAATGTTGATTTGTTTCTGCGATTCAGAGGGTATTATTCATCGTGAATTCGTTCCACCTGGTCAAACGATTACTGCTGTGTTTTATCTTGGTGTTATGAAGCGTTTGCTCAGCCGTATTCGTCGTGTGCGGCCACAATACCGTGAAAAAGGGAGCTGGCGTTTGTTGCATGATAATGCCCCGTCTCATCGATTGAACTTGATCACGGATTTTTTGATTAAAAATTCCATTTTAACCATCAACCATTCACCGTACTAGCCGGATTTGGCTCCGTGCGACTTCTACTTGTTCTTCAAATTGCACTTGCCTATGAAAGGAAAACGTTATGCCGACGTAGAGGCCATCCAAAGAGCGACGACCGACATACTAAAGTCGATGGATAAAAATTATCTCAAAAACTCATTCGATATGTTAATTGATCGTGCAAAACGTTGTATTGATGCGAAAGGAGACTATTTTGAATAAAATAAATGAGATTTTCTGGAATATTGAGTTTTTGTCTTTATTTTTAAAAAGTTCCGTTTTCCATGGGACACACTGTGTATTGTACACTCGTAGTGAAAATTTTTTCTTTCTCTTCGCTCACAAATTAAGCATTAATTTAAATTAATTATAAAACCCATGTCAAAAAGGGCAGAAGAGAGCAGATTTTTCGTTTCCTTATGTATATGACACGTAAAAAGATAATGTGAAACATAATCACTAATTACTGTAAATGTTTTTCAGCCTCGATCTATTTTTAATGAAAACGAGTGTTACGTTTTCCCGTAAACTAACCGTATGTTTAAAGTCTTGCGCTACGCTTGTTTCCTTAGAACTTTTACACTATAATTCGATTATTCTAATTCCTCCAATTTATCATTATTATTTTTATATTTCTAAATAAAAGCAAAACAACTTATTTCGTAAACTCACTTATTCTTCATGAAATACTGAAAGGATTTCTTTTTGCTTTTATTTATTATTAATAAGATAATTAAGCGAAGTAAATGGTTGCTTATCCGTCATTGTAAAAAAATTTCGGACCTAATAACCGAATGTTATTGTAGAAATTAAACTATTATCATTATCTCCTAAATCATTGTTTTGTGGAATGTTATAATTTCCACGAAGTGTCATATTAATTTTATTTCTTAATTTTTCTCCCGTTAATGATTAAATTCTTCGACATTATGTTAAATTAAGCGTTATAATATTTACCACTCTTATATTTAAGGGAATCAAAATTTTTTTTATTTTTACCTTCCTGCGCATTCTATGTACGAGAGTTTTAATTTTGCAATGGAATTTATGTTTCTTCGCAGATTAAGACTAATTATAATTTTTCTTGTCGTATATTTCTTTTTATTTGAATAATTAAAATTACATTAATCATTAGTAAATTCTTGAAGTAATAATTGTTACTATTCCTTTATATTGATAATTAATTCTACTATTAATTAATTAAAAAAATTTTATTATTTTTGAAATTCAATTGAAATAACATAGCGCATGGTACAGCCAACGCAAAAACTTAAAGAATGTTAATTAAGAATTCTCTAATTTTATTTAAGAATAATGTCGAACAATTAATCAATTCACCGACACTTCGTGACAAATATTCAAAAATTAAATAAGGATTGTAATTAAAAAAAAATATAATTATTTAATCGTTATTCTGCATTAGTTCCTTTTTTTCTCTCAATAATCTAGTAATTGTAAATTACTTCTGATAATTTAAAGTTGCCACTCTTGTTCCCAGTGACAATCATTTTTAATTTAAATAATTATATTTTATTTTTTATATTTTTAAGATCAAAAAAAGTATATACAAAGCAAATAGCGTAAAATGCGACGAAAAACTTTGCTCTTTTTTGTAATGTGCGTAAAATTTTAAATAGAATGCAACCAATTAATCTAATTTAACATTTAATTATCGCAAATAATAAATAACGGATATGCGTAAAAATTGTACAAAAAGAATCTTCTCTCTCTCTCTCTCTCTAATTCTCGCTCTCCCTCCCAAGCGGAATACGCTCAAGATAAGCGATTAGCGCCCACCGCGCGCTAATTTCTCGCAATCTGATTTGCGTAGAATTATCTCTGTACGAGTGCATAAAAGCGCAAGCTTGAGATGCGGAGACGCATTCGACGTGAAGTTTTATTCAATTAACCATCACCATCAGTCCACGCGAATCGCCGACGATACGTTGCTGGATCACCACGAGCCGACCACGCCCCAGTTCAACAACATCGTTCCATCAATTCGAAGAATAAACCAAAAAGAGAGAGAGAGAGAGAGAGAAGTTATTGTAAAAGTGAGTAAAGACAGAATAAAAATATCTCTAATTTAAATTCATTGTTTTCTTTTTATTCTATCATCTATTTTTCCTCCGAGAGTCGCTGGACTAAACAAAAAGTGTCCTTCGACTTTTTCCTAAATATCATTTGTTAGGTCCTCTTCCGAGAAAAAACAAGCCTGTAGTGGCTTGCCGCATTCTCAGTCCCGGAATACACACCTATCTGATAAAAATTTAATTAATATCGTCCCGCTCTGTTATTCTTTTGGCCACCCCGAGCCCATTGACTTCAATGTTGGATGTCCAGGCTTAAAAAAGAAAAGGCCAAAGTTGCATGTTTAAATTAAGACTCCGACGTTACAAAAGCAGAAAAAAATATATATATATAAACACGAAATAAAAAAAAACACATAGATACTAACCTCATATCATATGATTATAAGACCAACTAAAAGAAACAGAATTAAATTATCTTTATTTTTCAAATGGATTTGACGAGAATAGATATTCTCTCATATCTTTTTGTTCCAATCTATAGTCTAATTGGTTACGACTGTGGACTACAACACCTGAACGTAACCACTGTATCTCTACTAGAAGTAGACGAATGCGACTTCCCTATAAACTCTGTAAATGTAACCCGTCGTTACATACAATTATTGCGAGTAGTAAATTATCGTCAAACCCATGTATTACAATGTAAAGTAGAGATACAGCGGACAGTTTACCACTGCGGAATGTCCTCACACAAATCTATAGTTAATCACGGTCAGGCCAAATGCATACATGAAATTAGTAGGCACGCGTGTACGCAAATGTAAGAAACCAGACTGTTTAAATTTGGAGACAGTACAGTAATTAGCGACATAAAAATCAATAGTGCCGTAAAGCATCTAATCGTTTACGCAGGTACACTCTCTGAGGATAGGCGACGTTCTGGAAGCATTTACCGAGACCCTTATGGTGCTTGTGAAAACATAAGATTACTAAAAATCACCTTAAGAGAACATTTTGCGAAAATAGACCTGGAAAATAACAAAATACATTTGAATTCCGGAACATCGTACACCCTCTCTAAAACATCTTGTATCGACTGCGAGAGCGGTTATTCTTTTTAGGATGCCCTACCCCTAGACCAATGTAAATTCGACCGTTACGGACTCTTATATGAGGGGTTAGCTAACAAAATCACACACAGTAATTTTAACTATGAAAGAAGCACATATTCCCTTGCCACAGACGACGTAACTTTTACCCTATCCAGAAAAGGCACCGAGAACTTATGTGGATACACAGTAGTCAGAACCGAACACCCTAAGCTGTTTATCCTAAAAAGTACCAAAGGATATTCGTTCGCGAAGCCAGCAAGGATAGCGATAGAAAACTTGGACATCTTCACGTATGTGAATTCTAAATTCGTGTACGTCGAGAAACACATCAAAACACAGATCAAATCTCTATACCATAACATCTTGCAGCAACAATGCAGGATTGAGAGACCGACACTGCTAAACGCCCTAACCATAGCCGACCGATCGCCTGACGAATTTGCTTATAATCTAATGAACGGACCCGGTTACATGGCAATTGTGGGTGGAGAAGTGGTGCACATCATCAAATGCATACCTGTAGAAGTAAAACTCCGACATAAAGAGCACTGTTACGCCGAATTACAAGTCTTCTGGAACAACAGGACTCAGTATATAAAACCTAAAGCCCACATTCTAGAAAATCATGGTACCAGGGTATCATGCAATGCCATCCTGCCATCATACTACAGAATAAATAAGGAATGGTTAAAAATCATGCCGAAACCCATGGAAGGTAAAACACCTCAAACGCTTAAGCCTTTCAGACAGATGATCTGGAAGTACACTGATCCGGTTTCTCTCGCTACTAGTAGCATCTATACAGAAAAAGATCTAGAGCAACTACAAGAACGAATTGTGTTCCCAATCGAGAAACCATCATTACTTAACAAATTCTCTAAGGAAATACTACTCTGATCAAAAAGTAAGGTGAATTGGTTTATAAAATGTAAATTCTTTATTTATTCTTCAAAATCAATTTCGTTCCCTTCAAAGTAATGCCCGTCCGATAAAACGCACTTTTGCCAACGTTTTTTCCAGTCCTCGAAATAGTCAGAATAGTTTTTTTCCGGTATAGCCTTCAAGACCTTCTTCGATTTGGTTTTTATCTCCTCAATCGTGTCAAAACGGTGTCCCCGCATTGGCCTTTTGAGTTTGCTGAATAGCCAGAAGCCGCACGGAGCCAAATCAGGCGAATACGGTGGTTTCGGAACGATATGAGTCAAGTTTTTGGCAAAAAAGTCGCGAAGAACCAATGCAGTATGACATGGTGCATTATCGTGATGAAGGAACCAAGAGTTGTTTGTCCATAATTCCGGCCGTTTACGACGAATAGCTTCACGCAAACGACGCATAACGCTCAAATAAAATTTTTTGTTGACAGTTTGGCCCAGCGGAAGGAATTCATAGTGCACCACACCACAATAATCAAAGAAAACTGTCAATATTACCTTGATTTTCCATCGACTTTGCCGTGGTCTTTTCGGTCTTGCTTCAACTTTTGCACGATAATCGCTGGATTGGTCAGTGGTTTCAGGGTCGTATGCGTGAATCCAAATCTCGTCTCCAGTAATGATTCATTTCAAGTGGTCCTGATAGTCCGACAGCCAAGTTGCACACACATCAACGCGACGCTTTTTTTCCAAAAAATTGAGCGATTTTGGCACCAATTAAGACTTGACGCGTTTGAGAAACAAAACATCCTTCAAAATGGTTTGGGCTAAGCCAAATGATATTATAACACTATCAGCAAGGTCTCTAATTGTCAATCGACGATTTTCAAGCACCAAATCTTTGATTTTTTGGACGTGGCCCTCGTCGGTAGACGTTGATGATCGTCTAGAGCGCGGTTCGACTTCAACGCGTTCTTGGCCCGCTTTGAACTCGTACTACTTATAAACGTTTAATTGTGCCATAGTTTGATCACCAAAGGCCTTCGGCAACATTTTCAACGTGATCGCACAAGAATATTCGTTCCGCAAACAAAATTTGATGCAAGTTCTTTACTCAACAAAATCACCCATTGTAAAAATCGGAAAATTCACTTTGGTTGTTTACAAAAACACGTGTAACTCGGAGATAATTTAACCTTTTGACAAACAGATGCTTGGCAAATGTTATAGACAGTCCTACCAACCTAGAAAAAAAAAATTTACCTGCCTGTCTAATGCCCGGGAGTTTTAAATGACAATTTTACCTTACTTTTTGATCACAGTAGTACATGGCCAATTTATAATGAACAACAAAGGCATCATCTCTAGACTTCTAAACGAAAACACAGTACGAAAAATACTAGACTAAGTCTGGGCTACAGCTTGGAATAGGTTGACCACATTCGGAACCGTCAGCTCAACTGTAATAGCCATTCTCTTGATAATACAAATACGAGGGTGGTCTGAGAAGTTTCCGACCTCAACGTGAAGATAGCAGCACTTGTCAATAAAAGCTAGCGAATTTCGTTGTTTATCCGTTGACAGTTGCTCACCAAAGTTTTAGCCGTTTTAGATGCGCAGTTGTCAGTTGACAGTCGTTTGAGTAAGTCGATGTGAGTGTTGTTGTGAAAATGGACAAAATTGAGTATCGAGCTGTTATTAAATTTTTGTTTTTGAAAGGCAATACGCCTACGCAAATCAAAAATGAATTAAACTCTGTGTATGGGGACTCTGCGCCATCATTTACCACAGTCAAATTTTGGGCAGCTGAATTCGAACGTGGCTGTAAGAGCTTGGGAGACGATGAACGTTCAGGACGTCCAAAAACTGCAACCCCTGCCGATACGAGGGCAGTCCCAAAAGTACCCGACTTGACAAAGAGAACAGTAAAAAAATTGCGAAAATTTTCTTAATTTTTTAACATATTCTCCATTCAGTTCGATACATTTTTCCTAACGATGTTCAATAGCTTCGATACCCGCTTTATAGTAGGAACCATCAAGCTCCTCAAAATACCTATTAACCGCAGACTCTACCTCTTCATTGTTGGCAAATCTTTTTCCGCTAAGCCATTTTTTCCAATTCGGAAAAAGAAAATAATCCGAGGGAGCCAGACCTGGCGAATAGGGTGCGTGAGGAAGCAATTTGAACTTCAACTCATTGATTTTAGTCATCACAATGACGCACGTGTGGACTGGTGCATTTGAGTGATGAAACAACACTTTTCTTTTCGTTAGATGGGGCCGTTTTTTCTTGATTTCATCAATCAAACGCTGCAATAAGGCTGCATAATATGCGCCGTTGATTGTTTTTCCTTTTTCGAGATAATCAATAAATATTATTCCACGCGCATCCCAGAAAACGGATGCCATGACCTTGCCAGCTGACTGAACTGTATTTGCTTTCTTTATAGCCGGTTCTCCCTTTTTAGTCCACTGCTTTGACTGCTCCTTGGTCTCAGGTGTAAAATGATGGACCCATGTTTCGTCCATGGTTATGAATCAACGCAAAAACTTGGCTTTATTGCTGCGAAACATTGTCAAACACTCGATGGAAACATCCTCACGTTGCTGTTTGTGCTTTATTGTGAGCAAACGCGGCGCCCATCTTGCGCACAGCTTTCTCATGTCCAAATTTTCGGTCAAAATGCGATGCACAGCACTTATTGAAATGCCTGCCATGTCTGCTATCTTGCGCTCATTCAGTCGACGCTCATCCAATACCATTTTGTGGATTTTCTTCACATTTTCTGACGTAGTGACCTCACTTGATCGACCACTGCGGTGTTCATCTTGGCAGCTCGTACGACCTCGCTTAAACTCAGCTACCCAATATTTGACCGTTGTAAATGAAGGAGCAGACTTTGCCAGAGTAGAATCCAACTCGGCTTTGATATCGGTTGGACTTAGACCTTTCAAATGAAAGTATTGTATTACATAACGATGCCCGTTTTTTTCCATGTTTACAAATTCACTGAGAGCGTTCACTTTGGATGTCTGTAAAAAAGAATAATAATAAACGTACTGTTATGAATTTTTCACATTAAGTTGTTGAAAGGTGGTATTGTCAATCGTAGTAATTGTTTTTTTAAAACTACCTGTATTCATAAGTCAGGTTGGGTACTTTTGGAACTACCCTCGTAACATCGCCAAAGTTTACCAAATGGTGCTAGACGACCGCCGAATTAAAGTTAGAGAGATAGAAGGGGTTATAAACATGTCCAAAGAACGTGTTTGCTACATATTAAATCAAGATTTAGGCATGAGAAAGCTGTCCGCACGTTGGGTGCCGCCTTTGCTCACGTTAGACCAAAAACGTGTTCGAATGAACATTTCCAACGCTCTATTGGCGCAGTTTAGGCGCAATAAATCTGAGTTTTGGCGCCGATTAATTACTGTAGATGAAACTTGGATACACCATTATACGCCTGAAACAAAAATACAGTCAAAACAGTGGACTGCAAAGGGGGAACCGGCTCCAAAAAAAGCAAAAACTGTTTTTTCGGCTAGGAAAGTGATGGCAACTATTTTTTGGGATAGTCATGGAGTTATTTTAGTCGATTATCTTCAAAAAGGAAAAACCATTATAGGAGCATACTACGCATCATTACTTGACAAGCTGAAGGCAGAACTTGCAGAAAAACGTCCACATTTGCAGAAAAAGAAGATCTTGTTTCACCGAGACAACGCGCCGTCTCACATCTGAGCGGTTGCCATGGCGAAAATCCACGAATTACGGTTCAGCTGCTTGACCATCCGCCTTACTCACCAGACCTAGCCCCAAGCGACTTCTTATTGTTCCCTCATCTGAAAATTGCACTCGGAGGACAGAGATTTTCGTCAAATGAGGAGGTAATCACCGTCGTGAACAGTTATTTTGCAGAGAAAAACGCCGAGTACTATTTGGATGTGTTAAAGAGACTGAAGCATTGCTGGGAGAAGTGTGTAGAATTGCAAGGAGACTATGTTGAGCAATAAAAAAAAATTAAGAAAAAATGTCTTGTATCTGTGTTAAGTCGGAAACTTTTTAGACCACCCTCGTATTAAAAGCTATAGCAGAAGACATAATCAACGGCTTCCTTCTTCACTGCATGTACGGATGCTCAACGCACCCCCTAGCCGCACTCGGTGGCTCTATAACTCGTCTATTTACGATTCAGACAACAAAACAGACTAAACAGCAACATGACATAGAGATGGAAATCATGAACCCAACACCGTAACCAAGCATCCAGCAGGAGGCCCAATACATCCTCCGCCAACAATCACTGAAGAACCAACCCTAGCCAACTTAATACCAGCAGCATCACAACAAGTCCTGTCATCGAGAAGCTCTGTCAACTACAGCCATTAAAAGAACCGCGCCTTAGAGTACAAGTTTTCATCGCTTTCATTCCAACTACGTCAGTACGATTGCTAGTTAATACTAGGATCACCTAGCAACCGTTCTAGCATGGAGGTGTAACGTTGGTGCATGTCCTCCGTTTTCTGTTTTTTTTTTTGTCAGCCGAAAAGTTTTTTACTGTCTTTCCTAATACAATAATCCCCTCCACAACCTACTCGACGCACTCTCAACTGACGTAGACTATTGGGAAACTCATCCTAAGCTTAAACCGAGAGTTAAATAGTCGCTCTCGTTAAACTCAATTTTACTACGATGCAATTTTTACAGACAATCGTACACATGTCATCATAAAATAAAATTCTTCCTTTCAAGTGAGGAAATAACTAAATCGCTAAGTCAGTCAATATAAATTTCATTCAAATTCGAAATACAAATTCTTGCAGGGTAGTCTTTCTTATAGCGTAATTTAGAACATCGCGCAATAATCTGGAATGTCCTGAATTCTTGTAATACACTCCAAATAATTTTTTTTTAATAAATAAATAATTAATTTAAATTAACTGCAATAGGCCAACGGTCAACTGTTATTAATTCCTCTGGTTTAATTTTTAATTTCAACGACAATTCGACGATCCTAATTATTACTATTTCACTATGTGCTGGAATAAAATAATAGTCTGCGACCAGCTACATTATTTTATTTTACAAACAAAACTGTACAAAAAGAAATTGCATTAATAATTACAGTTTGATTATTATTAGTAGAAATTTCAATATAAATTTACAATCATACTAGCAAATATTTACTTAATAACTTTTTGAAAATAAAGATAATCAAACAAGTGCTTCTCCAACAGTCCTTAACAAATAATTATAAATTAAATTAAAAATGATTATTTAAGCTATTATCTTACTAATCTAAGGATATCATTCGTATCCATAATAGCAATCTTTTTTTAGTATTTAAATAATCATTTTTATTTTAAAATCGCTATATAAATTAATCACTTAAAATGCGAAAAAAAACTTCATTCTTTTTATAAAATGCGTTAAATTTTAAATAGAACACGATTGTACAATTTAAATTAACATTATTTTATTGTAAATAGTAAATAATGAACCTATGTAAAAATTCTGCAAAAATGGATCATCTCTCTCTCTAATTCTCTCTCTCCCTCTCTCTAACCGAAAAGCCTGCCAGGAAGAGGGGGCCCGAAAAACTTGACCTCTCTCCGAATTCCCCGGTCAAAGAAGGAATTTGCTGAGTAGCTGATTCAACGCGTTTAAATACGGCACAAAATGATCACCAAGCAGCAGACCACTGGCAGCACTCGAGGACCCACGTACTACGGGCAATGCTGGTAATCTGGCAATGCTGCGCTGTTACCAGATCGCTTGCACGTGCATCAGTACCCTCTTATAGCTCAGTGCGAGTTACAACTCCTTCCGTTAACTACGTGATTTTTGTGACTACTATTAGTGAAGTTGTGTTTTGGTTGTGCGTTACACAAAATGGAACAGATGCTCCATCATGACAACGCCCCAGGTCACACTGCCCTCTCTGTCATAGAACTTTTGACCTCAAAAGGCATTCCTGTGGTTCTCCAGTCCCTCTATTTACCTGACCTTAGTCCCTGTGACTTCTTCCTTTTTCTAAACTGAAAAACGTCTTCAAAGAACGTCATTTCGGAACTTTAGAAAACATCCAAAAGAGTGTAACGGATTTGCTATAGACCATACCGCTTGAAGACTTCCAGCGCTGCTACGAAAAGTGGGAACAACGTCTCCATTGATGTGTAATTGCCCAAGGGAACTACTTTGAAGAGGACAACATTGATGTTTGAAAATAATAAAAACTTTGGTAAATAAAATATCGGTCTCATTACTTTTCTGGCACACCTCGTATCCTGAAGAATGCCATAGAAGCAGGATTCATAAGTAGTACATCAACATCTATTACTAATCTCAACATTTTCGCATTTATAAACTCCAATTTTCTATAAGGTAAGAAATATATCTATAAAGAACTTAAGAGAATGTACTACGGCATCCTAAGGTATAAGGACGGGTTAGAGCGGAAAATAATCACGAAATCGTTGGTGCTAGCAACGCTTTTACCCAAAAAAGTGTCGTATTACATAATGGGCTCTTCCAAATGCTATGCAGTCGAAGTAGGGGAAGTAATACACCTTCTGGAATATATCAGGGTTGAAGTATCTCGAAAAAATACTAAATAGTGCTACGAACACCTATTGGATTTAAGAGAAAAAAAAGAAATCTTTCTGTCTCTTTGGCGCATATACTACTTGCGATCGAACACTGACGGTCATGTTTAGGATCACTGATTGAATTATAAATTATAATTTATGATTTAACTCCTATCTGAACCACTAGAAGTAAAAAACCCAAAAATATTAAAACGTACCAAGACTATATTAAGGTTTATAAGTTCCCAGAACTTGGCATCAAACGGAATATCTGCGCATAAAGATTCAGATTGAATCTGTGATGAAATTCTATTTCCCGTAAAAACATGTTGGTAATTACTTGGTAACCTTGATAAACTTATCAAACAAGACTTATTCTTACTATTTTTGAGAATGCTCTACACGATGGCACAGCTTAAGTAATCAAAATGGATTTTCAATTGTTAATTAACAATTTAAAAAAAAAAAAAAAAAAAAAAAAAGAAAAATACCAAAGAACAAATCACTTCTTTTTTTAATTTGCAAAAAAAAAACAGGGTAAAAAATTTTTTTTCACCATCAAAATTAATTTGAAATGTGTTTTTACTTAAAATTTTCACTTTTTTTTTCTGTGCGATTTTTCATATTAAAATATCGGCCGATTCAAATTTGACAAAATTTTTACCATGCTTGTAGCTTATTTTAGGACGATTTTTGAACTTTATTTTTATTTTAAATAAATATCAATGTATCTATTTACGTTTACAAACTTTTTTTTTAATTAAAATAAGTACAAGGAAGGGTTACAGGTGATATTGAAACAAAATGGCGATTTCCCAGTCGAAATAAATTAATATTTTCCTATTTTTATATTGAAATTAATAGTAATGAAAGAGAATTTTTTTGGTTTTATGAACTTATTGGACAGAAATCAAGTGTTCAATAATAAATTTTTTAAAAAATTAAAATAGTGGATCTTCTTGATTGCATTTGGTGAATATTATAACAAAATCATCGAATTGAACAAACAAAAAACTATTTTATGGTCAGAAAATTCTAACCAAAAATTGATATACAAAAAGTAAAAATATTTAGACTTGCGTGATAGTTTTTAACTTCCTAAATAAAACTTAAAAATAGCTCTAAGACTTAATTTTTTAAGTGAGATCTATTGCATAAAAGGAAAGTTTATATTAGTTATTATAATATACATCATTCTTGTAAGAGAAAATATTGCTAAGAAATTTATGGAATATATTACCTTTGTTTGCCATATTGGATCAACCATTTTGATTTTTTAAAAACTTGATCATTCAGCACTTAATTTCTGTCCAATAAATCGTAAAACCAACAAAATTCTCTTTCATTACTATTAATTTTAGAATAAAAATAGTGAAATATTGATTTATTTTGACTGAAAATCACCATTTTGTTAAAATATCATCTGTAATCCTACCATGTACTTCTTTTGTTAAAAAAAACCTCATAAAAGTAAATAGATACATTGATAGTTGTTAAATATCTTAATTATCAATTTTAATCATAAATACTATAATACATGGATATGTCATATAGAGCTTATATAGATTTTACATTCATTTAATAGAAGCCACTTGGAACTTTGTCACACAGGTCCTACTACATCTGGATAATAACTTTAAGCTAATGATACAGATGAGCCGAAATTGGCGGAAGAAGAAAATACTAACGAACACGTAGAGCACATATATGAAACGATTGACCGATAAGAACCAGGGATCTACCTATTTCTTGAGACGAACCATACACACGATTCACTATGAAGTTTTATTTTATCTTCTTAAGAATACATACAGACACAAACTCACATGAAAATTTACAAATACTTAACGTTAATGGGCATTGATTTACCTTTCAAAGGGGTGTTTCCTTGAAGATTATCCGAAGATATATGAAAAACTTTTAAGATTAAAGTACTACAAGAAAAAAGGGACTATTCAAGTCATTGACGTAGGAGCCACATACGACCCAATAGTCAGTTACGACTGCTATGCTTCTACCCTTTTTCCAGAGGGAAAAGAAATATTCGTAATAGTGAACTGGCACCAAGAAGATAAATTCAGAGGCAATGGACTTACTTACGACGTGTGCAACACATATTTAATAATAGCAAGACCTATTATTAAGTGCAGTCACTGCATAGACCTCTTGGTGGACCTTGAATCAAAAAACAAAGAAAAGATGATATTCATTAGAAGCATTATATATATATAATAAAAATTAAAAAATTAAAAAAGTCAAGCCTTTAAGATAAATTCCACTGAGAGAAGGATTCCACTCGAAATAACGGTAAGCGCCTCTACCGGAGTGGCCGAGTCTGCAAAGGGAGGCAAGATGCTAAGCTGCTTCAAACGAAACAAAAAACATCAGACAATATACAGGGTGACCCAATTTAAAATATGCACCTGAATAACTCACCAGGAAGTGCTCCAATCGAAAAGTGTTACAGACAAAAATTGTAGAAATGCAAGCAAAAAAGTGAATGGTGGTCTTAGATTTGATCAGGACCATGACCATTAAAAGTCGTTTTAAGGTCAAGTTGAGATTCTCATATCAGAATTCCTACTTTTTGTCGCACGGAAAGACGTATTTTGATGAGATCTTAGCACAACATGTGATATTGCGGAGAAGCTCAATGTATCGCATACATGCATTGAAAAAAAATTCAAAATGCTTGGTTATGTCAAGAAACTCGATTTATGGATCCCTCACCAGCTTGAGGAAAAACCTTTGACGCAACGCATCAGCATATGCGATTCGCTTTTAGAACGCAACGAAATTGATCCATTTCTGAAAAGACTGAATACTAGCGACGAAAAGTGGATAGTTTATAACAACGTTAATCGGAAGAGACCGTGGGTGATGGAAGATGAACCAGCCCAAACGATATCAAAAGCAGAGATTCACCAAAAAAAGATTATGCTGTCAGTCTGGTGGGATTATAAAAAAATTTTGTACTTTGAACTCATACCACAAAACCAAACGATCAATTCAAACGTGTACGTTCAACAACTCGCCAAACTGAGCGATGCAATTTAAGAAAATCGTCCGGTAGTGTCAAATCGTAAGGGTGTTGTTTTTAACCATGATAATGTAAAGCCCCACACGTCTTTGGTCACTCGCCAAAAATTATTGGAACTGGGTTGGGATGTTTTCTCACATCCACCATATAGCCCTGATCTTGCGCCTTCAGATTACCATTTGTTTCGTTCCATGCAGAACTGCTTAAATGGTAAAATTCTTAATAACGCTGATGATGTCAGATTACATTTCAGTTTTTTGATAGCGAAGATCAGAAATTTTACGAACAAGGAATTTTGACACTGCCAGAACGATGGCAAAAGGTAAACGACAAGAACGGATAGTATCTAATTGAATAAAGTTATATTTTTAAACAAAAATTTTAAATTTTCCTTCTTATTTAAAATCCGCAACCACTTAGTTGCCAACCCAATAATTAGTTTTTAGAAAATACCTCCAGTATTGTCAATATATAATTGAATTCTTGGCTTAAAACTTTGAATAGTCGACAGAAGTACATACCTTGGTATACTTCTGCAAGCATAAGTAATTCTTTGAATCATATTTTCTTTAATAGTTGGAGCATTAGCATATACGGTGTTTTCCAAAACACCTTATAAAAAAAATCTGGGCTCGTAAGATCTAGGAATCAGGGGGGGGGGGCATTTAACATGATTTCCACCTCGTCGAATAACTATCCACCAGTTAAGGTGTCTTTGGTCTAAACATTCATGAACTATCTGTATTAACATTGCCATCGAGAAAATAAGGCCCAAGTAGAAAGCCATTAATAATACCACACCATACTATGAGACTTCACTGATACTAGTGATCAAATGCTCGAGTCTAGTGAGGATTCCTAATCGACCAACAGTGGGAATTATGTTGGTTTAATTGTCCCGTATAACGAAAAGTGGCTTTATCAGAAAATATCATATAATTAAAAAAATATGGCTGATTTTGCAATCTTAATTGAGCTCATTAACGAAATGGCAATCTTCTTCCAAATTCACATTGCGTCAGCTCTTGGGTTAAAGTGATGTAATATGGATAAAAACGATGCAGTCTTTTAATTCTTCTGATTGTTTCCCTCAGAATACCAGATCGTATTGCAAATTACCGAGTTAAATCATGAGGATCTAAATAAATACTGGCAAGCGCTACCAGTACTCACGGATCGTTTCTTACGATCGTCATTATTCTACGGTATTGCCGTGGCCTTTGAGGACTTTGTCTCTTATAATTCTGTTCAATTCTGAAAATAGTCCTATCATTCGGATAATGATGCCTTTCGGGAAAACACGCCCGATATAATCGTGCTGCTGCGCGATTTGACTAAACAATCTTTTTAGATATATTCCTCAGATATTAAACGAAGGAATAAGATATGAAAAAATTATTACTATTTTTTTTAACAATTTGGAGCGACAATTTCAGTCAAAAACGAAAAATTTTTTTCAAATGGACGCCATTTTGTCAAAAATCATAATTTTTGTTATTCCGTCGTTCAATAGCTGTATTAATATATCCTCCAAGAGAATCCACAATATTTTTTGATTTCAGATAATCCAAACCGCCGGAATGGAGATCACCGCTAAGCGCCTTTTTTTGGAGGTCGTTCGGGACATCATCTACAGGAGCGGTGTACATCAATATTTGTACATGATCGACGCGCTATTTTATTCTTAAAAGTTGGCTCTATTTAAATAATAATCACTTGTAATTGATAAATAACAACTAATTCTAAAAAAATTCATAAAAAAACGTCTTTTTTGAGCCTCGCAACTGCGTATAACCCCTTAAGGGAACGGTCTGGGTTATTTTTTCAAAAAAATTGATTTTCTAAAAACATGATTTTTAGGTACTATAGACCTATATAATTAGTGTAAAAACTTTTATTTTGGTCAGAAAAGGCAAGAAATATATATATATATATATATATGTGTATATAATGTAACGGGGTGGCGGTTTTAAAGGTTAACCGCCACAGGAGCGATTAGCTTCGGGGGACGCGCAATTCGCAAAAGGTGCGAATATGCCCGTTCCACCACCTTTTAGGTAGCTAAAGTCTCGGACGACTTTGCTCCTGGATCCAGGCACGAGAAGCCGTTCTTTGGACCCAACTTACCCGTTGCAACGCCGCGCAATCGTCGTTGCGCGGCTCGTGTGTCGTCCTCGCCTGGCTAGTTAAAATCTCGAAAAGGGCGGTATTCGGGAGGAGAGCTGAAAGCTTTTCGTCGCAAAAACAATAAAAACCAAAAATAATAGAAAATGGAAAAAAAAAAACAGATAAAATAGATACAAAGATCTATAAATATAAAAAAGAAAGGAAATGAAAAAGTCAAAAAAAAGAAGTAAAGCCGTTTATAATAAATAAAACAATTTAATAATTTACTAAATAACAACCAAATTACAAAAAAAAACAATAAAAAGAAATTATACAAAGTACGCACGAGAAGCGCAGGTAATAAGGCTAGATATACCGCATGAAGAAGGCTCCCGCGCGCTACGTACGAAATGAGTGCGAGAGAGAACGAACGTCTTTCGCACTACGCCTATAAGAGTGAGAAAAAAAGGCCTCCCTCAATCGCGCGCGCCGTTTAACGTAAGGATGCGAGAGAGAAGATTGCTCTCTCGCACGGAGCCCGATGGAGTGAGAGAGAAAGCGCTCTCCCACTCCGGTGCGCCGCGTCTACTGCGAGTACGAGAGAGACAACAAGCCTCTTGTACTACGCCGTAGGAGTTAGAGAGAAAGCGCTCTCCCACTCTCGCGCCGTATATGCTGCGAGTGCGAGAGAGAAAGCGACTCTCCCGCACTGCTGCTACTAGAGTGAGAGAGATACCGCTCTCTCACTCACGCGCACTTATTCTTGTACGGGTGCGAGAGAGGCCGCAACTCTCTCGCACTGACTATACGAGACTGAGAGAGATGACGCTCTCTCACTCGCACGAACCGCGAAAAAAAAACAAATTTAATAAAGAATGGAGTAACTGTCGGAGGTTACTCCAACGCAAACAAAATAATTACAACAATGTACGCGCGCAAAAATTAAATTTATAATAAACTTACGACGGTGGCTGGTCAGCCACGCACTTTAAAAATCGAAATAAGGCCGCTCGTAGCGGAACGCCGCTGCTACCAAACAAAATCGTTGGTGCCGTTGCCTTGCTGCTACCCCCCTGTGGTCTGGTGGCGGTGCCCTGTTAGCTGCAGATCGCAGCTACGCACTTACACTAAAAAAACGCGACCGGGGCACGCCAAAAACTCGCGTAAACGTCGCGCAAAAAAAACTTGTCGAGACGCGGGACGAGGGTACGCGCCTGAACTATGAAAATGGCGGAAGGGAACTGTCTGAAAAACGCAGGAAGAAGCTAACTTGCCTAGCCTCAGATTCAATATTAAAAGAGTAGTCATTATCAGAATATTCCAGTTCTTTAACAACACAAGTTTTACGATTTTCAGTAACAGGAGAAGTATGTGGTTTTGGTTTTTTAGACACTGTAAGAGATTTACAAGAAACTATTTAAAATATGTGACAGTATAAACTTTTTGATAGTATAAACTACAGGAAAAAATTTATTAATTTCACATTGTGACGAGGCACCACGTCGTAGCCGAAGTAGCTATGCATGCCCTGTATGCCTCGCACAAAATAAAAATTATTATTTCTTCCTTTTTTATCGAATTAATTATATAGGCTTCCACCCTGTCGCCCTAATGATCCCCCGCACTAAACCTGACCAGCGGATCTCGGGGCGTATTGCGGATACGCCTCAACGAGATCTACGCGAGTACCTCCAAAGACGCGGCAATCCAAAATAAAAAAAAATAGATGTATGGAATATTTTAAATATAACACACGTATGTCTATTTAATATACGTAATAATATACCGCCTCACTCACTCTCTCTCTTCCTCTCTCTCACTTTCTCACCGCAGCGCACGCTTGCGCCGTCTCTCTCCCGCACACTCGGATGTGCGCGAGATTCTTCCCGAAAAAATGCAGGTCGGCCGCCCACGGCTACTTCTCTAGCCAGCGGAGGCCTCTCTCTTCCCCAGGGCAGGGAAATGGTAATCGGTCGCCACCTAAAACGCGAACTCGCAATCACTCACTCTTGCTCTCTCTCTCTCTCACTTATCACTCCCGGAAAAAATGAGGACACTTACCGTTGGTGCCTCGATGACTCGTTCGCTAGCCGTTGAACGCCCGGCTGCTCTCTTCCGTGCCGCGGTCCTTGGCTCCGGCTGATTTCTCCCCGGAGAAGGGCTGCTGGACCTCGGGAGTTGCTCGCCTGTTCACCAACGGCCTCCGCCTAAACCTCGGCTTCAGGTGTAACGGTGGCAACTTCCAGTCGCCCCCCGCTGACACCTGCCCTCCTCGTCCTCCGTCTCATTTCCTCACTATAACTCCTCGTCGTCGCTCCTGTCCTTCCTCGCACTGTCCTCTGTTCTTCTTCCTCACTCTCTCTTTCTCGCTCGCACTCCTTCACCCCGGCTGTAACTCACTCGCGATGCTCGCTCTTCCCTACCCCTTCCCTCGAAGCGCCCAAAATTCCTCGCCAATCGTCGCCGCAAGTTCGAAAATCGCGTGATTTTCGAACGTCACCAGCTTTTCGGAAAGACAGCCCTTTTGCCGCTAAGCGGGCTTTTACAAATCGGCAACCTGGCGACGGTCGCGCAATAATGTAAACACTTACATTCTTCATCGACGACCTATGACGGGCTCTCCGTCATAACATAAAACTCAAATTCGCATTTTTTACAATTAACAAAAATTTATCAAAATTATTTTGAAAATAAGTTATTAGATGAACTTCTCTTTTTCTAGAAGTAATAGAATTTTACTTGTTCATTACTTTGTTTCTTTCATTTATTCATGTACATTCAAAAATAAAGTAAAATTTATTTACATAAATTTTATCTGATTGAATACTAATAAATCGTTCAAGAAGTATCTTTACATTTTCATACATAAAAACAGAAAAACAGAGATGTCTAAAATAGTGATGAATTGAAAATAAAGTAAAAAATTTCGATAAGGAAATACAAAAATTTTATTTATTAGCTTCTCTATATTTTTTAGACTAATAATTTGCTATTGATCATTGCATTGTGAATTATGTAATTTTGACGTCAGAATCGTAACTAGCGAACCAAAAAAATCCTGCATGTGAATTTTTTATTCTAATATATAAATACTTGAAAATTTGGAATGATAGTCGCCATGTTGATCCACCATATTGGTTTTACAACTTTGAATATAATTCTGACGTCAGAATCATAGCCAATAATCCAAAAAAATTTTTCTCGTGTGTCAAATTTTACGTCTTTTGAAAAAAAACGTGAAGTTGAAATGCAGCAGTCGCCATATTGAATCCGCTATCTTAAGTTTTAAAAACATAACATTAGAATAGTAATCAGCGGCCTCAAAAATATATGTATCACGAATGTGGCCTTATAAACTGTTAACAGAAGCAATTTTTCCATAAATTTTCACTTTTCACCCCCCTTTTGAATTCTTTTTTAACCACATCTGATAGCTACAATGGAAAATAGGTCAATAATTCTGAAATACGAATGAGTTAAATAGGAAACACATGATTTCTAGCCAGTTTTTCAAGTGTAAATAACTTTGTGAGCTAAATCTCGATTCAGTCCTGGTTGTTGACGAAATACACTTCTTAAGGGTGGTTTTAAAATCATTGGGGAAGAAAAGTACAGTAACCTAATGACATACTTTTATGCTTTGGACATTGATCGCCCTGTTTTTGTATATTTTACTTCGTTTCAGAATGTAATTTACATTGAGAGTAGGACCTTTTTAAAAAAATACCCCTAAAGAAATCACTTTTTTAATTTTAAATTTAAAAAATCAGAGGGTAGGAATAACTTCATTTTTTAAGTGATGTAGATCTATAGAGTGACCTCGAAGATAGTAAAATACGTCTTTGCTATTTTTTTTGGGTGAAAAATAGATAAGAAAACGTCGTTGAAAGTTGATGGTCACTTTTGGCCATTTTGGGACGAAATCGGTTAATATCTTAAAATATTTAAAATAATTTAATGTTATAATTAATTATATTCATCTTACGTTTAATTTATATTTAAAATAATATTACTTACAGTGTTAAAAACAATTAAGTATATTTATGATAAATTTTAGCTGCGTAGAATTACATATTATATTTTATTTACATTAATCTAAGTTAGATTAAAATTTATTTAGAATATTTCATATTACAATTAACTGTATCAAAAAATTTTATGTTAACATTTAAAATAGTATTATTCATATAATATTTACGTATATTTACAACAAATTTTAATCGCGTTTATAATATAAGGTTATATCTCAATATATTCAACATAGTTTTATATCAGCGAATCAAATTTAAATTGTATTTAAGTTTATATTATAAAACCCAATGACAAGACGAATAAGTTTATAATTTAAATTGCTTGAAATAATTTTTATTTGCTTTTAATTATGTTAAGTTATATTTAAAATAGCTTCACGTTATATATAATGGTATTTAAAATAGATATCACCGGAATAGTTTTATGTTATTTTTATTATATTTAAAATCATTGTTATTACGTTTAAGTTATGTTAAGATATTTATATATTTAAACTCCATAATTTTATATAAATAAAAGCTTGTATATTAATAGTTGTTTTAAGTTAATTTTATGTACACAGCGATATTTTATAGTTTTAATATAAATGAGAGAGATACACATGGAGACATCTCAACATCGTTCTCAAATCTGCAAATTCAATCTCAGAATTCAAATTCTATTATTAAATTCAAATTGGCCACATGAAATTTCTCAAGTCAAATTCAATCACCAAATTTGTGAAATTCAAACTTTAACTGTTTTCAAGTGTTATCGTCGATATCAAGGTTCTTACGTGTATCTCTTTTTTCACGCTAAACAAATAAAATAAGTAAGCGTCTTTTAAAATTACATTCACCTTTACTTGATCTTTTCTATTTGCTTCATTTTCTGTCGAGCGTTCGCTAAGTTCAATCACGTGGATTGCGAACACTCAAGAAGTTTCTCCGAATCGCTTCTCAGCTTCAAACTCGTAGAGCAAAAGTGATTTTATTCCAAAATTATCCTTTTTACCTCACTACAATTAAATCACAAAGAAAAAAAATTGAGTCCGGCGGGCGAACGATTTCGAGTTATTGGGCGCAAAAGTCTTGGCTCGAAATACCAAAATATACGAGGTGAATCAAATATAAATGGTAATTTTTTTTATATATTTATTGAATAATATTACACACAAACCATATCATCAAAATTTCTCAATGTAGTCTCTTGCGTTGTCTACACACTTTTGCCACCGTTTCGGAAGCTTGAATATTGCTTGTTCATAAAAAAATTTAGGACGAGATGCCAGCCAATTACGCACGTGCTCCTCGACTTCTTCATTGCTTTTGAATCGTCTTCCTCCAAGTAATCTTTTCAGGGGTGCGAACAAAATGTAGTCACAGGGGGACAAGTCTGAACTATAAGGAGGGTGTTCGAGTGTTTTCAAGCCCATTTTTTCCAGTTAATCCCTTGTCAAAGCCGCGGTGTGCGGTCTAGCGTTATCATGGAGAAGGATGACCTCTCTAATGGGCATACCTTGTCTTTTGTTTCGGTAGGAGGTTCTCGCTGACTGTAGCAACTGGCAATAGTATGCCGCATTGACTGTTTGTTGATCGTGAAGAAAATCAATGAGTAAAACTCCCGATGCGCCTCAAAAAATCCTCTCCTTCTTGTCGAAGTCGATTCAGAAGTCTCTCAGTGATCTCCGATCTGACCTGTTTTAGATTCCCGATTAACAACCTCGGAACCCATCGAGCACTGATTTTTCTGAAGTCAAGATAATCAGTGATAATGGATTGAGCACTTCCATAGCTGATACTCACTCTTGACGAGATTTCTGAAACAGTTGACCGCCGATCACATTCAATAAGCTTTTGAAAGGCACCGATGTTGTCACCTGTAAGACTTGTCCTTAGACGTTGATCATGACTTTCGTTTTCAACACGTTTTCCCCACCTTCAAATTCCCTGACCCACGTACATTCTATCAAAAAAGTACCGGGAATTGTCGATTTAAATCTGGCGGGGCAATTTAGGCAGGTAAAATTTTTTTTCTAGGTTGGTACAACTGTCCTTAATAACTATGCCAAGTTTGAGCGGAATCTGTCAACAAGTGTATTTACAGTAGCTGGTTAAGTCAGTCGATGTCAATAGTGCGTGCTGATTTTTTACAATGGGTGATTACGTTGAACAAAGAATTTGTCTAAAATTTTGTGTTGCGAATAAAATTTTGTGTGCTGATGCATTGAAAATGTTGCAAAAGGCTTTTGGTGATAAAGCACTATCGAAAACCCGTGCGTATGAGTGGTACAAAGCCTTCAAGGAGGGTCGTGAAGTCGTCGAAGACTTGCCTCGTTCCGGACGCCCATCGACGGCTTCAACCGCAGATAACGTCGATAAAATTAAGGAAATAGTGCTTGGAAACCGTCATACCAGCTTGAGAGAGATAGCACATCAACTTGAAATATCCCACGAGTCCACACGTACGATTTTAATTGATATTTTGGGCATGAGAAAGGTGGCCGCAAGACTCGTTCCAAAAGAGCTTAATTTTCTTCAAATATGCTATCGCGAACAGGTCGCTTCGGACATGCTGGATCGCGCCAATTCCGATCCCGCATTCATGAAATGCATCATAACTGGTGACGAAACGTGGGTGTACGAGTACGATATGCGAACAAGCCAGCAAGCATCGGAATGGGTGGGAAAAAACGAGCCGAAACCAAAAAAACCACGCTAAAGCCGCTCAAAAGTGAAGGTGATGCTCATTGTTTTCTTCGATATCCGTGGCGTGGTGCACTACGAATTCATTCCAAAGGGTCAGACGGTAAACAAAAAGTATTACCTAGGCGTTATGAAACGTTTGCGTGAGCGTATCCGTAAGAAGCGGCCAAATTTGTTGGTGAACAACTCGTGGATTTTGCACGACGATAACGCGCCGTCTCACCGAGCTACGATTGTGACTGACTTTCTCGCCAAAAACTAAACAAACACGCTTAAACAACCACCGTATTCGCCAGATTTGGCTCCCTGTGACTTCTTCCTCTTCCCAAAACTTAAATTGCCGCTCCATGGCACCCGTTTTCAGTAGATTGAAGCCATAAAACAAAATTCGGCGCGCGAGCTGAAGGCCATCCCGGAAAACGCCTATAAAAAATGTTTCGATGATTGGAAGTGCTGTTGGCATAGATGTATCGGAGCAAATGGAGCCTATTTTGAAGGCGACTTAATAAATTTTGATTTTTAAACGTAAAAATGTTGTTTTAATTTAAAATTCCCGGTACTTTTTTGATAGACAGTATACACTCAAATCTAAGACAATGTAGTGTCCCCAAACTGCGCGTTTGAACGAGTAAAAATTTCCGACGGTTTAACGCCTTCATCGGTTAAAAACTTTATGATAACGCGTTGCGCGACATACAGATGTACCTCTTGCTCAGTTATGGCTGTAGTGAGGACAGAACTGAGTGTGGTCGCTTAATAAGTTGGTTCCTCCACTCCTTATAATGAACCAGCAACCGCTATACTATATCATCTAGTACGAAGGTGCGTGCTAAGCAGAATAGCTACGTGCCGACGTGACACTTGGGAAGGTCCAATCAAAGCCAACTATTTTAGAACACTTAAAAGCTTTCTCTTTTAACGTGAGCGGTTCACTGAGCACGCTAAATGTTAAATAGACCTTATCAAGTAATGATTTACGTGCACGAGTTTTGGCGAGCTTGACTTACAGTTGACCTTGAAGTCTAGATCGCAGAGTGTCGAACTCATTTTTAAAGAAATTGAAATCGAAATACTCGTACTTCCTTCTTTTTTGGCGTTACCCTGAAACAACAACCTGGACACCGATTCCTATTTACCGGGAACCCTAAAAATCTCGTAAACCGAGATTGGCTTGAATTTTTTGATGATTAAAAATCTTCTGCCATTTTATATTCTTCATTTTGAAAATTTTAAAATAGTCAAGGTCATATCTGGATATGAAATTTTCTGCTCTTTTTATTTTTAGGATCAAAAATAAGGGTGCCCATTCAAAAAAAATCAACTTAACCTTCAAATGACCTTCGGGTTAAGATCAAATTGGAGATTACCATCATTTGACCTCTTTAAAACTCTAAAAGTTTTGTTCGAAACTTTTTTTAAAATAACGCCGTTAAAAAAAGTTATAACGTTGTATCGAAATATATGACTCACCTGTTATACACATTTATAAATAAACAAAGGTAATGAAATACCCAGACCAATCAGGGATCTGCATCAGGTGACATATGTCACATGGGTAGTCCCGTGATTAAAAAAAAGAGGGATCGAAAAAGAAAAAAATGAAAATAAATTTTTTACCGCGCAAAGAAGAATGTGCAAAAAAAAAATAACACAAACCTTTCAACCACGGGCAAATAAGTCAGATAAATTCTGCGATGACATGGTGTAACGTCGGTTGCGCTACTTTTTGCTGAATTTCAGCAATACTGCAATTTGCCGTTTGAGCCTAAGCAGTGAAGCTTATGGGCTCGGGTCGGCGGAGGATGATCGTAAGAGTTTTTAGGAGAGATGTGAAGTGCGGGATTAAGCAGATGCAGGAGCCTCGGTTCCTAAATCAGAATCAGGCTCGAGCCCTACTCTGGACAAGGTCCTACAAAAGTGACTGTGGAGCAGAATAGTCGGCTGCTTTTCGACAAAAAATTCTGTTGGAGGATTGTTAGAGACAGAACAAAGAAAATAGCTATTAAAATTTAAAATTTAAAACTCACTCTTTATTGTAGGCTTATCGTGGATGTCAAGTCCTCTCTCTCTCTCTCTCTCTCTCTCTCTCTCTCTCTCTCTCTCTCTCTCTCTCTCTCTCTCTCTAGTCTTGAAGAATCTAGAAGTCGCTGGTGTGGTGGTCGTCTTCTTCTTTTTTCGTACTTAAAAAGTGAATAGTTTGTTTGTTCTTAAAAGAACAGTTTTTCATATGTATATGTATATATATTAATTCAGTAAAGATGACTGTGGCTGCCGTTGCTTTTGAATTCTCATTGTGTTTCATAGTAACGTTTTCCTCGAGTGCTGCCTGAGGTGTGCTGACTGTCGAAAATTTTGCGCGATATTTATGCGCTCTCCCGTAGTAGCTCCGAACGAATCTTCTTTTTGGGAAAATTCTGGAGAGGGTAAGTTTTTCGGGCCCCCTTCTCATAGGAGCGCCTCTCTGAGAGGGCGTGGAAAGCCTCTGCGAGGGTGTGTCGTCGTGAAGTTGGAGAGAGAAATTAAGAGAGGACTGTCCACTTTTACAAAAATAATAGATAATCTTAAAACTAATATTAATATTAAATTTTTATAAATTTTTTGTTTACAATAATTACCTACGTAAAATTTGAAGTAGGCTATGAAAAAGAATCGTTTCCGTAGCTTAATTCTAACTACAATTACAATATGATTAATTTATTTTTGTTATTTTATTTATTTTTATAAATCTTTTTGTTGATTTTTTTTCTATGGCGCATTATGATGTTTAAACTTTCCTTATTATTATCATGTTATCAACTAGATATTATTTTTATTTTTACAAAGAATATTAACTTAAATATACGTTGTTATAATCTTCTGTATCTTATGAGCGAGTAATAATTGTTATTTTTGTTGAATTAATATAAAATAAATTTTAGCCAAGACATCATTGTTTATTTGATGTATTGCATTTAAATAATTTTACTTCGCGTTTTAGTTATAATTTGATTTTAAATTTTGCATTATTATCTCATAAAATCCAGATAGCGACTTATGATTCAAATCTTATTAATATGATAATGTTGAAACTACTTGATGCTAAATAAAAAATTTAAAAAGAACCTTCGTTAAAATATAAACTTAAAATAATTTTAAAATAATTATTTCTAATATGAATTTAGATCTAAACGTATTTTTATCTCGAAGGTAAAAAATATCATCCTTACTAGGAGTTTTAATTTTAATCATTTTTAATATTTTTATATATAATTTAAAAAAAATAATACTTGTGAGAAACGCTTCTATATAAAAAAAGTAAACCTAGTTGTTAGTAAACCTTATAATTGTTATGCTTAATTATAATGTTAGTCTTAAATAAGATATTTTCCTTAATTTGTTTTTAAAATTCTAGAGTGTCTATAATTTTCGCTTAAATAAATTTAAAAAAAAAAAAAATGCTTATAATATTGAGGTTAAAAACATATAGCACATAAAATATTGGTGTATAAAAATTAAGATAGTAAGTTTAAATTCTAACGCTTGTATTTATTAGGTTGAACTTTAATTATTTGTTTTGTATTAAATGTTCGTCTCTGTTAATAAAAAAGATAAAACGATTTATTCAATAACTTAAATTATAGTAAATGTTATAAATGAAATTAATGAAGAAATGCTACGAAAATTATCACATGTTCCTTTATCTTTTTATTTCGAGCGAAATTAGAAAAATTCAATATATATTTTGTAAAAGAACATAGTCAGGCCGTTTGAAAGAATATTGCTATTGTGAAAGATTATTGCAGATATTTTTAGTATAATTCTTTTTTATAATATATATATTTTGTGACAGGCGGCTTATAGAGGCTAAGCTACCTGCCATAGGCGATAGAAAGAGAGTTCGCGGCGCGACGATACGCGGCGCCATCGATCAAGCGATCGATGGCTTGACGCGGGAAAAGCCGCGGCGTACCGAAACGCGGCGCTATCGATCAAGAATCGATAGCGCTACGCGGGAAAACCGATAGGCGAGAGGGAAAGGAGGAGCCCTCCCCTCAAGCCTTCTTCTCGTTCCGCCTTTTCCACGCGCCGCACGTGTTTTGAGATAGAGCGAACAATAGATTATTTTCTGAAGATTTTCCGACGAGTCTCCGCCGCAGATATCGAGAGGACGATTCCTACGAGTAGATAGTAGTAAAAGTAAGTGGCCACTCGTTAGTATAATTAGACCGCGAGTAGTTATATTTAATTTTCCCTGACGCGTGTGCGATCGCGTCAGGCATATATAGATATAGCAGAGTTACGCGCGAGACCGCGTAACTCAAACTCGATTAGGTTGTGCGAGTGCGAGTGAGAGGATCGATCTCTCTCTCGCACTATCATAGAATAGGCGTACGAGTAAGAGAAAGCCACTCTTACTCGTACAACCTGCGAGCACGCAGTTGAGCGAGAGGAACGAGCTCTCTCGCTCAACCATAGACTACAGCATCGAGTGAGAGGTAGAGCCACTCTCACTCGAGCAACCACGAACTACGGCAGTATAGAGGGGGAACTGCTCTCTCTATATCTGCCGTCCATAAACTACACGTGTGTGTAGCTGCGCGAAGCGAAGAGGGTGCGCATGCACAGTGCGCACCTTGAGAATTAGTATTGCGCGTGAGGCAATACTAATTGCTCTTTGCAATAATTAACCTCTCAGTGATAATTCGTACCGTTGGCTTTGTAATTGTTGTTTTTAAATTTCATTTAATTAACTATTTGGCACAAAGCTGGTGCGTTTCTTTATTCATCTTCCCTCTAGCGTCCCTATCCCGAATACCGTCGCCTCCGCGGGTGTGCCAACCGATCGTTGGCACACATACTGAGCAGCCGAGCCCGGTGGGAGCTGCACCGGCCGCGGGGCCTTAGGCAAGGCCCCTCACACACGAGAATAAAGCAGGACCAGAAGAAGGTCCTGCGTTGCTAACAGGCGTAAAGAAATTTGCCCCGTTACAATTTATATATATATATATATATATATATATATATATATATATATATATATATATATATATATATATATATATACTCTGAAAGAAAAATCGGTTGCATAATTTTAAGGTATAATTCAATTAAATTTGAAGATAGCAGTTGTGTTTTTTTTATTGGATATACGTGTTCAATTTTATTTGAAAATAATTAGCCTTTTATAATATTAAAAATATAAATTTGTCGTGAATAATATTATACAAGAAGACGAAGTTTGTTGTATTCAGGTATTTTGTGAAATAAATTATATAACTGTTAAAAACTTGTTTTTAAATTTTAAATTATTTATAAAATTTGAATTTTAATTTGATATATGTTAAACAATTTCAATAAGTAATTTTATTTAATATTTTGTATGCAATTTCTATGTTTTTCCTCTTTCGGATTTTAAATAATTATTTTTGAATTTTATTTTGTATAAAATATACCTTGTGAGGTATTTTTGAAAATCGCAGCTTTTATATTTTTCATTAAACATTTTACTTTTATATTTTATTTAAATATTATTCAGTAAGTTGCTAGTTTAAAACAGTTATTTAATTTATTTGCCGAGATTTTCCTAATGACCTATTTATTATTTTATTACGCTACCTGTACAGTGTATCGGTAAGCGAAGGTTACAGTTATGAGTTGCGTTAATAGTTATAATAAAATAATAAAAGAATATTCGCTATTCTTTACATAATGTTATAGTGTATTACGCAGAGACAGTTTGAGTAAGAAAATACGTATTTTAAATGGGAAAACTACGGGTAGAAAAAGAGTATTTATGGGACAGTTTTATGATTTTCGGCGCCGAGTTGACGTGCACGTGTTCAGCTTGACCTTCTTTCGCTAGACTCAAGTGCATGTCCTTTTTTTTCTAAAGTTCCGGAAAACTCGTAAACTCTTAGCCCACGCTTAGAGTATCTTTCACAACGGTCTGTGTCAATAACCCGCGCGTCGAGTAGGTTTTGGAGGGAAAAACTTTCATTGGTGGAGGAATTTGCTATAGTTCGATGCAAGTGGTCAATGAGATCGAAGCGCCTTTTCGTTAACCGGCAAGGGCAGAAAAAGCAAGAAGGAAACTTATCGGCTAACACAGGGCAAAAAAAACGGAGGTCGTATACTGACGTTACAATGGAAACTAGAAACAAAGCAATATTAAATAAAAAAAATTAATAATCAAATAATTAGTAATAAAATCAAAAGTTAATAATTATGTAGTTAATAATAAAGTAAAAAATTATTTAAATATTAAAAATAATGTTGCTGAGTTTGTAAAAAAAATACTTATTTTAGCATAAAGAAGAACGAATACTCGCGCTTTAAAATAATGTCTAAATAGTCAAGAATCTTGTAAGTCGAGATACGTCGGGAGATAAAAGCCGCATAAAGCCGGAACATCTACTCCTCGGAAAGAGGTGTTGAAGTCGTCGATGAAAATTCCATTTTTCTGTCACTCTTTTTTTTAACTCCAACACACTAGTTACGACATACTAGTTCAGCCAATCGTCACTTTGACACTTACGATGTAGAGAAAAAACAGAGCTAAGGGTGTTTGCCATTCATTTTTTCGCAGTCAGTCAGCTTCGACTAGGGGCTAAAAATAAGGCATCGTAAAACCAACATTATTTTACAAAATTAATTCAACAAATTTTCTTTTGCAATTTTTTAAAGTTTTGGGAGCGGGAACTCATTGCATATTTAGCTCTCTGACGAACTCGGTTCCACCTTAAGATATTCCCTTACCGCTGGCCCACTATAACTCAAAGTAAAACCTCGCAGCGGATGAAACAGCCTCAGGAAATACAGAGTCACCCCAATCTGAAAGTAATAACAGATAACTCGACGCCAACTCCAGTCACCCGCAAGCACCCTTCTCGACAATCCTAGAATCATCCCCTTCATAACTATGTATAATAGAAATGATTTATTGCATAAAATATTTAAATATTTTAATTATTAAACATAAGACCATTATTTCGAAATAATAATTCATTTAAAAATTTCTAATTATTTTCATCGATAATATACTCACAACTTTATCGCTTTCGAAGAGTAATAAATCATATTATTCTGCTAAACTTTTACATATAAGTGCGTATTTGTCTTTATTTATCTCCTTCGGCCAATTACAATATAATTTAATTATAATGTCGTACAATCATTAAATATTGTGATACATAATTTTTTTACAGCGCGAACGCAATCATAAATTATAAATTATTTCTCTCTTTAATTTATATTACATTTAATATTTTATGTATTACATTAAAAAATATATATTGCACATTATTTCGGATGCCTTGGCCTACTTCTGCATTTTCCGGCTAACTCTTTTATTATTATGATCAAAAAGTAAGACCAATTTTCAATTTAAATTTCGCGGGTTTATCGATTTGACAAACCTTTTTTTTTTAGTTGGTAGCACTATGAGAGACATCTGTGTCAAATTTCATGTCCATATATATTTATTAGTTTGCAAGTGACGCTCGTTTCTATGAACATTAAGAAGTGATTTCGGCGATTTTTATAATGTCAGATTTTAGTGAGCAAAGAAGTTGCATTAAATTTTGTCTTCGGAATGAAATTTCTTGTGCAGAAACGTTCAGAATATTGCAGAAGGCCTTCGGTGAGCAGACTTTGTCGGAAAGAAATGTTTACAAGTGGTGCAAACAGTTCAAAGAAGGTAGAGGCAGCGTCGAAGACAAAGAGCGTCCATGACAACCATTGACATCAACTGATGAGAAACACATCAAAGAAATCAAAAACATTGTGCTCAAAGATCGTCGGTTAACAATTAAAGACCTTGTTGATACTGTTGGCATTTCATTTGGATCGATTCAAGCAATTTGGAAGATCATTTAGGTCTCAAACGCCTCAAATCTCGATTAGATCTAAATACATTGAATTTTTTTAAAAAGAGCGTCGTGTTAATGTGTGCGAAAAGATGCTTCCTGACTACCAGAACGTCATGGAACGCATTATTACGGTAGATGAGACATGGATC
This sequence comes from Chalcis sispes, assembly GCA_949987625.1. Classification (NCBI taxonomy): domain Eukaryota; kingdom Metazoa; phylum Arthropoda; class Insecta; order Hymenoptera; family Chalcididae; genus Chalcis; species Chalcis sispes. The sequence goes on along the minus strand of OX465098.1, from coordinate 22,463,698 downwards.
TATGCCTACGATCCAGAAACAACCGATCAATCGAGCGCATATCGTGCCAAAAGTGAAGCAAGACCAAGAAGGTTACGTCAAAGTCATTCAAAAATCAAGGTCATGTTGACAGTTTTCTTCGATTATCGTGGTGTTGTAAAAATACTACTAAAAGTAAATTAATGTTTATTTTATAAGAATATCATTATTTTATTTTTAAATACCAATAAATTAAAATTATTGTTTAAATTAAATTTTTATTTTTACTCAAATTTGTAAAACAATATGATCAAAACAGTTTATTTTTTTTGATTAAATAATTAATTGATTTTATTATATAATACAATTTTAAAATAAATTTGTAATATAAAATATATTGCAAGTGTTTGCATGTATTTAATTTATAAAAATTATATTCCTTTTATATTTATAAATTTGTATCAAAACAAATATAAATTGAATTTTTTTATCAACGACACAAATATAAATTCAATTTTATCAATATTTTTATTATAAATTAATATAATGTTATTATGTACATGAAATTATAAAACAATTTGTACATGATTATTATCTATTACTTTAAATTCAACTTATTTTTATAATAAAACTTATATCAAAATTATATTTCTTAAAATTTAACTTATTTTTATAAAGTTTTTACACAAACATTTTGTAAAATATAAAAATGATAAAATTATTAAAAAAACAATGGCCAAAAGTTTCTCGAAATATTTACATTCTTTTCTTAGAACAAACGTTAATTTTATAACATTTTACAAAATTTTACAACTTTTTAAAATTTCATTTTCTTTTATCTATACAACTAATGCATCATATAGTGCAATCATTCTTCACAGATTACTTTCATAATAAATCTAATATAATATTTTATAATTTGATATATATTCTACCCAATTTATGAAATCTAAATACAACTTTTTTAATAAAAAAAAAATTATTGTAAGTATTGGTTGTCGTTTCAATATATTTTTCTGTGCTCTCTTCGTGTATTATCAATTTATCGAATATTAGTATGGCAACTGTGATTAACTTATCAAAAAGAATATTCAAAATCAGTATTTTTGACTCTCGAAAGTTGTGAAATCAAATAATATTGCTAAGTATTCTTTTTTTTATCAACACATTTTTTTTTAACGATAGCTGATCATCCATGCTGTTATATATAATATGCTAATGAATATCTACATGTGAATACAACAATCTTTTAGATACAAAAAAATTATCGTTTTCATTGTTATTAAAAAATATGAAAAAATATAATTAATAATTAATTTTCATAAACATACTTGCAAATTTTCTTTAATTTTAAAATATTTTAGACTAGAGAAAGCAATAAAATATAATAATATCGCTAAATATCATCTTTCTTTTTATTAATGTATTTTTTGACCGCTACCTGGTCATCATTTACTTATCGGATTAATGATTGTCATTACACAAATTTCTACGCACCATAGTTTTGAAATCTATTTAATGTTATTAAATATTCCAATATTTGTGTAGAACACATTTATTTTATAATTTTAGTTAATACTAAAAAATACTATTTTATATTTTATACAATTTTCTTTTGAAATGTTACTTTGAATTGAAATATCAGAGTATATAAAATATCAATGATGTGAGATGATTCTTTTTACTCTTACATTTATTTAGTTTTTATTTTAATTCAATTCAATAATTTACATATAATTTCATATTGTTTTCGTACGATAGTAGGAAGTTGCTTCGAATGAAACCACTGAAATCAAATAATTCTTTTAACTATATTTTTCTACACCTTGTATGCTATATTCTTTTTCAGCCTACTAACCCGTACGGCGACTCTTACCTACGGAGCATCGTCAGCGTGTAAATGGTTTCCATACGCGCAAGCGCCTTCTCGATCGTATTAACATTCTTCTATACGTCCTCCTAGGCTGTATGTCATTCTATACGTCCTCCTAGGCTGTATACGTCCCAGGAGAAAAAAAAGTTAACAGCGCCACTGCTATGTATTTGTCGCTTCATATAGCCTGGCATGTGAGTCTTCATCGAAACTTATATTTTCAAAACGCGTAATAAGACTTATGTATGTTGAGCGAAGGAGAGAGAACGAGATAGCGATAAGAGCGCGCGCACCATTGCTCCCACGTGACCACCCTATCTCTGTCTCGCTCTCTCCTTCGCTCAGTATGTACATTCAAGCGACCACGGGGCTCTGCTTTTCTTTTGTTTTCTTTCAGTATAGTGTATCGTTGTGTCGGTAATATTCGTTCTTAATATGTGAGAAGAAGAATAAAAATGGACAATTTATTAAATAATGAAAATAAGACGAGTGATAGTGACAGTGATGAAGAATGCAAACGTGAATTAAATAAACTAATAGAAAAAGCAAAGTCTAATATAATCCCGCAAAATTAAAAAATTTAATAATAAGTGATTTTCAAGTGATAATTTTTTAGTTTATAATTTTGTTTGTGATTTAGATAAATGATTTAAAAGTTTTTTGTGTGAAGAAATTAAATTTAAAATATTTAAAAAAGTTACTGTTTTTTCATGTTAAATAAGAGACTAAAATTCATTGATTATACAAAAAATGTGTTAAACAAATATAGTATTGTTATGATAAAAATAACATAAGAAAGTATTTATATTAATAATAATAGTATTAATATTATTAATAAGCCTTCAAATCTTATAAAAAAAAGTTTTGTTAAAAATGTTATTTTGTATAAATATTTAATAAATATACTCAAGAAATTTATATTTTTTAATAAATAATAATTGTTCAAGAATTAATTTTGTTTCTAAATATGAATCCATTTACTATTTTTTTTAATTTCATAATTTATATTTATATTTACATTATGTTGTCTGTCACTTTTTGACACTACATGTACATGTACGCGTGTGTGTACAAAATACGCATGCGTTAGCAGACGATATCTGTAGTTTACGAACTGTCAGTATGGGTTCGAAATTGCATTTTATTGATATGCAATAAAATAAAATTAATTATTCTGTTAACTAAGTAAGAGCCTTCGTACGGGTTACAAGGCTAAAAAATTTTTTAAGCACCATGAGTGAACCTCGCGTCATTAAGGGGTCTGTCTAGTAGCTCGCGCCGAAAAAAACGCGATTTTCGTGATTATTTCTTGGGATACTGGATAAAGGTAATGATATAAAAGTTATTAGGCTTAGTAAATACACTCTTGAAATACATAAAAAAAATTTTTTCTTTTATTTTATACATGTATTATGACCAAAAACGTCAGCCAAACGCAACACCTCGAAAAGTAGGTAGGTCCGCCTTGTTGATAAAATCTCGGAGCTGTGTTGTCTGAAACAAAAAAATCAAAGTGCTTTAGATTAAGTATGACAATAGCTATGTCCCCTATGAATTTTATTTAATTATTTTGAAAAATAAAAAAATAGTGAAGAAAAAACAAAAAATTTTTAAAAAACCGGTTTTTTTTCGCCGATTTTTGAAAAAAAAATATAGTAAAATTCAAAATTTTTGAAAAAAATTTATAGGGGACATAGCGATAGGTTTAAAGAATATGTGGTTCAAATTTCATAAGGATCGGTCGAGTAGTTTCAAAAATTTTATCAACAAGGCGAGTAAAAACGTTGTTTCGAGAAAAACGCGTTTAAATTTTTTACATGAAATTCTTAAAAAAAAATTACTTACACCTAGTCAGCGATGCCTGGACCGTACAAAATTCCTTCAGATTGTTCGAAGAGTTGACTTTCTTCCAATCTTTTCTGTCTCAGCATTGTTCTGCTCTTTTCAAAAGTGAGTTACTAGACAGACCCCTTAAAGCTTTCGGCTCATATTTTGCGGATGGATAGAGGCGCCTTAGTCGCTCGCTGCGCTCGCGACTGCGGCCCTACTATCCATCCACAACATATTTTGCCTCAAGCTGTAATGACGCGAGGCTCGCCTATGGTACATAAATAACTATTACAACTTATATATTTCACAAAAAGTTACTTGTGACATGTAATTAAGACGATACTTGCCGGACACTTGTAGAGTATAATGGAGGAGAATATAAACAATAAAATATATAGAATACAAAAAATAAATGAACATTTGATTTAATAATTATATTTTTCTATTTCTATTTAAATTATAAAGTGCTTTATTTTTTAAATGAAAAATTATCAAATGTTAAAAAATTGTTATTGACAAACTTTAATAACTTTTTATTACATATATATAAATATATATATATATATATAAAATCATACAAATATACAACAAGATATGAAATCATGCTAATTTTTTATTTTTTCTTTAATATTTATTAAAGAAAAAATTAGCATATGCTATGTCATTTTTGTATATTGTAAATGTACTTGCATACATAGAAAGTCTAACTGAAAGTTTGGAATCTTATTATTCGTAGTTCGTACCCAATCATGTTTCAGTTATAACATAAAAAAAGTATTTCAGTATCTAAAAATATATCTTGATTATATAAATTACCACGAGCATTACCATCTACTTGTTTTATTTCAAACGTAGATAAACTATTACAGTATCTAAACATATATGTTGATCACATAAATTACTGCGAGCATCACCATATACTCTACAAGTGTCCGGCAAGTATGGTTTTAATTACATGTCACAAGAAACTTTTTATGAAATATATTAGTTGTAAAAGAATATAGCATAAAAGATATAGAAAAATATAGTTAAAAGAATCATTTGATTTCAGTGGTTTCATTCGAAGCAACTTCCTACTATCGTACGAAAACACTATGAAATTATATGTAAATTATTGAATTAAATTAAAATAAAAACTAAATAAATGTAAGAGTAAAAAGAATCATTTCACATCATTGATTTTTTTTGTATACTTTGATATTTCAATTCAAAGTAGCATTTCAAAAGAAAATTGTATAAGATATAAAATAATATTTTTTAGTATTAACTACAATTATAAAATAAATGTGTCCGACACAAATATTGAAATACTTAACAACATTAAATAGATTTCACAACTTTCGTGCGTAGAAATTTGTGCAATGACTTTTTATTAATCCGATAAGTAAATGATGAGCAGGTAGCGGTCAAAAAATACATTAATAAAAAGAAAGATGATATTTAGCGATATTATTATATTTTATTGCTTTCTTTAGTCTAAAATATTTTAAAATTAAAGAAAATTTGCAAGTATGTTTATGAAAATTAATTATTAATTATATTTTTTCTTATTTTTTAATAACAACGAAAACGATAATTTTTTTGTATTCAAAAGATTGTTGTATTTACATGTAGATATTCATTAGCATATTATCTATAACAACATTGATAATCAGCTATCGTTAAAAAAAATGTGTCGATACAAAAGAAAATACTTAGCAATATTATTTGATTTCACAACTTCCGAGAGTCAAAAATGCTGATTTTAAATATTTTTTTTGATAAGTTACTCACAGGTGCCATACTAATATTCGATAAGTTGATAATACATGAAGAGAGCACAGAAAAATATGTTTAAACGACAACCAATACTTACCATAATTTTCTTTTTATTAAAAAGGTTGTATTTAGATATATTACTACACACATATTGTAAGGCAATATTTGAATGCTACATTTATGAATAGATAGATTGAACGAGGTGGGCAACCTTCTTGACCTACTCGATCATCGGATATGACATCACCAAATTTTATATGTGAGGTTATTTAAAAAATATTGTTCATACTAAACTTGCAACAAAAGTATGCATAAAAAATTGATTTAGGAATACTTGTGCTGCTATGTCTTGAGTGGTATTGCAAAAACTATTAGTAATTTTTAAAGAAGAATACAATTATGTCTTCAAGAAAATGAATGTAAAATTTTATGCTTATGACGATTCCAGTATAAAAATAGAGGATTTCACAAAAAGAGACTATTTGACCTTGATATGACCTTAATATTCGACGTCAAAGTCATATTTAAATATAAAATGTCATGTCCAATCTAATTGTGGCATAAGAATAGGAAATTTACATTTAACAAATTAACTTGACCTTGAAATGACCTTGAAAGTCATGGTCAAGGTCTTGGTCAATATCATGGTCAAGAACATCAGAATTTGGCCTGTTTTAAATACTGTACTACAATAATTGTTTGAAACATTTGTTTGTAGGGGCCGCAGTTATCAATATTTGGGTGTATTGATTGAAATGCCTCACCCTGTGTATCAATTATATACATACTCGCAAGGAATGTAAGGATTATTTTTAACATATTCAACTGAAGTAGTTATATTTGGTATGTCCATTAAACATAATTTTCAAGACTTTAAATCATCTATTGGAAGTACTAATTAGTTTGGCCCGTTTTCAAAAGATGGCTCTGCTATTATGAATATTAAATAGTAACAGCTAAAGTCGGTAGTTTCAGAGATGTTAGACATCTGTCAATAATATTCAGTTTATATCGCTTCGAGTTTCATAAAAAAATCTTGTTTTCAACTGTGTTAAATATATCCCATTGTGTGTTAACTAAGCAGCATTCGCGGGAGGTTTTACTTTTCTGTTTTAATTGAAAGGGAAGTGCAGCTGAAGCGCATTAAATGCTTGTGGAAGTTTATGGTGACAATGCTCCAACTGATAAATCTTGTAGGGAATGGTTTTGACGTTTCAAACCTCTTCTGGACAGCCAAAAAAATTCGAAGACAAAAAGTTGGAGGCATTACTCGATGAAGATTCGAGTCAATCACAAGAGTAGCTTGCAGAATCATTGGAGGTGACTTAACAAGCAGTTTCTGTACGATTGAAATCCATGGGAATGATTCAAAACCAAGGCAATTGGGTGCCTTATAAACTGAAAGTAAAAGACATTGACAGGCGATTTTTCTGTTGCGAGCAGCTGATTTAAAGGCAACAAATAAAGGGTTTTTTACATAGAATTGTTACTGGAGATGAAAAATGGATATTCTATGATAATCCCAAAAAGAAAAAATACTACGCTATGCCCGGTCAATCGTTGCCATCGACCTCAACATCAACACCAAAGCCGAATATTCATGGTTCGAAAATCTTGTTGTGTATCTGGTGAGACCAAAAGGGTGTTGTTTACTATGAGCTGCTACAACCTGGCGATACCATAATGGCCGATCGGTATAAGCTGCAATGGATTCGTTTGAGCTGTGCATTACGAGAAAAACGGCCGGAATACAAAGAAAGACATGACAAAGTTATTTTTCTGGATGACAACGCTCGGCCTCATGTCGCAAAAGTCGTGAAAAAATATTTGGAAACGCTCAAGTGGAATATTTTGCCGCACCCACCATATTCTCCGGACATTGCTCCTTCTGATTACTGGTTGTTCCTAGGGATGCAGCACGATCTGGCAGGTCATCGGCTCACTTCTTTCGCAGAAATGGAAAATTGGCTCCCAACTTGGATCACCTCAAAAGCCGAGAAATTTTTTCGAGATGGAATTCGAAAATTGCCTGAGAGGTGGGAAAAAGTAGTAACTAGCGATGGACGATACTTTGATTATTCTTCTAATTCTTTTTATTTTGAAATAAACGCATTTTTGACCGCAAAAAAACGGACCAAATTAATTTGTACTTCCAATATTTACAAGAGAAAATAGTAAGTCAACACTTTTGCAAAGTTTAAATTTGATGTTACAATTCAATATGATAATCATAAAATTAATTAATATTGTTAATATTAGGCGAGATAAAATATAAACAAACGTTACACTTAAAACTTTAATTAATGTTTCAAAAAAAAATTGATTATTATTAAATTTTATAATTAATTAAATAACAATTAAAAATTAGAAAAATTAAAAGCTTAAAAAGGAATATTTTTTAATCTTCGTTTTCGTATCTCTTAAAATTATTAAAATTATAATAATATAATTGATAAACAAACTTTAAATAGAATATATTAAAAAAAATTAAAATATGTAATAGAAAAAATACATAATTAAGAAAATATTGATAATATCATACGAATGTATATTTAAAAATATACACAGTGTGTCCCATGGAAAACGGAACTTTCTCAAAACATCGATTTATATTGGCGCCACCTATTGGTGGATGTTAGCAATGGAAAGGTCCGTTCTTAACTAACATCCTGTCAAAATTGTATGACATTTGGTTTAATGGAAACAAAAATATTGCGCTCAAAGTGACAGTGTGTTTGTGGCATCGGTCGAAAAATGAACTTCGAACAAAGAGCAAATATTAAGTTCTGTTTTAAACTCGGTAAATCCTTTACTGAGACGCATAATTTGCTGAAACAAGTTTATGGCGATAATTGCCTATCGCGTACCAGAGTGTATGAGTGGTATAAGCGGTTCCAGGAAGGTCGTGAAGACATTCAGGACGACGAACATCCAGGTCCTTCGAATACCGTGGTTACTCAAAGTAACATTGAAAAAGTGCGTGAATTAATAAAAAATGAGCCAAAATCTTCATTACGATACATGGAAATGGAATTGAATATGTCCAAAAATTCAATTCATCGCATTTTGACCGATCATTTGAATCTACGAAAGGTGTGTGCACGCTTTGTTCCACACAAATTGACCGACTACGAAAAATTGCTCCGAACTCAACATTGTAAGGATTTGATTAAAGAGTCAAAAAAGGACCCAAACTTGAAATATTCAATTGTGACTGGTGACGAGACATGGTGTTTTCAATATGATCCCGAAACCAAGCGTCAAAGTCCTGAATGGAAGCACCCAACCGAGCCCAATCCGAAAAAAAGTCGTCTTGAAAAGTCAAAAGTGGAGACAATGTTGATTTGTTTCTACGATTCGGAGGGTATTATTCATCGTGAATTCGTTCCACCTGGTCAAACGATTACTGCTGTGTTTTATCTTGGTTTTATGAAGCGTTTGCTTAGCCGTATTCGTCATGTGCGGCCACAATACCGTGAAAAAGGGAGCTGGCGTTTGTTGTATGATAATGCCCCGTCTCATCGATCGAACTGGATTACGGATTTTTTTAACAAAAATTCTATTTTAACCATCAACCGTTCACCGTACTCGCCAGATTTGGCTCTGTGCGACTTCTACTTGTTCTCCAAATTGCACTTGCCTATGAAAGGAAAACGTTATGCCGACGTAGAGGCCATCCAAAGAGCGACGACCGACATACTAAAGTCGATGGATAAAAATGATCTCAAAAACTCATTTGATATGTTAATTGATCGTGCAAAACGTTGTATTGATGCGGAAGGAGACTATTTTGAATAAAATAAATGAGATTTGCCGGAATATTGAGTTTTTGTCTTTATTTTGAAAAATTTCCGTTTTTCATGGGACACACTGTGTACATATAAATATACTGGGTGACCTTTTTTAAACAAACTACCTAAGATTCCAATAACAACGTGTTCTGAGAAAATCATTTAAAACAAAAGTTGTAAGTAATAGCAGAAGTCAAACAACAGTATCGTTGAATTTGACCTTTAGGTTGATATTCGAAGTCGAATCAAAGTATGCTTCAGTTGTCTTTAAAGAAACCAATATTTTTTATTACAAATTATTTTTCGTAAGACAATACGTAAGTTTCGATAAAAAAATTTCATCAAAACATTTCCATCGAAAAAATAATGGCCTATAAGATAACCATTCACTATAGTACATCAAACTGCAAGACTCCATGCGGATTGACAGAATGATCTCATTAGCGTTCTGGGCAGACTCATAATGGCTGTTATGTCGATTGATTTGCCCGTTACCATGGAATGTAGCCTCATCCGAAAATATTACGTAACACATCGTTCAATAAGTCCCGAGATTAACAACGAAAACAACATTTTTTTTCAAAAATCATTTTAATCAATATAATCTCCTATTAAAGTGATACAATCTTTCCAACGCCTTTCCAACATTTCTATACCATGTTTATAGAAGGATTTATCCTTTGCTTCAAAATAGGCTTCAGTTTCGGCAACGACCTCCTCATTCGAGCCAAATTTTTTTCCCTGGAGCATTTTTTTGAGATCAGCAAAGGGCCAGTAGTCGCTGGGGGCTAAATCTGGCGAATACGGGGGGTGGGGAAACAAATCAAAGCCCAATTTGTTCAATTTTGGCATTGTTTTCATGGACTTGTGGCATGGTGCATTGTCTTGGTGAAAAAGGATTTTTTTCTTCTTCATGTGCGGTCGTTTTGCTGCGATCTCATCCTTCAAACGTACTAACAAGTCAATATAATAATCACTGTTGATCGATTTACCTTTTTCCAGGTAGTCAATGAAAATCACGCCATGTGTATCCCAAAAAACAGACGCCATGACTTTGCCAGCAGACTGCTGCGTTTTTGGACGCTTTGGGCGGCTTTCACCAGCCATGCGCCACTCAGATGATTGCCGATTCGACTCCGGAGTGAAATGATGTATCCATGTTTCATCCATGGTCACGTATGGACGCAGGAAATCCTTTTTATTTTAATAATCCCGAGTAAATAAAAAGTCGCTGTTTGAGTCGAATCTAACAATGATTCAAGAAAAGGTTACATATTCTTCAAAAATTTTCTCGATGTATATTTATAACATTCTTAAATGTACATCTGAATAGGAAATGGTTTACGAGTCTTCATTTTTTAGTCAATTGCTTTTAGAAAACACAAAAATTACACAGATCCATGAAAAAAAAATTTTCTGGCCTACGAATTAAATTAGAGTAAAATACTTACAGATTTTTTGGGACGCTAAAATCCATTTATCTCCTTCAATTTAGAGTCTAGATCTTTTGTAGGTCAAAGTAGTTCGGAACCGTCAATGAAAACCAACCATTCTAACGATATATTTATGAGCTCATTGATTTTGAATGCGAGGTCCATTTGACCCGGGGAAATTCAATACCCGTAAGATTGCCGGTAAGTGAATCAAACCCTAGGTGCTATAGAAAAAGTATCACAATACTCAAAAAAATGTAGACAGGCGGTTAAGCTTCAGATGCCCGAGGATAATTGAGTGACTCAGAGGACGACGAATAAACGTTAATCTCGAAGCGAGCCTTGTTAAAGATTTGTGTAACTCAGGTCACACATTAATTTGTGAGGGGTCGTGAAATCGATAGTTAGTCAGCGCTATAAAATGGTAAATAAAGTAGAAGCAGGCAGTAGTGCAAGCAGTAGTACGAGGGTAGTCCCAAAAGTACCCGACCTGACTTATGAATACAGGTAGTTTTAAAAAAACAATTACTGCGATTGACAATACCACCATTAAACAACTTAATGTGAAAAATTCATAACGGTACGTTCATTATTATTCTTTTTACAGACATCCAAAGTGAATGCTCTCAGTGAATTTGTAAATATGGAAAAAATCGGGCATCGTTATGTGATACAATACTTTGATTTGAAAGGTCTAAGTCCAACCGATATCAATGCCGAGTTGGATATAACTCTGGGGAAGTCTGCTTCTTCGTTTACAACGGTCAAACAATGGGTAGCTGAGTTTAAGCGAGGTCGTACGAGCTGTAAGATGAACACCGCAATGGTCGACCAAGTGAGATCACTACGTCAGAAAATGTGAAGAAAATCCACAAAATGATATTGGATGGCCATCGACTAAAAGTGCGCGAGATAGCAGACATGGCAGGCATTTCAGAAAGTGCTGTGCATCGCATTTTGACCAAAAATTTGGACATGAGAAAACTGTGCGCAAGATGGGTGCCGCATTTGCTCATAATGGAGCACAAACAGCAACGTGAGGATGTTTCCATCGAGTGTTTGACAATGTATCGCAGCAATAAAGCCAAGTTTTTGCGTCGATTCATAACCATGAATGAAACATGGGTCCATCATTCTACACCTGAGACCAAAGAGCAGTCAAAGCAGTGGACTAAAAAGATAGAACTGGCTCCAAAGAAAGCAAAGACAGTTCAGTCAGCTGGCAAGGTCATGGCATCCGTTTTCTGGGATGCGCGCGGAATAATATTTATTGATTATCTCGAAAAAGGAAAACAGTTAACGGCGCATATTATGCAGTCCTATTGCAGCGTTTGAGTGATGAAATCAAGCAAAAACGGCCCCATCTGACGAAAAGAAAAGTGTTGTTTCATCACGGCAACGCACTAGTCCACACGTGCGTCATTGCGATGGCTAAAATCAATGAGTTGAAGTTCGAATTGCTTCCTCACGCACCCTGTTCGCCAGATCTGGCTCCCTTGGATCATTTTCTTTTTCTGAATTTGAAAAAATGGCTCGGTGGCAAAAGATTTGCCAACAATGAAGAGGTAGAGTCTGCGATTAATAGGTATTTTGAGGAGCTTAACGGTTCCTACTATAAAGCGGTCATCGAAGCTATTGAACATCGTTGGGAAAAGTATATCGAACTGAAAGAAAAACATGTTGGAAAATAAAAAACATTTTCGCAATTTTTTTACTGTTTTCTTTGTCGGGTCAAGTACTTTTGGGACTGCCCTCGTACACTAGCCTTTTACGCAAGAGGACTGAGTTCAATACCTAGTCATACTTATCACTTTTTAGTCCATCTGTTGCACGAAATATGAAATTGAGTTTATGTTCAACCTTTTTTCCGAGCTACTTCTCCGATGCATGTCCAACTTTATAAATCCGCGTTATTTACGTATTTCATTCCTTCCATCCTTTCGATCTAACGATCTCCCTCTTAAAATAATCTTGAATTTCATTTTCCAGTATCAAATGAACCTCGCATTCGAAATCAATGAACTTAAAAATATATAGTTAAGATGGTTGGTTTCCATTGACGGTTCTAAACTACTTTGACCTACAAAAGATCTTGACCCTAACTTGAAGGGAACAAATGGGTTTTAGCGTCCTAAAAAACCTGTAAGTATTTTACTCTAATCTAATTCGTAGGCTAGAAATATTTTTTTCTTGAATCTGTGTAATTATCGCGTTTCCCAAAGGCACTCGACTGAAAAATGAAGAGTGGTAAACCATTTCTTACTTCAGATGTACATTTAAGAATGTTATAAATATACATCGAGAAAATTTTAAGGGGACATTCGCCTTTGAAATTGAAAAAAAAAACACTTCTTAAAAATTTTATTATGAAAAAACTATTATATCTATTAACAAAATTTCTTTTGGACATTGTTAAACAGTCTCTAAAGAATATAAAAAAATTTTTTTTTCATTTTTAGTTTCCCTTGGCTGCTGTAGAGGGCGTCATCGAAAAGTTACTTTTCAAACGGTAGGACATATTGTGGACCTCCTGTAACAGATTTTTGAAAAATTCAAAATGGATTCTATTCTTGAGACTCAAAACTATACAATAAGCCTCTAAAACTCATACTTTTTTTATATTTTGAAGTTTTTGTTTGTATATTTCTGAAAAATGCAAGAAAACGGCATATTTTGGGGGTAAGTCACCCCCGTAAAAAAAAGGGGGGGTATTTTTTTAAACTTTTAGAGGCTTATTGTTTACTATTTTCAATAAGTAATCGAATGCTCTTTGGTTTTTAAAAATCGGTCGAATAGATTCAGAGAAAAATGTCCTACCAGTTTGAAAAAGGTAGTTTCGAGAAAAACGCGTTTAAAGTTTTTTTACCATAATCACTCATGGGCATACGCTGTTACAAATATAGTTGTAACTTTTTTTCTATTACGAATTTCTCGATGAAATTTTAGAAGGCAACTTTTAAACGTATATAGAATCGAAATATGTGAAAATCTCAAAATCGATTTTTTAAAAATTTTAAAGGCGAATGTCCCCTTAAAAGAATATGTAACCTTTTCTTGAATCATTGTTAGACTCGACTCAAACAGCGATTTTCCACACTTTACGAACTTTCAAAAAGTTTTTAGCATTTTTCTGAAAACTGAAGGGTGATGGAGCAATTCTGATGGCAGATTTGTGTTCGAAAGGTCACACTTCTGTAAATGAAAAAAATTTTTTGTATGCCTATGAGATTATTTGAATGAGTGAATTTTTCATCTTCCGGTATTTTTTACAGATTTTTTACCAGCATTGTTTTGACGAAATATTTCGTCGCTGCTCTCAAGGAGATTAAAGTTATTAAAGAAAAATAATGAACTCCTCTGCGTTTTCATACTAGTTGAGCCTCATCTCTGGCTTCAATCAAGTTTTTAAGATGAGACTCAATCCAAGAAGTCGAAAAAGTCTTCCTTAATGTTACTTTTTATAGGTGCAAATTGTTCTGAAGCATAAATGAATGCATTAAAAAATCTAATTTTATCATCAGAACTCGAACATTTGATGAGTTTTATTTTGGTTTACTTTTTATTAGTTTCTTTTACTGAAATGACGTTAAAAGCTATCTCGGGAAAAGTTTTTAAAATTATGGAAAACTATATTTTCAATTTTATCTTCTACAGCAAAAAATATTTGGTATTTAATAGAGATAATATTATGCATCGATTGAAAAGGTACATCCATTTGATCAAATTTAGTGTACTTATCTTCATTATTTAACGTACATAAATCAATCCAGAAAGACGAATGTTCAAGATGATGGGTAGCATTAAAAGGAACTAAACATAGATTAGAGTAATCAATAAATTTAATGCTTCGCAGTATAAGGTTACTGTAAAGTATATTAAATTGAATTAAGAATAGTTTTGATTTAGCGTCCATGAATACGTCGTCTTGAGCGTGGACTTATAATATGTAAAACTTCTAGTTCACTTAAATAACTAGCTTTTGGAGGCTAGTCTACATGAAGACGCTGGTGGTAGCTCGTTGACTCAAAGGCAAACTTGAAGTAATAAGAATAAGGACATGCATGTATACAGATTATTATGATCCAAGTTATTTAATTTGAAGATAACTTTAGCCTTAAATGATTTATTTAAGTAGATAGCTACTCTATCACTATCATTTCTTAACCTGTTATTACTATTTCATAATTCTTAAAACTAATAAACTCATATAGTTCTTCAATAAATTGTTATAAGTTAGTTTTTTAGTTTTATCCGACTTGCATAAAAGGTTTCTGTGACTAAATTTTGAATTATCTTTATTTTTCAATAAAACGAAGCTATTACGTTTTTTTATGTCAATATTAACCATGTTTTACGATAGGTCGATCTCGAAAATAGTCGAGTAAATATTTACTGACCTTAACACGTTCACACCGGGACCGATTTTCAAGTTTTTCGCTGTGAGGCGGCGCCGCCCGATGAGACAGTCTAGTGTAGGCCACCGCTGGTACGCGCCGGCGTGAACGTGTTAATCTAAATTTTTCTTCTGATCGAATAAGGCTGAAATCAGAGTGGAATATCAGCATAGTCTAGCGTTAATGAGTTGAAAAGTAGAATTTTTGAAAGTTAGAAAGAGAATGAAAGAGAAAAAAAATTAATTATCTATTTTAATGCTTAAAAAATAGTCATTTAAATCCTTTATAAATAATAATCAATAAAATTCTAATAAACAAAATAATAATAGAAAATTAAAATATGAATACAATACTATTTATAAAAACCAAAAATAAAATAAAATTCTTAATTTATAAACAATGTGCTAATCACAAGAAAAATAAAAATTTTTAATGTTTAAATAGATATTTTTATTTTTTATGTTAAAATGGATAAAAATATGCAACTGTACAAAAATATAATGATTTTATCAATTAATTTTTTAAACATGTTCTTTTCTGAAATTAATAAATGAGAAAATAAAATATTATTTTTCACTATTTATTAATTCTTATATGATGACAAGCCGATGATGTTATCAACATTTAAAATTTATAATCTGTATCTGAAAATCTTTTTAGTGCTTTCAAAATTAAAGCAGATCTTACCACTGTGAGTTTTATTTGCTATAAATATATAAAATTTTAATATTAACTGTGACAGGTAGCCAAAGGAGGTTATGCCACTTGCCACGCGATCGTAATTAGAGTTCGCGGTGTGACTAGATGTAGCTACATCGATTACCGAATCGATGACGGTGTGGCGTATCTACCGCGAGGAGGAAATGACGGGGAAGCAGAATCTTCTTTTCTTTCCTGCCTGTCGTAAAATTCAAGTGATATAATAAGAGATTTTTTTCGGACACGAGTATCCAAGCAATCTAAGAGCGTTTCCGATTTTGTTGCGGAATAGAACAAGTTAGTGGCCTCTTTATTTTCGCTTGTAAGCTCGCGAGTATCATTTTTCCGCGAAACAATAATTATATTTCGTTGCGGCGAGTGCGAGAGGTACATAGGTACTTTCACTCTTACATACATCATTCGTAGTATAGCAGTGTGAGTATGCGCGTGTGAGGTTACACATGAGTAACCACCTGGTTGCCCGCAAGAGATCGCCAACCAGTATACCAATGTGTAAGCGCAGGAGCAGCGCCCATGTGCCTTTACTGCAAAAGTACAGTTAACATACGGCTGGCCCAGTTGACCGAACTGTGGCTAAGGCTCGACACACATGCGTCAAACGTGCATCGCGTCGACATATATTGCGCGTATATTGTTTTTATCTTTGCAACTCGCTGCGAAAGGTTTTAGAATCAAATTTCTAAATAAGTTAAAAACCAACGTTTTTAACGGTAAGTGACGATCTACACATAACGGGTGCGCCTTAACACTTATTCTATCCTTATAACGTCCCTTTCCTGATTACTATGGTCTCTACATGCGTGCCAACCTTCTGTTGGCGCGCAATCAGAGTTACTGAGCCTAGTCAAAAGTAATACCGGTCCTAGGCCTTGAAGAAGGGCCCAATACATAACAAGAAAGTAGGATCCCACGCGTATTCTATGTTGTTAGCGGATCGGCATTGCACGCGAGTGTTATTGGACAATGGATAACGTCTGTTGGCACTCAAAACCACATCAAGGGAATAAGCGATCTTTAAAGGTGCCTAAACGCCACCTGCGCAGTGAGCACGCGTGAAATCGAGCTCGCACGCGTGAAATCGAGCTCACACGCGTACCTTTATTTTCTCTAAAATAATCCCATTACATAGCATATAAATATAAGTGAAGAAAGGTATATTAATGACGTTAGAAATAATATTGTTTATTTTTTTACACATAATTTAAAAGAAAATAAATATTGAAACGTCAACTTCTGGTGCGAAGAATTACTATTGACCGCCGAGTATTTATTCTGTAGCTGGATGAGTCTTGTAAGGAAGAGGAAAGAGAGTTAACAAGCAACGACATAAAAAAAATATCACAACACGAGAGGAGGGAGATATTCATGAGTGACCGTTAAAGTATAAGCAAATTATAAAGTTTTTATTGTATAATTTGAGAATTGTAGTGAAAATATTTTGAGGTGTTAACTGTATGATTTGAAAATAATAGAAATTATGTGAGAACATAGACTGATTTTTGACCCTACTTAAAGATTAACTATTTTATCCTTTAAGATTTAATCGTCATTTGATGCGAAGCTCCACGTATACTCTGTCTTTCAAAATTATTACAAACACGCATTATTTTATTTAATACTAAAAACTAAATACAAGAATAAGTGTCAACTTTGATTTTGATAAGTTTTACGATAAAATCAACAGTGACAATCAAAACGAAAAATAAACTCTTTACTTTCTTTATTATTAATTTTACAAGAATTTTAATACTGTCAATCAATTTATCATATCCTAAAACCTTTGTAATGGCAATAATATTGAAAATTGATCAATTTATCTAGGAGTAAAATTTCCCTCCATTTTTGAATCATTTTATTTTAAGAATAAAAATTTAATGCTACATACATTTTTATACTTACTTTTGAATTTTATTTTCTATGTTACCACGAAGTCTTTGAAAATTGGTTGAAATATTTTTCATTTCGGATATTCCACGTTTAAGCTCACTAAGATTATTTTTCATTGATCTTGTTTTTATTTCACTTGAATTCGAAATCCTTTGAGAATTTTTAGTTGTATGGTGTGAACGCGAATTGTTCTTATCTTGCGCTGCGTTATGATCTAACATCTAAAAAAAAATTAATATCATTTTAAAAAAGGCACATATACATAATATGAATCTGCATTTTCTTTTTTGCATTTCTGTATATTATATATAAATAACTTTTTAGAAATTATGTATAAAAAATTAAGTTTAAATAAATATAAGTATATTATAGTTAAGGGGGAAGGTTCCTGTAATCGATTAAAATAACTCATAATTTCTTTTCGTTTGAAATTGTTGCAAATCTTACATACAACGCACAAGTGATTCAAGTTATGGTTTACAAAGTGTCTGTGCCTCTACCGGTCACCAAGCATGCTGTATTTTCTCAACCGTGACTCAACTAAAGAATAAAGAAAAATTAGTCGCCTTATCACTAACCTGGCAAAATCGAAAGAATTTCTAGGGCAACCAAATAATTATTCTAGTTTATAAAATGTTTTACTAGCTGAAATAATTTCACTTTTTGTTTTAAAAGAAAATTATCTCTAATCAATTTTCCTCAAAATCATTCTATGAAACTTATGTATGAAGAGAGAAAGGAAAAACATATAACTCTTCTAATATATTCATTAACGAGTGTTTCAATTAGCGCGTCTGACGGATTAAAATTCCATTGCTTCGAGTTCCAGGCGGTTTGAATTCATTCTATAAAAATAAAATTTTTTCAAAAAAATTTTCAGTCTTACACCTGTATAGACATAATTTTTAATACCCTCAATTCTTTTATTTATCCACCTCAAAAAGGTCTTATTGTTTAGCATAAGTACTATCATAAATCATTTTGATGATTTTCATAAGATATTCGTAACATATGTAACACATGTGCAATAATATTATACTAGGCCTATTTATTATAAATTATTGGCCATTCTAAAATATGAATATTTATTCATAATTATGTGTTTGGTAAATTCCGTTTGAGAGATAAAAAAATAATTCTTGTATTTTGAATAACTATATTCAAAAGTTAATTAGTAATCTGCGGTTTGATTTTGTTGTGAGCACAAGGTCATCCATTTAACACGTTTGCACGTGGACTTATAAAACTTTTATAATATAAATTTAAAGTTTACTTTCGCATAAAATAATTATTTTTTGCGACAGTAAACTTCGCATACTAATTAAGTAATTTAACGCGGTCCGGCGGCAGCAGTCTTGCTTGTACAGTCAGTATAACTTACCTGGTGTACAAGTATAAAATGCCGATTCTAAAAGAAAAAATAACACGTTAAATTTAGTAGAATAATAAGTGCTTTATTCAAAGTATGCTCCATCGTTTTTTATACATTTTTCCCATGTTTCGGGCAATTTGTGAACACCGTGCCAGTAGAATTCTTCCCCTTTTGCTGATGTTGGTAACGTGTAGTATTAACCGTTTTCCCAGGTTTTAATAGCTCATAATAGACCACGCCCCTCTGGTCCCACCAAACACAGAGCAACGTCTTTCTGCCAAAACGATTTCGTCTTGCGGTCGATGTGGATGGTGCTCCTGGGTCTACCCATGATTTCATGCGTTTGGGATTTTTAAAATAAATCCACTTTTTATCCTCTGTTACTATTCGATGCAAAAACGACTTCCTTTTGTACCGAGCAAGCAAAATTTCACACGTGATTTTGCGATTTTCCAGTTGTCTGTCATTCAACTCATGCAGTACCCATCTACCGCTCTTCTGAATCTTTCCCATCGCTCGTAGGCGATTAGAAACAGCTTGTTGGGAAACTCTTAATTGCTGTGTGAGTTGTTTTTGTGTTTGCGAATCATCTTTGTCCAATAATGCTTGCAAACCCATATCTTAGAATTTTTTTGGCGGTTTTCCATTTTCGTTGTCTGCAACGTCGGTCACCTTTTCTGAAACGCTGAATCATCGTTTACACGTATCTTGCGATGGAGCATGTTCACCATAAGCTTCTCGTAGTAACCGAATGGATCCAGCAGCAGATTTCTTCAAATAAAAACAAAAAATTAATGCTGTCCACGAATGCTCTTTGTTCGGTATAAATTTTGACATATTAAACACAACAATACAACACGATGCACACAATTTTTCAGTCTATCACTAATGCCCGTCTAAACTTGTTGATGACACAACAAAATGGCGCAGTGTCAAATCATAACAGCTTAAACTGCATTGGTACACCATCTGTTGTCTAAAATCCGCATTTCATACTTGTACACCTGGTATACTGACTATACAGCACAACCTTTATTTTTTTTTTTTTTTTAAATTCAACTTTATATTATTATTGTTACATTAATTAACTATTTGTTTTAAATGTTAAATTTCAATTTATTTAAGCTTACATTTTTATCTATGACAATAAAATTATTGGATTTTCTTAGAATTTTTTTTTATACAAATTTTACATTTATATGTGTAAGGAAGTTTATTTTCTTAGATCTATATTTAATAATATTTGAATATTAGCGCGCTTTCAAGCGAATCGGTAAAGAAGCGCGCTGGACATGCGAATGAGCAGTGCGGTGACAGAAACCACGAAGGCAGTGCAATGACAGAAAGTGCGAAGTCACAAGACAACAAATTCAACATTGTGAAAATTATTAAAATTTAGGGTAAAGAATAAACATCTAATGTAGTTTCTTTGTTTATTTCAGGTTGTAATTCAGTGTAAAAAGAGAATAACTTGATTTGTGATTCTTGAATTATTCACTACTGTAAAATGAATATCAAAACTTTATTTATTTCAAAGAAACAATCCGTGTTTAATTTATCTAATACTCGAATTTTTATAATCGATTAAAACTCATATTACATATACGAGGTGTGATAAAAAAATAAAGTGACTTCATTTTTTATAAAAAATATTTATTAATTCATCTAAAATTGCGTTATCCCCATTAAAATAATCCTTCTCTGATACAATGCACTTGTGCCAGCGTTTTTCCTAGATGTCAAAACACTTCTGTAATGCACTTTTGGGTATTGCCTTGAGCTCCTTTAGCGATGCAGCCTTAATCTCCTCAATCGGCTTTGGTTTCGACGTCATAACCATACACTTATGATTCGTCATCAGTTATAACCCTTTTAAGCAGATCAGAATTATCAGTGACGTCGTTCAACATGTCTTGGGCGATGTTCATGTGATGCTGCTTCTGATCAAAATTAAGCAATTTTGGAACGAATTTCGCTGACACACGTACCATATCCAAAACATCCGTTAAAATCGATTGGCATGAGCCAACGATAAGTTAAGATCATCAGCTACTTCTCTAATCATGAATCGACGATTTTTTAACACAATTTCTTACACTTTCTAAACATTTTCGTCGGTTTTTGACGTGCTGGGGCGTCCGGAGCGAGGTTAATCGTTAACATTTTCTCGGCCCTCTTGAAATAACTTATACCACTTATAAACATTATTTTTGCTCAGAGTTGAATCACCGTACGCCACTGTCAACATTTTAGGAGTTTTTAAGCACTTAATACCATTTTTTACACAAAAATGAATACAAACTCTTTGCTCCATTATTTTCAACAGCAAAAAATCGCCGAGCATGCAAACACAAGCCTAACCTTTATGCTTCTCACATAAAAACAACACATGTTATATAGTCAAAACTGTGAATATATGATTGTGACGAGTGTACCAACATAACAAAAAAAAATTTTGAAATTAGAGTGTACAGAGCGCGGGAAATTCAAAAAGTCACCTTACTTTTTTATCACACCTCGTATAAAAAAAATACTCATAAAAATGTTATGTAACATAATGCGTGGTAATATTCTCTCGTGATCCGATGGATCGCGACTAGCTAAAAGACGCGAGTTCGATATTTTTATATTTCCTTGTTCTAAATATTTTATTACGTAGTACAGGGTCCGGCAATAAAACCTCCCGTATTCGAAATAGCCGCCGTGCGAGTTGTACTTAGGGTACTGATGTGAAGGGGGTATTGTTTAAGAGCGGTGTACGTGCCATTTTCAGTTTGCGCCATGGCTTGGCTTGGTGAGCATTGAGCGGTTGTTGTGGAGGAATTTATTAGTAACGGTGGTTCGACAAACTTGGCCGACATGATCGTGTCCCAGATAGAAAAACTATTCAACTGTGGGTGTGAAACTTTAGAAACACAGGTTTAGCACTGAAAAGAAAACCTACTAGCCGACCTCGAACTGCAACAGCGCGGAAAAATTTGGCGCGTGTGAGAGTGTCTTTCCAACAATCACCAGGGCGTTCAGCACTTGAACATTCAGCTGCCCTAGGATTATTTGATAGGAGTGTAGGAAGAATTCTTCATTGAGAACTTTATATGCACCCCTTTAAAATGATGGTTACCCTGGAATTAAGTGAAAGAGATTTTGAAACTCGCAGAGCTGCGTGTGAGGAAAGTCTTCAAAACGTTTCCCCTAGAACTTTGTTTATTTCTTCGGATGAGGCTCACTTTTACTTATCAGGAACTGTAAACAAATAGAATTTCCGCTACTGGGCCGCAGAAAACTCTCGTGGAATTCATCAGCGACCACTACAGAGCCCTCATGTGACAGTTTGGTGCGCCGTTGCTGAATATTTTGTGTGGGGATCGAATTTTTTCAAAGAAGGTGGCCAAACAGTAACGGCAACAGTAATTCAAACCGTTATTTAGCAGATATAATTTTTAAAACCAAATAATTCAAAATGGCAAAGTATATATTTTTCATAAATACGAGGGTGGTCTGAAAAGTTTCCGACCTACCTCAGATACAAGACATTTTTTCTTAATTTTTTTTATTTCTCAACATAGTCTCCTTGCAATTCTACACACTTCTCCCAGCGATGCTCCCATCTCTTTAACCCATCGAAATAGTACTCGGCGTTTTTCTCTGCAAAATGACTGTTCACGAAGGTGATTACCTCTTCATTTGACGAAAATCTCTGTCCTCCGAGTGCAATTTTCAGATGAGGGAATAAAAAGAAGTCGCTTGGGGCTAGGTCTGGTGAGTGAGGCGGATGGTCAAGCAGCTGAAACCGTAATTCTTGGATTTTCGCCATGGCCACCGCTGAGATGTGAGACGGCGCGTTGTCTCAGTGAAATAGGATTTTCTTTTCCTGCAAATGTGGACGTTTTTCCGCAAGTTCTGCCTTCAGCTTGTCAAGTAATGATGCGTAGTATGCTCCTGTAATGGTTTTTCCTTTTCGAAGATAATCGATTAAAATAACTCCATAACTATCCCAAAAAATAGTCGCCATCACTTACCTAACCAAAAAAACAGTTTTTGCTTTTTTTGGAGCCAGATCCCCCTTTGCAGTCCACTGTTTTGACTGTATTTTTGTTTCGGGCGTATAATGGTGTATCCAAGTTTCATCTACAGTAATTAATAGGCGCCAAACTTGGATTTATTGCGCCTAAACTGCGCCAATAGAGCGTTGGAAATGTTCATTCGAACACATTTTTGGTCTAACGTGAGCAAACGCAGCACCAAACGTGCGGACAGCTTTCTCATGCCTAAATCTTGATTTAATATGTAGCAAACACGTTCTTTAGACATATTCATAATCTCTGCTATCTCTCTCACTTTAATTCGGCGGTCGTCTAGCACCATTTGGTGAAGTTTGTCGATATTATCGTCAGAGGTTGCAGTTTTTGGACGTCCCGAACGTTCATCGTCTCCCAAGCTCTCACGGCCACGTTTGAATTCAGCTGCCCAAAATTTCACTGTGGTAAATGATGGTGCAGAGTCCCCATACACATAGTTCAACTTATTTTTGATTTACGTAGACGTATTGCCTTTCAAAAACAAAAATTTAATGACAGCTCGATACTCAATTTTGTCCATTTTGACAGAACACTCTCATCGACTCACTCAAACGACTGTCAACTAACAACTGCGCATCCAAAATGACTAAAACTTTGATGAGCAACTGTCAACAGATGAACAACGAAATTCGCTAGCTTTTATTGACAAGTGCTGCTATCTTCACGTTAAGTTTGGAAACTTTTCAGACTACCCTCGTAAAAGTATTTTTTCTTTATCTTTTATAGTTTTTCTGTGACAACCTATTAAAATAAGGGAGGTTTTATTGTCGGATCCTGTATAAATTAAGTTTCTTTTGCGTATACTGATTTAGCATATCTGATTTATTTTATATTTATTATATAATATTATATTCATATAATAATATGTTATTTTAGCGTGTTATTTCAATTTATTTTATAACATGTTATAACAAAATAAAGGTCTTATTAAACCACATAGGTTAGCTAGTAATTAGTTACTAATAAGCAGAAACCATCACCAAAAGAGAGAAAGGCAAGCTAGATACAGCGTTAGTAATAAGGTTGTTGTTAGTAATAAGTTTTTCCTTTTTTTATCTTGTCTAAATTTTATGATACATTGTCTCTGTTAGTGTTCTTGCGAACACTAGGGTTGATTAAAGGTTTGATTAAAGGTCACCCATCTGCCGATACTCGAATTCTCAGTGGTGATCGTTATTATATACTCGCTG
The DNA here is from genome assembly GCA_949987625.1 of Chalcis sispes. Classification (NCBI taxonomy): domain Eukaryota; kingdom Metazoa; phylum Arthropoda; class Insecta; order Hymenoptera; family Chalcididae; genus Chalcis; species Chalcis sispes. Next base: position 22,439,413 of record OX465098.1, on the reverse strand, counting down.
GCTGGGAGGGAATACTAGGAAGGACATTGCCTCTTGGCATGCGCTATATAAATATAGCGTTGCGGCTATGTCGGGACAAGGATATACTGTGGGAAAATCTCTTTTTCATTGATAAACGTTATGACCTGATTTTTTCTTTCCTAATCGATATGGAAAAGACGATTCTGGCTTCATAAGTTTACTAACTATTTCGTGAGATTTTTTTTTTAATGATAAGAAGGTTATCACCTTCCGCTCATCACTCGATTGCAGGGGCCTTAACACACGAGAAACTCTGTTATGAGTCAGGGGCGACAAACTCCGACGGCATCTCGGAAATGAGTCTTAGGGTAATATTAATGTTTACAATGATTAAAATTTTTAATTTAACTCATTTTCCAAAATATCGCTTTCTGCTTTCATCCATTCAGTTGCAACGTAATCGCTAGCTCAACTAAAAACTACTCTCGTCCGCGAAGGCACTTACAGGCTTGCAGGCCGATAGCAGTCAAGCAGCGCATAATTATAGTTCGGCAAAAAGGAACAGATCTTAAACCTTTTCTCGTCGACGCAATAATTCCCGAAGTCAACGTAGTACTTTTTTCCTCTTTTGTTTTATCATTCATTAAAACCCTATTACATTTTTCCATTTATTTATTTTAATTTTATTTTTCTTTATTTATCTTCACAAAATCAAACTTCCGAGTTTCTTTTACTATTTAACAATAAAAGTTTATTTAATAATAATAAGGTTAATTTGTTAAATAACTTATATGCCCTTTTAATAAATATCGGACTAAATAATTCAGAATTTGAATTAAAAAACATTGGATTTATCAATGCGCGGCGCTAGCACATTCCAACGGTGATATACGTATGTATTAGTTGTCTTCCTTAATGCGTTCAGAGCATTGAATCACGCTGTGCAACCGTTGCCGGCTCAATGCGAGACAACAACAATTTCGTCACCCATAAATGTACGAGTAATTAAAAAAAATTGTGATTTTCTCTGCTTATTTGAGCACGTATAATAGAGGAGAGGAAAAAAAAATATTTTATGGTTATTACGAATAACCTTAACAGCATAGATGATACAGACTTCATAATCCATCAATACTATACGAGTACATTGTCTAATCCATCATACATAATACGAGGTCTAGCTATTAAATAACGAGACTGGTTACGAAAAAAGGTTTTATTATAAAAATTATTCTACATTCGAATGCTCCCCTTCAATATACTCCCCTTCCCTCACCATGTCGAAAAAAACGATCAACATTGCCTTGAATTTTGATTTAGACATCCTTGCTTTTTTGATTCTAGGCGATTCAGGCGTCTTCCAATGCATCGATTGCCGCTTTGTTTCAACATCGTATTGAAAAATCCACGTTTCGTCGCAAATAATAATGTTTTTCATCAGTCCAGAATCTTTTTTTAACCTTTCAAGGAAATCTGAGCAGACCTGTTGACGCAAGAGCTTTTGATCAGGAGTCAGGTTTTTTGGCACCAACTTCGCACAGACTTTGGTCATGTGTAATTCCTCGTGTAAAATTTGTCTAACCGTTTCTTTATCGGCGTTTACAGCCTCGGCAATCATCCGGATGCTCATTCGACGATCTGCACGCACAATTTGGTTGATTTTGGTCACTGTTTTCGGAGTTGAAACAGTGACAGGGCGACCTGGGCGTTGGTCATCTTCAGTGCTCACTCGGCCTTCACTGTAGCGCTTACACCACTCAAAAACACGCGTACGAGATAGAGAATCGTCCCCATAGGCCTCTTGCAAAAATTTACAGTACTCAGTCGGAGTTTTTTTCAATTTAACGAGAAATTTGAGATTGATACGTTGCTCCTGTTCTTCGTCACACATGGTTTTCGGCACGAGAAAAAAACACGTTTGTTTCAAACCGCTACTGCACAAATACAATTATAGTGACGAGAACGTGTTTTGGTACGTGCATAGATAAGATATCTAGATACCCAACGCACTACTCGTTTTTTTCCCCACCCCTCTACGGCGCCCTCTAGGCGCGCAGTCTCGTTATTTAATAGCCAGACCTCATATAATGTAACAGTACAATGTAACACATCGTTCGATAAGTCCCGAGACTAACAACGAAAACAACATTTTTTTTCAAAAATCATTTTTATTTATCAATATAATCTCCTTTTAGAGTGATACAAACTTTCCAACGCCTTTCCAACATTTCTATACCATGTTTATAGAAGGATTTATCCTTTGCTTCAAAATAGGCTTCAGTTTCGGCAATGACCTCCTCATTCGAGCCAAATTTTTTTCCCTGGAGCATTTTTTTAAAATCAGCAAAGAGCCAGTAGTCGCTGGGGGCTAAATCTGGCGAATGTGGGAGGTGGGGAAGCAAATCAAAGCCCAATTCGTTCAATTTTGCCATTGTTTTCATGGACTTGTGGCATGGTGCATTGGTGCAATCACGGCACCCACTTGGAAAAAACCTTTTTCATGCTCAATTTTTCATGAAGGATTGTAAATACGCTTCCAAATGATATCTGTGTCATTTCTGCAATCTCACGGATCTTCACTTTGCGATTTTGCATTGCAATTTTTAACACTTTACTCACATTTTCCTGTGTAACGGCTTCCAATGGCCTACCCGAACGTTCCGCATCGTTTGTGTCCGTACGACCACGTTTAAACTCAGCATACCAACGACAAATCGTTAGTTTGGATGGAGAGGAGTCCGGGTAATGTTTTTCAAGCTATTGCTGGGCTTCTACGGTGTTTTTACCCATTAAAAAACAATGTGTTATCAACACGTGAAACTCGCTTTTTTCCATTTTTCGAACAAATTACAAAGTGACTTTACTCTAACCTCGATAACTCTGCTGTCTCTGATCCGATCGACGTGAAATTTTTACACGTTTCATATAAAGGTTCGCACTCTATGGAAATGTGGCCAGTTTGGTACTACTAGCACCATCTCTGGGTTAGTCTCGGGACTTATTGAACAATGTGTTATATTCACATATATACATATGTATATACTGGGTGTCCAAAATCAATCAAAATTGAGGCTTGAACGTAATTTCGTCGACATTCTCCTAACACAAGGAGAATATTGATAATTTCATTAGCTGTGTAGTCAGGCATAATCAGAAAATGTCAAAATAAAAAATTAAACTCAAATTAAGAAAATAAATTTAATTTAAAAATGAACAAACAAACAAATTATTTCTTCGATTGAATAACGAATTTTTTTAGGAATAAGAGAATTAGAAGAAACTCAAAATCTGTCAAAATGATGCCTTAATTTCGCATTCAAATAAACTTACAATGAATGACACAGTTGATTTAAATTAGTAATAACTTCACAAACCACTATATGGCCACTATTATTCAGAAACCACTATATAGCAACCAAATTCACTATCAAGAAACTAACTAAAAAAGAATTTATTCACGTTTCCAGAATAATTGTAATAAACTATGTTATTCATTGAAGGTAATCGCCAAATATCAGAATGTTAAAGGGGGGGAGGGACGTTTCTAAACTTTTTTTTGCATTTTTTTTATATTTGATTTTTCTGAATGGAGAACCTTTTAAGAATATTGTATGAAACTTTAAGATGAATCGGAGCAAAACTAACGAAGATACAGCGGTTTAAGTAACCGCACCTCATACATGAATGGTCGCGATCAACTGACTCCATGTGTACGAAGGCGGTTCAAATATGATCGAGACAAATGCTCTGACACGTTTATTTACTATCGAAAAAATTTACAAAAATTTACAGTTTTTCTAAGTACTCCCGCTTGCAAGTTACGTATTTTGTTCACCTTTTTGGAAGCTTTTTCATGCCGGTATCGAAGAATTCCTTGGGCAACTCGGACAGCCATGTGCGCACGAACTCCTCTACCTCGTCGTCGGCGTTGAATCTTTGACCTCTGAGGGCTTCTTTCAGTGGTCCAAACATGTAGTAGTCGCAGGGTGATAAATCCGGACTGTAGGGGGGGGGGGGGGTGTTTCAGTACCTCCCACCCCAATTTCGATATTGTATCGAGCGTGAGACGCGCGGTATAAGGGCACGCGTTATCCTGGAGAAGAATCGCACTTCGTGCTAGAATGCTCCTCCGTTTCGAGCGATAAGCGAGTTTTACGGGTTTTTTCATAAGGTTAGAGTAGTATGCAGCATTGATGGAACGTTGGGTACGCAGGAAATCGACGTACGCCCCGCCGGTCCCAAATATTGTCTGGTGTGATGCTGGTTCGCGGTCGACGATCATGCGGCTCATTCTCGACGGTTTCGCGACCATCCTTGAATGCTTTGGTTCATTCAAACACAGAAGCCCTACTCAGGCACTCACTACCGAACTGATTTCGCAAACGCAGAAAAATTTCCGTGTTTAGAAGGCCTTCCCACACTAAAACACGAATGACAATACGTTGTGCAACGGCAGTTGGCACTTAACGTTTACTCATGGTCGTAGCACGCGCGTGAAACATGCACTCCTGACGAAAACTATGCCACATTGTTCGTAAGGGACCCAGCTATCACATACTCAAGCCACGACCTTCAAAACATACATGTGCACCATCTACAGCGTTTGTCTCTATCATATTTGAACCGCCCTCGTATAAGCCGAACGGAGCAGGAAGCTGAAAAACAGACTAAAGAAGGCAGGATCCGTCGTAGACATGAGTAAAAAGATGCTTTAGACATCATGGATGATAGCAACATCCTTTATGGACCTGGCATCGATGATTTGGTGTGAAGTAAGCCGATAAAACTCGCTTATGAACGTTTTATCCCAAATTTTTTAGTGTTCCAAACTTTAAAGCGTTTTTCCCACAAGTCACGTTTTCAAAGTCGGTGCCCCTCATAACTTCAAAACTACAGCACCGATCCTTCTAAAATTATGAAAACTATTTCTGTATATAATTTACGAGGTAACGCTGGAAAGTTTTTTTTTAATTTGTTAATATTTTTTATTTTACAATAACAAATTAGCCGATTTTTTTTCGCAAAAATCGCGTTTTTCATTTCAGTGTTCCCAAAAAATGAAAAATTGAAATTTTTAAAAATTCTCCCAGCGTTACTTGGGAAAAGCGATTATCTAACGAAAGAACTTCAATTTTTCGATTTTAGATAATCAAGCACCGAGTTATGAGGGGCACCGCAATTCTACTTTTTTCCGTAAAGCTTCCGAATAATTGCTGCCATTGCCGTATTTTTAAATATTTTTTCATGAAAATTTCACAAAATATTCTTTGAATGTTATACTTTAATGTACCATTGGTTTTAATAAATAGATTTCAACTGTGCCGTTAAGAAAAATTCACAAATATGTGCCTTTTATTATTAAATTAACGTTACCCCCCCCCCCCCCCCCCTCTTAAATTAAGGCAAAAATAATACAAAATTAGAGACTATCAAGCTTCTCTTATTATTAGGAAAGAATCTTTGTTTATTGAGAAAAGTATTATCAGCTGCAAAAATATTATTTTCTGTATGTCCAATTTTGATTAAGTTAATTTATAATGAAAATTATTTTAAAAACATTTACTGCTTTTTCATTTTTAATTTTTTTTATTGTGCGTAACTAAACTATGAGGACCATCATTATTTGTTTACTGTAAGAAGAATGCAATGAAATTATTAAGTATCAAAATTGGGATTGAGAGTTTAAGTTTCCTTATAAAAAAATTTAACTTGACCTTCAAACAGCCTTCAAGATAATGGTCAAGGTCATGGTCAATGTCGTGGTAAAAGATATCCCACATAAGTTTTTCCCCTTTTTTCATTTCCATGACCAAAAGCAGAGATTTTCCTTTGAAAAAATTAATTTGACCTCAAAATGAGCATGAAGGTTATGGTAAAGGTCATAACTGCTTGGACGTGAAATTTTCTGCTCTTTCTTCTTCCGGGGTCAAAAGTAAGAGTTTCCATTAAAAAAAAAAAACAACTTAACCTTCCAATGACCTTGAAAGCCATATATAAGATCATGGTCAAGGTCACAGTTAGACGTTGCCTACAAAATCTAACAACATTTGTCTGAAAACTTCTTTTTAAAACCTTTAATTCTAGAAATATATGCATCCGGTTTTTAAAATTGGACACCCAGTAGATACACATATACAATGTGCAATATAATATAATTAAAGAGGGGGGGGGGGGTAAGGATTTAAAAATTATTTTGCATTTTTTTTTTTTTTTCTGAATGCACAACATGTCGAGAGTATTGTGTCGGAATTCCAAGTAAATCGGAGCAAAACTGATGAAGATACAGCGTTTTAAGCGACTGGCCCTCATGCTTGATTTGTAAGTATAAAAAACTTTAAATTGATTTTCCCGAAAACGTCATTTTTGAAGTTCGTGAACATTATAACTTAAAATCTACTTGACCGATTCTTTTTAAATTTTAAACACTATTTCTACACATAAATCAACAGGTAATTAGAGAGAGTTTTTTTGTTTTTACCATTTTCTTCCATTTTCTTCCATTTTATAATAACAAATTCATCGAAATTTTTTCAGCAAAAATCGCGTTTTTCACTTTCAAATGCTGCCAAAAATAGAAAAATTCAAAAAAAAACCCTCTCTGACTAACTAGAAAAACATATCACCTTCTGAACACATTTTGATTTTTTTGTTTTAGATGATCCGGTAACGAGTTATGAAGTTCACCGCATAACAACTTTTTGTCGAAGCGTCTCCGGAGATTCGCTGTCACGGACTTATTTATTGATATTTTTGATTGAAATTTTTTTCAAAAATACTTCAGATATTATACTATAACGTGTATATGAAATAAATAAACCAACATTATTCATATCTCAAAAAAAAAATAATGAAAATATGCCTTTCTTTCGCCCTTAAGGGGGGGGTAGGGTTTTGAAGGCAGAAAAAAACAGGTTTTTACAGATTTTTTTTTGGGCGTACGGTAAAAGTAAATTTATTTCTAATTATTATACATTAAAGAGTAGTTATTGAACTATATTCTGTGAAATATTGGTTGAAAAATATTGAAAATTGACCGAATGGCAGCAATTCTTCGCAGGCGCCTCAGAAAAAATACATTTTGCAATGCACGTCATACCTCAGCACTGGATCATCTGAAATGAAATAACCAAAGTTTTTCTTTTAATTTTTATGTCCCTCTAGGTATCCCTGTCGAGTTTTTCCATTTTTTTTAAATTTTTGAACTTTTTACAAGACTTGAAAGTGAAAATACCGATTTTTGGCCTGAATTCATGACTATTGTTGTTAATAATAAAAAAAATAAAATCAAAAACGAAAAAATCTCAACAGGGTTACCTCATGAATTATGTAAGGAAATACTGTAAAAAATTTGAGAACGATCGGTTGAATAGATTTTGAGTTACAGAGTGCACCGACTCAAAAAACATCGATTTGAGAAAAACGCGTTTAAAGTTTTTCGTAGCGAAAAGACCCTGATAAAACTTAGTAAGCTATTTATTTTTTATTTTCCGCGTCTGCTTCGAAAATGAACCAACACCAGGTACCGTTACAACGACCTTGTCTAAGACCTTTCTGTAAACTGCTTAGGGACAATAACAAAAGAGATTGAGAAACAGCTGCCTTTCCGCTGAGCGGTTACAGCTCAGGTAGTCGTTCGAGACACGCCTACTTCCAAAGCTATATCTTTGTGAGTTTTGCTCCGATTGACTTCATATTAACAGACAACATTCTTAAGTTACTATACTTTCATAATATGCAATAAAAAAAAATCACTTTTTTTGAACCCTCAAAACCATACCCCCCCCTTAAAACCTTACCCCCCCTTAATATAGGATACAATGTATACTCATCTTACTTTTTATTCTTATATACATATAATTTTTTTCTTCCACGCTCTCTCTCTCTCTCTCTCTCTTTTACTGTTTACATTATTGCTTATATTACTGTTAAATTTATTTTTCATTATATAATTAGTTAATAATGTTAATTTACTGTTAATTCCTTGTATATCATTTGTACAATAAAAATTATATTTATTTATGTATCAATCTCTCGCTCTCTCTCCCTCTCTCTTTCCCTCTCTCTCTCTCTCTCTCTCTCTCTCTCTCTCTCTCTCTCTCATTTCAAAGCTTTATTTTCCGAGCATTTCAATTTTTCTACCTTTTCTCTCGCGTCTTTGACTTTAATCTTGGACGCGCACCAGAATCGGATCTCTGATAATGCGCACGAAATACCTATAATTTTTAATCATTCATATACACAGTATGTTGGAAAAGTTTCCGAACTTTTGAAATAAAAAATCGAAAATTACATGTAAAGAAATTTATTCCAGTTAACTTTCAACATAGTCCCCTTCCTTAGATATACACTCATTTGAGCGCTCCATGAGTGATTCGAAGGCTCTCTGGTACTCCTCTGAAGTTATCGCTGTGAGACGCTCGGTGCAAGCCGCTTGAATGTTCGGTACATCTTCAAGAAATCGTCCTTTCGAGGCCATTTTTAGCTTGGGAAATAGGAAAAAGTCAGCTGGAGCCAGATCTGGCGAGTATGGGGCGTGATTGATGCGTGGGATCTGATTTTCGGCGAGATAACGCTTCACAATGTTCGAAGAATGAGCAGGCGCATTGTCATCCAGCAAACTCCACAATCCCGGTTCCTTGTACTCAGGCCTGATGCGATTAATCCGGCGCTTCAGACGTTTTAACACCTCTACGTAATACGCAGCATTCACGGTGGTGTTTGGGGGCACAAATTTTTTGTGTATCAGGCCTTTGGAGTCGAAGTAAGCGATGAGCATCGTATTTACCCGTGATTTTTGTTGGCGACTCTCTATCCTTCTTGAACCGACTGAACCACGTGTAAACAGTTGTGCGCGACACTACACTTTCACCGTAAGCCGAATCGATCATTTTTTTCGTTTCCGCAAAAGTTTTTTTAAGTTTATAGCAGAATTTAATTGCGCCACGATGTTCAAATTTCTCATCCATCGTAGAGCTTGCACCGGGGTAATAAACACACGTTCACTCAAGCACGTCTATCTCGGCAACTAATGAACGGATACTGGTGAAAAAATTCTCAGACACTTCAGAGGGATGTAGCAACATAGTACAGGTGTCGTCCAAGAGGTGGCGCCACTCGTACAAGCTCTCCAAAATAAGTTCGGGAACTTTTCCGACATACTCTGTATAGTCTGTTTTGCGGAACAAGAGAATTTAAAAAAAAACTATTGAGACTGAAACTAAACATTTTTGTTTTTATATTAATTTTTCGATCTACACAAAATTTTATTTAGTTAAAAGTTGACATCTTAGACTATTTACAAATATCTTCGCGCAATTTTGCAGGACAAAGGAAAAATATATGACGGTACATGTGAACACAATATTTAAATATGTATATACATTTATATATCATTATAAACGTTTATCTTTAACTATTTTAGTTTTAATTAAAATTCAAGCTTTAAATAAAATTTATTCTCGCGATTATTTATTTTATTCTGAAACGAATATGGGTACGTGTGTAAATTTTTGTATATATTTTTGTATATACATATATTAAAATGGTTCACCAAAAACTGAATAACGATATTTATCTAGAATGCTGTCAATGGGATACCAGTCATTTGTATTTTCCTACCTACTAATTTATAAATATTTATTTTTCATTTTTATTTACATTATCTGCATAAAATAATAATAATAAAATAAAAGTTTATATAATAAAGGAAAAAACTCAGAATATTGATCGTGATATAATAATAACTTTATTTTTGTATCATAAGCTCGCAGTCTTTTCTCAATATACATATAAAACTGCTTTGTTAAAATATTTTTCTTAAACAGCTAGCGAGCTACGTAGGATTTTTTTGATGTATTGATTTTTCACAAAATGGTGCATGTTTGAAAATAAAGTTAAATTTTTAACAAAAAAAAACGCCATCAAATCTTCGATAAAAAAAACTAAGCCATATAAAATGAAAAATCCTACCTAGCTCCGTGAAGAAAGATATTTTGAAGCTACTGTTAAAATTTCAAGTTGATCGGTAAAGATTTGCTCGAGTTATGTCTTCGGCGAGCTCAAAAAAAGTGGTTTCGAGAAAAACGCGTTTAAAGTTTTAAGTACTGAGATACCATACCTGAGTGGCGTTACCGCAGAATGAAAAATTTGGGCACTCAGACACTTTTGCCGTTTCCATCATTTGGTATATTATTAAGACCCTAAAGCACCTTTTAGGCGAAAGAATTTTTTTTTAAAAATTGGAAATTTTACTGTGATTTCCCCCCTTAAAAGTAAGTTCCTCCTCGAATGTTATTTATTCGCTTGTACAATATAAGATATTATTGAAGAAGAAAACATAGAAACTATCTATAAATTACACAACTATCAAAAATAATAATAATGGAAATAACAGTTTCTCTCTTTTACTTTTTTTTTTTTTTTTTAATTGGACATTGGTGTTCTGTTCCGTATTCGATTAGATAGTTATATATACGAGGCTGATCTAAAAAGTTTCCGACCTCAACGTGAAGATAGCAGCACTCGTCAATAAAAGCTAGCGAATTTCATTGTTCATATGTTGACAGTTGCTCACCAAAGTTTCAGCCATTTTGGATGCGCAGTTGTTAGTTGACAGTCGTTCGAGTGAGCCGATGCGAGTGTTGTTGTGAAAATAGACAGAATTGAGTATCGAGCTGTCATTAAATTTTTGTTTTTGAAAGGTGATACGCCTACGCAAATCAAAAATAAGTTGAACTCTGTGTGTAGGGACTCTGCACCATCATTTACCACAGTGAAATTTTGAGCAGCTGAATTCAAACGTGGCCGTGAGAGCTTGGGAGACGATGAACGTTCGGGACGTCCAAAAACTGCAACCACTGACGATAACATCGCCAAAGTTCACCAAATAGTGCTAGACGACCGCCGAATTAAAGTTAGAGAATAGCAGAGGTTATGAACATGTCCAAAGAACTTGTTTGCTACATAATAAATCAAGATTTAGGCATCAGAAAGCTGTCCGCACGTTGGGTGCCGCATTTGCTTACGTTAGACCAAAAACGTGTACAAATGAACATTGCCAACGCTCTATTGGCGCAGTTTCGGCGCAATAAATCCGAGTTTTGGCGCCGATTAATTACGGTAGATGAAACTTGGATACACCATTATACGCCCAAAACAAAAATACAGTCAAAACAGTGGACTGCAAAGGGGGAACCGGCTCCAAAAAAAGCAAAAACTGTTTTTTCGGCTGAAAAAGTGATGGCGACTGTTTTTTGGGATAGTCATGGAGTTATTTTAATCGATTATCTTCAAAAAGGTTAAACCATTACATGAGCATACTACGCATCATTACTTGACAAGCTGAAGGCAGAACTTGCAGAAAAACGTCCACATTTGCAGAAAAAGAAAATCCCGTTTCACTGAGACAACGTGCCGTCTCACATCTTAGCGGTTGTCATGACGAAAATCCACGAATTACGGTTTCAGCTGGTTGACCATCCGCCTTACTCACCAGACCCAATCCCAAGCGACTTCTTTTTATTCCCTCATCTAAAAATTGCACTCGGAGGACAGAGATTTTCGTCAAATGAGGAGGTAATCACCTTTGTGAACAGTCATTTTGTAGAGAAAAACGTCGAGTACTATTTGGATGGGTTAAAGAGATAGGAGCATCGCTAGGAGAAGTATGTAGAATTGCAAGGAGACTATGTTGAGAAATATAAAAAAAGATTAAAAAAAATGTCTTGTATCTGTGTAAGGTCAGAAACTTCTTATACCACCTTCGTATATATATATATATGTATATATATACCAGGCTATTCAATAAGTTTCGCGGTTCGATAAGAAAACCACAATTTTATGGTTTGAAATACACTTAATATTCAGTATAGTCTCCCTGAATATCAATACACTTATTCCAACGAGATTCTAATTTATGAATTCCATCCCTGAAGTGAGAATCAGGAAGGGCTGCAATATACGCTTTGACATCTGTTATGACTTCATCATTTGATGAATAACGCTTTCCACGCATTAATTTTTTTAGGTCTGGAAACAGATGGAAGTTGCTAGGGGCTAAATCTGCTGATTACGGTGGATACTCCAACAATTAAAACTTTAATTTATGGATTTTAGCCATTGTAAATATGCTCTTGTGACACGGTTCACTGTACTGATGAAAAAGGATTTTTTTCTTCTGCAAACCGGGTATTTTTTCACGAATTTTTTTCTTCAGCTGGTCTAAAAGGTTACAACGACATTGAAAATTTATTGTTTTATCAGTTTGCACGTAATCTACAAACAAAATTCCTTTCGCATCCCAAAAAACTGATGCTAACACCTTCTTGGCCGATTTCTGGACACAAACTCGTTTCGGAGCCAAAGAACCAGGTTCACACCACTCTTCAGCCTCTTGTTTTGATTTAAGATCATGGTGATAGACCCAAGTCTCATCCATAGTGATGAATCGACGCACAAAATTCACTGTATCCTTTTGAGAACGCTCTAAATGTTGCTGAGAAAGTTGCATTCGAATGTGTTCTTATTCCATTGTTAGCGAATGCGGCACCCATTGTGCACACAGCTTTCTGAAACCCAATACTTTAGTCAAAATATTGCTTACACTGCCCAATGAGATGCCTAGGGCTTCTACTAAATCTCTTTCAGACACTCGACGATTTTCCAATACGATATCCTGTATTTTTTTCTACGATTTCTGGTGTTGTTGCTGTTTTTGGACGTCCTTGACCTAGATCGTCTTCAAGGCTTTTACGACCACGTTTAAATTGAGCAACCCATTTTTCTACAGTACTAATTGAAGACGAAGAGTCCTCATACATTTTCAACATTCGTTTATAAATTTCCTTTGCTTTTAAACCATTGAAAAAATTAAATTTGATCACTGCACGATACTTGATTTTTTCCATTGTAAAAGAATACTGTGACGCGTCGATACTAAGTGGCTTGTAAACAAAGAATGAATCGACAGATTGAAATGGAACTTCACATACGTTCATATAAAGAGTGTACCAATATAATAAAAAACATTTAGGCTAGTAGCAACACCCTCTCTTATCGAACCGCAAAACTTATTGAACAGCTTGGTATATATATATATATATATATATATATATCTACAATGGGTTGTTCGATAATTAATGTCGTTTTTTTTATGTTTTTTAAAGTAAATTCATTTATATTAACAACAAACATTATTCAATGATATATTTACCGTTTTGTTGGACGGCCTTTTGCCATCTTGCGGTAAGTTGAAAAATTCCATGTTCGAAGAAGCCTTGGTTTTTAGAAGCAAAGAACTAGTCCAACTCATTTTTAACAATCTGATCGGAATCAAAAGTCTTACCATTCAAATAGTTTTTAAGGGAGTGAAAGAAATGAGAGCCTGATGGTGCTAAGTCAGGGCTATAGAGTGGATGTGGCATTAGTCCCCAATTGAGCTCTTTTAATTTTTGACAGATTATTAAAGAGATGTGAGGTCTGGCGTTATCATGATGGAACATTACACCTTTACGATTGGCCAGTTCAGGGCGTTTTTTCTTGATTGCTTTGTTCAATTTCGATAGTTGACGATAGTAGACATTCGTATCAATAGTTTGGTTTCTTGAAAGCAGTTAAAAGTAGACTATACCCTTGTAATCCAACCACACGGAAAGCATAATCTTCTTTTGTTGAATATTGGCTTTATCGTGGGGGCTTATGTTGCTTGATCCATGATCGTTTTCGGACTACATTATCGTACACAATCCATGTTTCATCACCCGTTATGATTCTTATTAAAATTGGATCGTTTCCGTTACGATTCAGCAAAGAGTCGCATATGTTTATGCGTTTGGTGAGGTGGATTTCCTTTAATTCTTGAGGAACCCAAACATCCAGTTTGTTTACGTAACCAAGCTGTTGTAAGTGCAAGTAAATTGTTAAATTTGATATGCCGAGCTTCTCTGCTATCTCTCGAGTTGTCATATGCCAGTTTGTTTCAATTAACGCCTTTATTTTGTCGTTATCAGTAGTGGTTGGACGACCAGTATGTGGTGAATCTTGCACTTAAAAATTTCAAGAACGAAAGCGAGCAAACCAACGCTGACACTGGCGTTCAGTAAGGCAGTCCTAACCATAAACTTCACACGATTTCTTCCGAGCTTGCACTGTATTTTTGCCCTTCCGGAAGTAAAACAATAAAATATGCCGATAATGCACACTTTGATTGTTTATTTTCAACTTATCTTTTAACTAACTTGCTATTTACTAATGACGCTCAGTTTTTGACAGAAGATAGTGTACAGTCTAACCTTTATAATAGTATATAATAATATACGCCACGCAACTGCTACTACATGAAATATGCAGTTCCCGCCATCTATGAGAATAAAGCAACATTAATTATCGAACAACCCAATATATATATATATATATATAACACATCGTTCAATAAGTCTCGAGACTAACAACGAAAACAACATTATTTTTCAAAAATCATTTTTATTTATCAATATAATCTCCTTTTAGAGTGATACAATCTTTCCAACGCCTTTCCAACATTTCTATACCATGTTTATAGGATTTATCCTTTGCTTCAGAATAGGCTTCAGTTTTGGCAATGACCTCCTCATTCGAGCCAAATTTTTTTCCCTGGAGCATTTTTTTGAGATCAGCAAAGAGCCAGTAGTCGCTGGGGGCTAAATCTGGCGAATACGGGGGGTCGGGAAGCAAATCAAAGCCCAATTCGTTCAATTTTGCCATTGTTTTTATGGACTTGTGGCATTGTGCATTGTCTTGGTGAAAAAGGATTTTCTTCTTCTTCATGTGAGGTCGTTTTGCTGCGATCTCCTCCTTTAAACGTACCAACAAGTCAATATAATAATCACTGTTGATCGATTTACCTTTTTCCAGGTAGTCAATGAAAATCACGCATGTGTATCCCAAAAAACAGACGCCATGACTTTGCCAGCAGACTGCTGCGTTTTTGGACGCTTTAGGCGGCTTTCGCCAGCCATGCGCCACTTAGATGATTGCCGATTCGACTCCGGAGTGAAATGATGTATCCATGTTTTACCCATGGTCACGTATCGACGCGGGAAATCCTTTTTATTGCCAGTAAATAGCGATAAACAGCTCTCTGAATCGTCGACTCGTTGCTGTTTTTGTTTCACTGAAAGCAATCGCGGCACCCACTTGGAAAAAACCTTTTTCATGCTCAATTTTTCATGAAGGATTGTAAATACGCTTTCAGATGATATCTGTGTCATTTCTGCAATCTCACGGACCTTCACTTTGCGATTTTTCATTATAATTTTTAACACTACACTCACATTTTCCTGTGTAACGGCTTCCAATGGCCTACCCGAACGTTCCGCATTGTTTGTGTCCGTACGACCACGTTTAACGTGGCCAGTTTGGTACTACTAGCACCATCTCTGGGTTAGTCTCGGGACTTATTAAACGATGTGCTATATGTATATATACAGTTAGCGACGCAATTACACGCAGCGCCATCGATCAAGTGATCGATAGCCCTGCGCGAGTATGATAACCATCCTTCTTCTCTTCTTGCCCGCCAAGCAGGAAGGACGTACGCTATAAGAAACCCGCGAGATAGACGACGCCACGAGTTCGTCAAGCGAAAGCCGATCGAGTTCGAGCAGACCAGCGGATATAATAGAAGTAAGTGGCCACTTGCTGGTAAGATTTATTTCTGTTCGCGATTTATTGTACGTGCGCGGTCGCGATTAATTATTGTATTATACGTGTTAGCGGTAAGTGAGAGTTTAGCTCTCACTCATACACATATATAGTAAGTGTGTGTGTGCGTAAGCGTGTGTGAGACTCCACGTACATAGTCTCATGGTTGGCCACGAAAGGCCGCGTTCAACCGTCAGCCGGCCCGCCAAATTAAAGGCCGGCGCACACGCCTGAAACCAGCCCGCGAGTATTAGAGTTGGTACATACGCCTTGCCACGTGAATACAGCAAGGCGAGTGGACGGCGCGCATGCGCAGTGCGTGCCTCGTAGAAAATTATTGCTCTTAGGGCAATACTAATTGCGATCCTCGGTAAGGAGCCTCTAAGCGGTAAATAACTAATTTTTGTATTAAGAGGGTATTCTAGTCGAGAGGCTCGATTTTGAGGTGATTTTACAGGCGTAATAAAAAAAACCATCAACCTTTTTATCATTCATTTTTTTATCATTTTTTATTGATGCTTAAAACGTATAAAAATCTAAAATAATTGAAAAAAAATTTTAAATTGAAGTCGATAAAGGCCGGCGAAGTGGGGACTCAATAAGAACGGGGTCTTCTGGTTGACGAGATTCCAATCCTCCTGGTGGTCTAAAACATAAAATTAAGGTTAATTTTTATTAAGCAAGGATGTAGAATTATCTGGACGTAGTCGATTTAAAAAAGTTTTTTCCACAAAATGGCGTTTTTTTGAAAATAAAGGTCATTTTTTCGCCTCCTTTTTTCAACTTCGGGAATTTTTTAAAAATAATAAAAAAAAAAAAATTCAAAAAACCCCTTCGTCGAGACAATTTTGATAGTATAAAGAAAGTCTATACCAAATTTCAAGTAAATCAGTGCTTAGAACTCGAGATATATTGTCAACTATTTGGAAAAAGTAGTTTCGAGAAAAACGCGTTTAAAGTTTGTCGCGTATAAATTTTTTCAATCAGTTATCTCTGCCTCATACAGTGTTCCGACCTTTACCTTAAAAGCTTCATTTTTGGCAGATATTTTAGCCATACGAGCAGTTCTACCTTTTTTGGAAGCTTCGGAAGCTCGTATCTCGGAGCGGTTGATACGCTGTTGATCTCGTTTTCTGGCAAACGCATGGCTTTCAGGTTCAATTTTTATTGACATTGTATCCAGAATTTTTAAAACCAGTAAAAAACCTTTAGTGTTAAAACTTTCAGTTTTAAAACCGGTAAAATACCTTCCGAACAGTGAGTTGAAATCTCGTTTCTTCCAAGTGCCATCACCACAGACAGTTAGATGTGTAGGGTGAGCATTAGGTTCAAAGGCTTATGTTAGCTCTTTTTCTTCTATAATAGCTTTCGAAATTATGTGTTTATAAACTGCACGTAAAGCAGTTTTCTGCAAATTTTCCAGGCAACTGTAGTACGTATTAACCCTCCGTCCATGTCGTGTTTTTTGGCACCTTCGGTCCATGTCGTGGGTCGTTTTTGCCCGTCGCGCTACTACACTCTCAATTATTTATGGAAAAATCTGAAAAAATTCCTGGTTAATCTTTAGACTCTACTTTTGAAGCCTGCAAAGGAAACTTTCCACTTTTTCCATATTTTATATTTTTTTTTTTATCAAATATCAAAAAAAATGTGAAGATTTTTTTTTTTTTCATTTAAATCCAGCGTGAGTAGAAATCATCAAAAAAAGGTTTCACTAGCGGTTATTAAAAGTGAAAAGGTTGCTCTTTGAGAAAAAAAATATTGGGAAATTGTAGCATTGAACCAGATACCCTATTCATCAACGGGAACATAGACGTATTTTTGGGAGGCTAGAACGAGGTATCGAAGAGAAAAACGCTCAATGTTGAGGGATTTTTTTTTTTTTTTATTTATTTATATTACGAAGTTGAAAATAACATTGAAAAATGAAGCGACAAAATGTTTCTTCATTTACATGCAATGTGAACATAGGTTGATTCGGTGGTTTTCGCATACCGGGACGCCGCATCGACCACAACATTGGTTTGTTTTTTTATCATCTTTACTCGTACACAAGGAACATCGTCGTCGTTTTTCTATTTTATTCGGATATTCGACGCTGGATTCGTCATTACCTAAAATATGATGAATGCTCTGTCTTAGAGATCTCGGAATATTTGGAATTTTGCATCGACGTTCCATATGCGGTCGAACTAATTGTAAAGATAATTTTTTGAGGAAATTCATTCGTGTTAGCTTCTCGTTTCGCTGATTCAAATTATAAATGACTAACGCGTTGATACCCGATTGATCGACCATGCCGAAAAATAGTCTCATGGGCCATCGGTTCGTTATTCGCGCTACGGTATAGCTCGATATCATTTTATCGAATGTACTGACACCACCCTTTGTGCTATTATAAAATTCAATAATTTCTGGTTTTCCCGATGTACCTGCAACGCCTCTTCTATGAAGACTCGAGACCAAAAGAACGACTTTGTTTCTTTTTGGAGTAAAAGAAACTAGAGTTAGTTTTTTACCAAGGTCGTACGCGTAACGGGAAGTACCGATCGCTACTGGCCTCACAAATGAAACTGGAATCTCGCGTTTATTTTTTCTTATGGTTCCGACGACGTCTAAGCCTCGCTCATTTTTCATCAAATTACAGGCTGTAATGGTGGTAAACCAATTATCAAAAGTGATGGTACGACCGGTATGCCAGATAGGCTCCGATAAAGCTCGAAGATAATATTCGCAAACTTTTTCGCCGCGATTACACGTTACTTTACCCGTATAAGGGAGGGCATTTATCATATAGAATGTTTTCGCGTCGTTCATACACACTATTTTCAAACCGTAACGCGCTGGCTTCGATTTTATGTACACTCTCGCCGAAAACTTTCCTCGAAAGCCCAATAATTGCTCATCGATGGTTACAGTATTTGAAGGACTATAATTAATTTTGCATTGCTCGATAAACAAGTCCCATATTTCCCGAATTGGCGCTAGAGCATCTGCTTCACGTCTCTCGACGCGAGTGCTGCGATCGTCGAAACGTAGAATTGTTGAAATAAATTCGAATCGTTGCGCGCTCATTGTTGACACGAACAAATTCATACCATACTCCGTCGACCAAATTTCAGCGAGTAAAGATTTCCTCTGTGCCAAAACACCGGCGTAAAACAGAAGGCCGATGAACGCTCGTATCTCAATCACATCTACAGGACGAAACGCATATCTAGCGCGCGAATCCTCGGACATTGTTGGCAATTTCCTCTCTCGCTCTTCATTGGAATATTTAACGATTATATCCATAATGGAGTCCGTAAAAAAAAGATTCCATGACTCCAAAGGAGTGGTTACATTCATTGCTCCAGCTTTTGGAGTAGCGAAGTGCATTACCAAAGGTTCAGATCGTCGACCTCGGGTTTCCGGTGGCTTCTTTGACCACTTTGTCTTGTCTTTGCCGTAAAGATATTTCCGTCCACTTCTCTGTTCATTGATGAAATCTTCTTGCTCGGGCTCCGCTTCATCGGAATCATTATTGTCACTACCGTCGACACTGCTATACTCTTCACAAGAACCGACACTACTGCACTCCTCCTCGTCTAGGACATTATCAATTTCGTCGTCCGATGCTTCACCACCAAAATAATCGATTGGCTCACGATTTCGGAGTGAATAAACCTCCTCCGCTCTTCTAACTCCTGTAGTACTCTCCTAAAATTAAATATATAAGTTAGGATTTTTTTTATGGTTTATAATGCAAAAATATGCATATTTGATGAAAAAAACAAAAAAAAAAAATTGTCATTTTTACTTACGTCATCCATGTCGTGGGTCGAAAACGTCCCTTCTGATATTTGCACTGCTTGGCGTTTCGCGTATAACTGACTGCCACACCTGGGCCCGCGCGGTCACTGACCCTCAAACCTAAACTTTTTTTCAGTAACACTCAAATGGCGCCACCGTCGCCGGTGTCCGAGAAATTTCAGGTAGAAATTTTCGCCCGGACGAAAAAGACCCACGACATGGACGGAGGGTTAATTGCTAACCTTTGGTATATATCCATCATGCTGTAAAATATATTGATGCCTTCCCTTTTTACACCTATAAGTCTCATTACTACGACGATTCTGCGATTGATTTTGAAAGCTGTAATAATGAAAGGTGATGAATTGATGTATTTTATACCGTCACAACTGCATTGCAATGCAATTTTACATCCTAGCCCACGAGGAGCAGTTCGGGAAAATTAAATGTTTTTCTTGCACTCAGCACAAATAATTAAAGTAGACAAGGCCGTGAATGCCGAAAAAAATTTAAGAATACAATAACTGTAATTATATTCTATTATAATTTCATCATCTTTCAAACTTCTTAATTTCGATGCTTAAGCACTCGTGACACTTGTATCTTGCTCCATTGAATAACGATTAAGTGGGGCTTTTTTTTTCTTTGTCTATCTGGATGTAAATTACTTCCTCTTTTACTATTTCTATCCATTTTGTATGAAAAATTTGAATATAACACCGGAAAAATACACAATACACAGGAAAAAAGCACATCCACTCGACTTGGCGGTTTGAACTGAACTAAAATGAAATGAACATAATACATGAGAACATAAGCAACAAAACACGTCACAATAGGCTTACAGAACCTTCAAGATGCTCGTTTGTGAGGTACATATTGATAACAAAAGAATTTATACTACCTTTTTGCCATTCAGGTAGCCGGAGGGTGCCTTTCGCTACTATTGTTTCGTTCCGGACGGATCGGTTTAGTTGGCGTATGTACCTGCACTGCTTCTACTAGAGTGAGAGAGATAGCGCTTTCTCACTTGCACGCGCCTACTGGTACACAGGTGCGAGAGAGAACGCAACTCTTTCGCCCTGACTATACGAGAGTGAGAGATGACGCTCTCTCACTTGCACGAACCGCGTAAATCGAATACGATAAAAAAACGGAGTAACCGTCGGAGGTTACCCCTACGCAAATAAAGTACAAAATTACGCGCGCCTATTAAATTTATTGAACGGACTTACTGTAAGGGCTGGTCAGCCTTGCACGTCAAAAAATAAGGACGTAATAACGCCACTGCCGCCGAACAAATTCGCCAAAGTCGTCGCCTCACTGCTACGCTTCTGTGGTCTGGTGGCGGCCTGTGTGCTGTAGACTGCAGCTACACACCTGCACTCAAAAAAAAAAAAACACGCAACCACGGACGAGCCAAAAACTCGCGAGAACACAATCGCAAAAAAAAAGAATCTCAAGACGCAAAAAGAGGGCACTCGTCCGAACGATCAAAATGGCCACGAAAAACTTTCTGAAACGCGGGAAGACGCTAGCTTACCTAGCCTGAACTAGCCTATATTCCTTATACGGTACACGACTATTCTATCTATCGGCGTGTACCGTATTTTCCCATCCGAGGCCGTCACGTTACTGAAATTAAACTCGGCTCGCGGACCGTGGAAGCACGCAAAATATAGATACGCGCGGGGTACGGAGTGTTCTCGGTGACACCCCCGCCCAGAAATCGCTTATCCTGGGTAAGCGGATTCTGCCACGCTCTGCCCGTATCGGGATACCAGGATGGGGAAAAATAAAGGAAAACGGAGAAAAAAAAAGGCACAATAAAATTTTATAAAAGGTTTGCCTTTATTGCATCAACGGTTGGCCCGCCTGGTCGACTGCTACTAATATAGCACCTTCTATGGACACTTTTTCGGGTCAGCGACCCTGCGATCTCCGCACGCCGGACACCTTTTGCGGATAATTGGCACCGCTTCCGTTGTCGTGGAATCCGTTGAAGGGCCTGGAGCGGTGCTGGAAGGGTACGCTGGTGGTGGTGGAGGGGTTGGCCGCTTTCTCTCAACGGCCAGACGCTCCCTCTCGAGAGCGGCACGCTTCGCTTCGCGGCCCTCTTGGGCGGCCCGCTGTGTGCGCTCCCGATGCTGCCGGGCTTCTCCGAGGAGTGTAGTGGCCTCCTTCTCCTTGCGCGCATCCTCGCGCCTCCGCCGTCGTTGCTTCTCGATCACTGCTGTCTCGGCCTTGCGGGCTTTCGCAAGGCGGGACCACTTGCCTGCGTATAGAGTGGCCTGAGGCTCGGCGCGGAGGTACTCGTCGAGTACCTCGAGGGCGCGCCTCTACCGGCGAGTCACCCCACAGGCGGTTTGCCGTGCCACCAGGAGCTTTAACTCTATGCAAGGCCACCGAGCGACGATGTCGCTAGGCAGCTCCTGCCATTAGTACTCCTCGTACTGGGTGGCAGCGTCCCTCATGTCGGCCCGAGGGCGGTCGGGGCCAGGCAGGCACGCCGGAATCGCCGTGGCAGACCCAAAAGGTAGGTCCGGCGCACGAAAGTCTGTGACCCTGACGCGGCGGCGGGTTGTTGTGTCTTCCTCGTCGTCGTTTAACTCTAATATAACGATGGCTTCTCGCAGCTCTTTTTGCCGCTAAGCCTCCTCTTCTTGGGCCCTTACTTTCTCCGTAGCGGTCGTCAGAGCCACGTAGACAAAATTATCTACCTCCTCGCCCAACTAGAGGTTGATAAGAGCGGCCAACAGCCGCTCCAGATCCTCCAAAGTCGTCTCCATTGCCATGATCTTAGGTTATTCTCCCTGCAACAGAAAAAGGCTCAGTCTAACCCAACTCTGCAAAATAGAGAGCGGAGCACAAAAAGGAAAAAAAGAAGAAAAAGAGAAAAAAAAAGAAGAACAAAAAGGAAAAAGAAAAAAAGTATCGTCGAGGGACGCTCGAGAAGATCGCCCAATATCGCGTCGCGTGTGGAAGCGATAGCAGATCGGACACGGGGTAAACTGGAGAAAAATTACGTGCGATTCTTCGCACCTCTCGGTCTGCCCCGGCCGGGAGGCTGGGGGTTAACACGCTCACGCCTTTCCGCGGTCAACCCTTTTTTCTTTTAGGCTCGGGGTTGACCTCGGACGGATCGGGTTTAGGCTCGTCGGGCTCGCCTTCGTTCGTTGGTTGAGGCTCTGTTGCGGGAGCCAGTCGCGCGTCGCCTGTTCTTCCCTCGGCGGTTGGGGCTCTAGGTGCACCTCAGCAGGATCGTCGTCATCTTCTTCGGGCGCTCGCCCAACGTAGTACGCCTTTAGGTGTTCTACATGAACTAAGTCTTCAAGCTCGCCTCGTTCGATTATAAGCTTGAAGCGATTGGAGCCTCGAGCCTCCACTATCCAATAGGGACCTACGAATTTTGGGGCCAGTTTGGCCGTAACTCCTCGAGCGGCTGTGGAGAGTACGCGATTCCGCTTCCAAACGCAATCTCCAACCTTGAACGGTACCTTATGCCTCTTATCGTCGTAACGGTTATCCTGCGTGGACTGCGCTTTGCGGAAATTTTCCGCGGCACGAGCTAGAAGCAGCGGGAGGTTTAGTATCCTCGCGCTCTTTGCTCCTCTGCTCTCGTCGGCGACCTTGTTGGTCACCTCACGTTCTTGTATGCGCCTAGCTGTCCCAGGGGGCGTCGGCTGCCAGCCGTAATTGAGTACCGCGGGGCTCAGACCGATTGAACTTTGCTCAGCCGAGTTCAAGGCAAAGACGAACTCAGGGAGATGCTCATCCCATGAGTTATGATTGTCCGAAACAAAGGAGGCAATCTTTGTCTTGAGGGTCCTATTCAACCGTTCCACTGGGTTGGCTTGCGGATGGTAAGACGGGGAATTTGTATAGAGTATTACCGCTGCCTCTACTCGTCAACTGCTTGATCTTTAAATTCCGTGCCGTTATCCGAGAGGAAAACCTCTGGAGCGCCAAAATGTTAACGACCCGCTCGTTAAAATCGCGGATGATCGTTTGCGCGTTTGCCTTCTGGATCAGCACGGCTTTAAACCAGCGCGTGAACAAATCCTGAAAGACCAGGATGAATTTGAACCCTCTAGCGGAGCGGGGAAGCGGGCCGGTTATATCGGCTACTACGACCTGCCACGGCCGGTCGACTATTCTGCAGCTCATGAACCCAGAGGGAGCTCGCTGCTCTACCTTACAGCGCTGGCATACTAGGCATTTGCGGACGTGTTCCCGAACGTCATCGTAGAACTGTGGCCAGTAATATGGTCTGGCCACCCACGCGAAAGTCTTTTCGCGGCCTAGGTGCCCTGCCTTTGAGTCGTCATGGCACTCTTGTAATACAGCTTGCCGTTGCTCTTTTCAGCTTCCACTCTTCTTCATCGCCGATGACTCCGTCGACTTCGACAACGGGGCGATGAGCGTATAAATTCCCCACGACTAGCTTCCATTAGGGGTGCTCGTTAGGCTCCTCAGATACGTTGCGGACCCAAGAGAGGTGCTACTCGTCGGCGGTATTCTCTGACTAGGTGAGAGAGGAAAGAGCGGCTTCATCTTCCTCGTACATGCGAGACAACGCGTCTGGTACGAAGTGAAGCGCTCCTTTTCTAAGCTCCACTTCAAAACAGTGAGCTTGCAGCTCTAGAGCCCACCTCGCCAGTCTGCTGGTGGGGTTTTTCATCGAGCACAGCCAGCGCAAGCTGCTGTAATCGGTAATCACCTTAAAATGGTGCCCTTCGATCTATGGCCAAAACTTCTTTACGGCCCATACAACTGCCAGACACTTTCACTCGGTCACGCTATAATTCCGCTCAGCGGAGTTCATGGTCCTGCTAGCAAATTCTAGCACCCTTTTCTCGTCCTCCACTATTTGCAGCAGCACCGCTTCTATGCCCGTGTTGCTGGCGTTAGTGTGGATGACATATCCACCACCTGGCCATGGACACTGTAAAACTGGGGCGGAGACGATCATGGCCTTCAAAACTTCGAAAGCGCGCTGCTGCTCTTTGAGCCATTCAAATCTCTGGCTCTTCCTCTTGAGACGAATTAACGGTTCGACGACCGTGGCATAGTCCTTCATAAACTTTCTATACCAGGACGCCATCCCGAGGAAACGCCGTAACTGCTTGAGGTTCTTGGGTGGGGGATAGTCCCTGACTGGTTGGGTCTTGGCTGGATCGGGCTTAATGCCGTCCTGATTGACCAGCACACCAAGATACCTCACCTCTGCTTTACAGAGGTCACATTTCTCTCGGTTGACCGATAATCCAGACTCCGCAAGACGTTTGAGCACGAGCGCAAGATATTTTTCGTGCTCCTCAAACATCTCTTCTACGATGATGATGTCGTATGGCATTTTTTTAAATTGGATTAAATCCATGCCGGGTACGGTGAACGTCATTATAGGTCGCGAGTCAACCTTTAGTGGTATTTGATGGTACGCGCTGCTCAGGTCAAGGGTAGAGATGTACCTCGCCTTCCACAGCTTACGCAAGATATCCTGCATATAAGGCAGAGGATATGCGTCCGGCTTAGTAACCACGTTGACTTTGCGAAAATCAATGCAAAAGCGGTACGAGCCGTTCTCCTTGCGTATCATCACCACTGGGCTAGACCAGCCACTGGTTGATGGCTCTATTACGTCCTGTTGGAGCATCTCTCGGACTTGACGATGCATTTCTTCCTGTATCTTGTTTGAGACGGGATAGTAGCACTGCTTGATGGGCGAAGCGTCGCTCACATCAATTGCATGCTCTCTCCGTATGTGCATCCCAGGGCGGACCTTCCGCTCGGCGAAACGGCATCGAGCAGAGCTAGAAGTCGAGCGTGCTGGTCGTCCATTACGTCGGCTACGCCGGTAAATGCCAGCGCACCCACGGCGGTAGCGATGCTGGCGACTTCGAGGCCGACACTTACATTTACGTCTTTAAAATGTAGACGATCGGTGTCAGGGTCCAAGACCACGCGGAATGCTCGGATAAAGTTCACACCGACATAGCATTCCTTGTCAATCTGAGGCATAATGGCAACCTTAATGTCATGAGTTAATCCTGCGACAGCGAAGGGCAACTTGACATGTCTCAAAGGCGGGAAGTGCCTGCCATCAGCAACTTTCACGCGCCCTGATTCGGCTAGGATGAGCTTACGGTCAAGGGCGTTGGCAATTTGCAAGCCCATGGGGCCCATGACCGTATTCGATGCTCCTAGATCGTATAGCGCGCGTAGGCGGTAACCTCCTACCGCCACCTGAAGCCACTAACGGGTCTTATCTTCAGGTTTGAACGCGCGTGCGACCTGGTCTGCAAGGTATAAAGTTTCTCGCAGGTCGGTTAGGGTCATGGCGTCCTCTGTTAGAGGTGAGGACGCCAAGTTGGTTATGGGGAACGTCAAAGACGAGTCGGTTCTTTCCCCGCTTAACCGCTCTTCTACCCGTTTCTCGTACACTTGGGACACGTCCTTATCGTCTACCCAAGCTCACCGCAGGTCTGGCACTTCACAGGCCCTTTCGGCTCTGTGGTGCGCTCTGGGGAGGCCTCCATTGCTGACAGCGCATTTTGGCGCTCGTCGCGCTTCCCTTTGAACGGTGGCGAGCTGCGCTTTGTTTTTTTCTCACGTTTGACCCTCGAGGAGGGCCTCCGACTGCGGCGAGTCGGCTGAGGCGACGTCCTGGCAGACATAAAATCTTGCTGCCTAGACTTCATCTGGTCGCTTAAAATGCGAGTGACCGTTGCTGCAAAAGTGGCAGCATCCAGTGCCAGGAGCGTTGCAGCGATAGCGCTGACCTTTGCCCTCGCCAGCTTGCCATCTGTGCCCGGTTGATGTTAGGACCTCTGCCTACGTGCTTCGGACCGCGGCTTTTAGGCCATCTCTGGCAAGAGCGTGGCTTCTGGTGGGGGAGGCGGACGGTAGATTTTGCGGAACTCCAAAGTCTATTTCGTTTCTACCGCCAGGTCGAGCAGCGTCTCGACGCTGTCGACCTCTATCCGCCGGACCATTGATTGCAGCTTCGGCCGCAGATTACGATGCAGAATATCGAGCTACTAATCTTGGCTGGGCATGGGGGAGAGCTTGCGCATGATGGCGACGAGACACATGATATAGTCGCGTACCTGCTCATCCGCACCTTGCGTCCGACTGTTTGCCTCGAACGCTAGCCTCTGTTGTTACCTTCTGGAGGTTCCATACCACCGTCTTGCTGCTGCCTCAAAGTCGGCTCAGCAAGACCACTTACTCTTTTCATTGCGGTACCACGTTGCCGCATTGTCGATGAAGAGTTCTGATAACGATGACAGAACCTTTTCCTCCAACAGGTTTGTCAGAGCTCGGCAGTCTTCCAGTCGAGCCAAAAATACATCGATACTTTGATTCTTGGCTTCGGAGAAGCGGATTTGCCATTTCCGCACAATTTGGCCTATATCCCACGATGATTGCCGCGTCGTGTGCCCGATAAAGGTTTCGAGACCTCTGGTGCTCGCAGGATCTGCCGAATTGCTGTCCGGCGCAAAAGTTGCTGCCGGACAGCCCCCCCTCCTTAGACACGCCATGCGGTACTTGTACGCACGGCGTACACTACATACTCGCACGTATATAGAGACGCTCCATCGAATAGAGTTCGAAGCGTTATCACACATTACAATATTCATTTAACATTTATATACTGTATATTTGTTCTTATGGTTCTTATTGGTATTAGATAAAATATGGTTTCCGATATATCTTTTACTAATTTAATTGAATACCAATTTATTTAAAATTATGAATCTATTAAATTGGTTGATAAATTTATTTTTAATTTAAAGATTTTTATTTAATTAATTTTAATTTTTAAATTCTAATTTTTACGTTACGTAACAACGATCACAAGTAAACTTTGAAATTAAATAATTTTTCGTCAACTTCAAATCTTTATATAATACCGGAAATTTTAAATGTGGAAATTTTTTTGGTGACAAACGATAAATTTTAAAAATGAAAAAGATTAGCTATTTAAAACAGTCTTGTTATAAATAAATAGAAATATATAAAATAAAATTTTTTTTTGTTTTCGACTTGCAAATTACGATAATATTTTACATTCTTATTATACTATTTCCCTCCCTCATTAGTAAAATCTACGTTTATTACTTTAATTTTGAATTTTTGTAGTTAATTCAGTTAATCTTAAAAATTTTGGAATTTTTTTTTTAAAAAGTTCATTCCAATTCGACTAGAATTTGCTTGATCGCTTCTATTGAAATATTATAGGCAGTGATTTTGATACCCTTAACCCCCCTATTTTTGAAATTGAAATTTTCACTAGAACCTAAAAGGAAAGAATATAACTATAACAAGCAAAAAAAAAGGAAGGGAACGTAAACTTAAAATTGGAAATAGAATAAAAGAGAAAATTAGAAAGTAAAAATTCAAAAAAAAAAAAAAAAAAAGAAACAAGAAGGAGTAGAAGAATAAATATAACGAAAAGCAAGTTGAATTATATTCTTTAAAAGGTTAGTTACAAATTACTAATTGTAAACTTTTATTTACTGAAAGAAACAAAGAAAAAAATCTCTAAGAATCGAAACGAACAAAACTTAGACTTAATATACTATACGTCGCATATTAAGAGTGAGCCCACTGACTAAATTAAAAAGGTATCTCTAAGATTACTCTTTTGAATATACATATGTATTGGATTTATTATATAGTGATGTTAATATTTAACTTATTAAATTGTATGTATCATATATAGGATGTAACAAAAGTAACCCCTGAATACCGCTAAATAGCTTTCCAAAATTGTATTTTCCGAGAAAATTTCTCCGACAGAAGTTATAGGGTTTGGCCTGAAGAATTGATCGATGACCTTCCCGTTAATACCAAAGTCATTTTTATGGCCATTTTAAGGTAAACTTTAATTTTTTTAACGGTAATCCTTATTTTTTACTTTAGAAGTTACAGGTTTCGTACCGCGCGATTAACTGATGACCTTGATTTTGACTCCAAGGTCATTTTTGAAAGCTATCTAAAAGTCAACTTTTTTTTTAAATAGCAAGCCCAATTTCTGACTTGTTAAATAGAAAGAGCGCAAAATTTGCTCACAGCGTGATCCTGGACCAACGACGTGGGCAAGGCGAAAACATGGTTCCGTTGAGGTATTTGATTAACGCGAGCCCTCTTGCTTTTCACGCTCTGGAAGGCCAATTGTCGAAAATGTCGATAAAATAATGGAAATTGTCGAGTCCAACCGTCATGTAAGCACTGTTTCGATTGCCCAGGAGCTAAACATTGCACGAAAAACCGTTTGGAACCGCTTAAATAAGGCTGGATACAAAAAGAAGTTCGATGTATGGGTGCCACACGAGTTATCGCAAAGAAACCTAATGGACCGAATTTCCATCTGCGAATCGCTGCTGAATCGCAACAATTACGATCTATTTCTAAAGCGGATGGTAACTGATGATGAAAAGTGGGTCACTTACGACAACGTCAAGCGACAACGATCGTGGTCAAATCGCGGTGAGTCGGCGCAAACGGTGGCCAAGCCAGGATTGACAGTCAGGAAGGTTTTGCTGTGTGTTTGGTGGGACTGGCAGGGAATCATCTACTATGAGCTGCTCCCCTACGGCCAAACTCTTAATTCGGACCTGTACTGACAACAACTAGACCGTCTGAAAGAAGCAATCGCCCAGAAGCGGCCAGCTTTGGCCAATAGGAGAGGAATTGTGTTCCATCAGGACAACGCCAGGCCGCATACATCGATAGTGACTCGCCGGAAGCTCCGGGAGCTTGATTGGGAAGTTCTTATGCATCCACCTTATAGTCCGGACCTGGCACGAAGTGATTACCACCTGTTCCTGTCTATGACGAATGATTTTACAGGTGAAAAATTCGCCTCAAGAAAAGATTGTGAAAATCGACTGTCCTACTTTTTTGACAATAGGGACAAGGGTTTCTATGACAGAGGCATTACGAAATTACCTACAAAATGGCAACAAGTTATCGAACAGAACGGTGCATATTTGACCTAAATCGTATCATTCTATCTATGCTAAATAAAACCTTCAATTTAATGCAAAAATAATGGATTTCTTTTTACTACACCTAATAAATAAATTCATTCAATTAATTGTTATAAATCGCGAGATGAGTTATGTTTAAACTGACCTGCGCCAACGACAATCGCTTCACGTTTCTCAGCTTCCTGGCTTGTAGTCGGATACCGCCGCCTCCGCAAGCTCTCGTACAAAGTGCACGAGAGCATGTTGAGCAGACCGGCCGAGCAGTAAAATAAGTTTCCCTCACGAGGAAACTGGTCTACGGATTATATTGTGACGAGGGCCGCCGACATAGTACGAGATTGGCATTGTACCTACGGCTAAGGTCCGCTGCCAACCCCAGTCGCATCGGAGGAAAGCAGTCTCCTCGCAAGAGTATAGTCGGTCAAGACCCCAATTCCTCGACGATCAATCGTTATTTCTTCTAAGCGTAAAAGCACCCTGGTACAATATGTATTATTTTTTGCGTAAATATTATCGTACGAATTTCAAAAATAAATTAAATTATTTCAAATAATATAACATTTATTGTGAAAAAAAAAAACATACACAGTATGTCGGAAAAGTTCCCGAACTCATTTTGTAGCGCTTGTACAAATGGCGCCACCTCTTGGGCGACACCAGCACTATGTTGCTACATCCCTCTGAAGTGTCTGAGAATTTTTTCACGAGTATCCGTTCATTAGTTGCCGAGATAGACGTGCTTGAGTGAACGTGTGTTTAGTACCCTGGTGCAAGCTCCACGATGGATGAGAAATTTGAACATCGTTCGAAATGTTCAAAAATCAGAATGCTGGCAGACGAACTGAACATGAGCAAGGATAGCGTCGCGTTGATTTTGAAAGAAAAAATGAACCGCAGGAAGGTCTGCTCTCGATTTGTTCCGCACTTACTTACACCAGAGCAGAAAGAAACTCGCATTCAATGTTGTCAAGATTTTATCGAGACTTGCGACACCACTTTGGGCTTTCTAACCTCAATTGTGACTGGAGACAAGACTTGGTGCTTTCAATATGATCCTTCCACGAAGCGCCAGTCATCCGCTTGGCTCAGTCCGGGCTGTACGAGGCCTCAAAAAATGCGCCAACAAAAATCACGGGTAAAGACGATGCTCATCGCTTACTATGACTCCAAAGGCCTGATACACAAAGAATTTGTGCCCCTAAACACCACCGTGAATGCTGCGTTTTACGTAGAGGTGTTAAAACGTCTTAAGCGCCGGATTAATCGCATCAGGCCCGAGTACAAGGAACCGGGATCGTGGAGTTTGCTGGATGACAATGCACCTGCTCATTCTTCGAACATTGTGAAGCGTTATCTCGCCGAAAATCAGATCCCACGCATCAATCACGCTCCATACTCGCCAGATCTGGCTCCAGCCGACTTTTTCCTATTTCTCAAGCTAAAAATGGCCTTGAAAGGACGATTTTTTGAAGATGTACCGAGCATTCAAGCGGCTTGCACCGAGCGTCTCACAACGACAACTTCAGAGGAGTACCAGAGAGCCTTCGAATCACTCATGGAGCACTCAAATGAGTGTATATCTAGGGAAGGGGACTATGTTGAAAGTTAACTGGAATAAATTTCTTTAGATGTAATTTTCGATTTTTTATTTCAAAAGTTTTGGAACTTTTCCGACATACTGTGTATACGAAGGCGGTCCGATAAGTACTGAGCCTTCCCGCCCGATGGCGCCACTATCGCAAGAGAAATTTATTATCGTGTAGTACATTATCATAGACGGTTACTGTCCAAATTTCAGCCGAATTGGACTCGTAGTTTTGTTTTGACCGCTTGTGGAAGCGGGCGTGTCCGCGGGTTTTAGAAAAATGGAGAAGGAGCAATATCGGTCGGTGATTCGATTCTTGTTTTTGGAAAGGAAATCGGTCAGCGAAATCAAAGAGCGCTTGGATGCTGTGTACGGTGACTTGGCTCTTGCGATGGTGACCGTAAAAAATTGGTTTAACGAGTTTTAACGTGGTCGCACGTCGATTTTTGATGAACCACGCCCAGGAGCCCCGAAAACGGCTACCACGGAGGATAACGTGACAAGAATCCACGATCTCGTATAGGCAGACTGCCTATTGAAGGTGCGCGAGATAGCTGAGACAGTACGCATCTTAAAAGACCGCGTGGGTCATATCCTGCATGCAATTTTGGGCATGAGAAAGCTGACGGCGCGATGGATGCAACGTTCGCTCACTCCGGACAACAAGCGCAACCGTAAGACCACTTCAGAGCAGTGTTTGACGCTGTTTAAGAGCAATCCGAAGAAGTTTCTGCGTCGTTTCGTGACTGTCGACGAAACACGGGTCCTCTGCACACACCAGAGACCAAGGAACGGTCGAAGCAGTGGACTTCACCCGGTGAATGTGCTCCGAAGAAGGCGAAGACTGTCCTATCGACCAAAAAGGTGATGGCCACCGTTTTCTGGAATTCGCAAGGTGTGATTCGCATCGACTACATGGAGAAGGGCAGAACATTTACAGGGCTCTACTATGCCGAATTATTGGGCCGATTCGACGCCGAAATGCAGAAAAAGAGGCCCCATTTGGCGAAGAAAAAAGTGTTCTTCCACCATGACAACGCACCGGCTCACACCTCCACCGTCGCTACGGCTAAATTGGTCGAATTTGGCTACGAACTGCTACCTCATCGACCGTATTCTCCAGATTTGATCCCATGCGACTTTTCTTTTGTTTCCAAACTTGAAAAAGTCACTCGCCGGGCAGAAGTTTGAGTCAAATGAGGAGGTCATCACCGCCACGGACGCCTACTTTGCAGAATTCGAGAAAACGTATTTTTCAGACAGGTTAAAGAAGTTGGAGCATCGCTCAGTCAAGTCAATCGAGCTAAGAGGAGACTATATTTAGAAATAAATCGCCACTTCTCCAAAATTTTGGTTCTTCTTTTGTAAATTAAGTACTTATCGGGCCACCCTCGTAGGTGCAACCTTGTGTGTGTTCAAAATTATATAAATGCATATCAAGAGCTATGAACAAAAATGCTTCAATTCTATTCCGGATATCTAATTCTGGATACAGACAAGTTGTACTTACATATTTATTGCCTTTTTACAAAAAATAAATATGTTAAATTATTAAAAATAATGGTTTAATTTTTTTTTTTTTTCAATATTCTCACTAAAACAAGTTTAACGAAACGAAAATTTTTTTTTCAAAAAATTGTAAGAATTATTAAAAAAAGTCTGTTAAAAATTGTAAGCACATATTTTCTATTGAAAACTAATTGAATCAAAAAATATGCACACTGAGACTGTACTCTAAAAAAATATTTAATTCTGTTTTTTGTGACTGGTGGCACGTCGAGGTTGGGCCACCTGCAATGAAGTGCGAGTTAGATTGTTCAATCGATGGTGCGCGACTAGACGCGGAGCTATCGATCAAGTAATCGATGGCGTGGCCCGGGAAAAAGCATAAGAGTTCGCGGCGCGACTCCACGCGGCGCCATCGATCAAGCAGTCGATGGTGCAGATTTTTCCGTTAGGCTTCGAGGAATATTATTTTCTTTCCCATCACTAAGTTGGTGCGCTAGGAAGATATAAAGGACCACGTGGGCGAGTAATATCACATGTCATTTTCTTGTTTTTTTATTATAATTATTGATTTTATAAGGTGCTACATGATTTTAATATTACAAAATTGTCCAATAGAGAAAGCATTTTAAGAAAGTTATATTCTTTTCAAATATGAATAGCAATTATTACAAAATTTTTTTATGGATAGAATTTAAACTATATATTTAGTCTCGTCATCTTTCTTTCGCGCCTACTTTTTTTTACACTTTGCCAAATTCCGACGTTTCCGCGGGCACGAGAGCAAACGTGTGCGTTTCAGCTAAGCAAGCCCAGACGATCTACTCCTGCCGGCACACAAAAGGGAAGAGAGAAACAACAACGTACACTCTTTCTTGTTGTAACAGGCAGCATTGCACGTAAACCCCGCTATTACACAATACACTGGGTGATTCATTATGAGGTTTGATTTTCAATAGGCTTTTTTTTACAGATCACGCGTGACTCCTGTCAAACTGTAATGTAATTTTTATTCAGTATTGTTCGACAAATTATCATGGAAAGACTTACACCGCAACAACGTATTCAAATTGCTCAGCTAGATTACGATAATCAGCATTCTGTGAGAAATGTTTTTCGTGCTCTTAGAGCAACTTATGGTGTGCATCGTCGACCTACCTAAACCATTATAGCCAATACCATCCGCAAATTTGAAACCCAGCATACATTATTGGATGACACTCGACCGATCAGACCACATCCAGCACGTAGTTGAGAGAATATAGCGGCTGTAGCTAAGGGTGTGGCTGAAGACCGTGACGAATCGATTCGGCGTCGTTTTCAACAGCTTGGTTTGTCGTACGCAACAACTTGGCGTATTTTACGTAAAGATCTTGGTTTTAAGGCATACAAACTTCAATTCGTGCAAGAATTGAAGCCGGGCGACTTAGGTTTGCGTCGTGTTTTTGGTGAATTAGCTCTGAATCAGCTCAATGAAAATCTGCTGTTTTATCGCGAAATTTTGTTCAGTGATGAGGCGCATTTTTGGCTCAATGGATACGTCAATAAGCAGAATTGCCGTATTTGGGCTGATGAACAACCTGAAAAGCTTCAACAGCTACCACTAAAGCCACAGAAATGAACAGTTTGGTGTGGTTTATGGACCGGTGGAATCATCGGTCCATATTTCTTTTAAAATGAGTCCAGTCAGAACGTAACCGTCAATGGCGACCGCTATCGCACCATAATAACGGTTCTTTTGCTACTTAAAATTGAAGCCTGTGTTATCGGTGAACTTTGATTTTAACAAAATGGCGCTACTTCGCATGCAGCGAGAGAAACAATGGACTTATTGAGAAATCATTTTGGTGAGAACCTGATTTCACGTTTTGGACCAATAAATTGGCCGCCTAGATCGTGTGATATTACACCTTTAGATTATTTTCTTTGGGGTTACACGAAGTCTCTAGTCTTCAGGGATAAGCCAGCTTCAATCGACGCTTTACAAGCCAACATTTCTCGTGTCATTCGCGAGATACCGATCGCTATGCTGGAACGCGTTGTCCAAAATTGGACCCTCAGGATGGACCATTTACGGCGTAGTCGCGGTCAACATTTAAATGAGATAATCTTCAAAAAGTGAATGTCATAGATTGTTCTTTCGACTCACAATAAAATTTTTACTATAGAATTCAACTTTATGCCTTTTATTTGATATTAAAAACCAAACCTCATAATGAATCACCTTATATAATAAATGTAATATATTTGCAAGAAAATAAAAGTTAAGGTGCAATTGTTTACTTTGCCTTAAAATCGATTTTATGGATTCAGTATAAATAAGTCTTTTCTTATCAATTATATCACTTTTTGCCATTTCAATGACTCGGTAATGCTATTCAAAATTCTTATTTGGTCACATTTTGTCTAACTTTTTTTTTTTTAAATTATTATTTAAACATTGTTTTAAGTTTATTTAAATCGTTTTTTATAAATATTTAATATTGTATTATTAGGCTCAATTTATGAATGATTTATTTTCATTAAATTTGAAAAGCATTATTTTATTTTACACATATGAAATTAAATTTTATTTTATAAATTTTTTTTGCAATCTAATTTAAAAAATCATATAATTACAAACTGCATTAAAAAATTAAATTAAAAATTATATTTAAATTCATTATTAGGAAGTGGTTTTGAGTAAAAAAGATCGTACAAATTATTTTCTATTTTATTTGTGCATTTCTAAACAACTGAGCTTTTGTGCATCTAATTTAGTTTATTTTATGTCTTCAAAGTATAATGTGCGATGTTTTCCGGTATTGAGCATGTCTTTAAATTTTTTTATAAACTTGCGATGACCACTAAAATAAGCTTACCCTGAATTAAAAATTGCAATTTTTTACAATAAACTACGACTTTATTTATTCATACCTATAATGTCGCAAAATGACGAGGTCTCTTAAATAAGTTTACTGATGTGCATATTAAAGGGCAGTATCAGTAACTTTATTAAAATTTTTCGGGAAGATAGGTAATTGATACTGATCAGAAAACGGCCAAATCGTTTTAGAGACCTCGTACCAACAAGAATCTATAAAGTAAAAAGTAGAAGAACTTTACTTTGCTTAGCATAATGATCTTTATTCATGTTGACTTCTAATAAAAGTCAAATATCAATGAAAATCGACAACGTTCATAAGACCACAAGTAATAACACATCATTCAATAAGTCCCGAGACTAACCCAGAGATGGTGCTAGTAGTACCAAACTGGCCACGTTTCCATAGAGTGCGAACCTTTACATGAAACGTGTAAAAATTTCACGTCGATCAGATCACAGACAGCAAAGTTATCGAGGTTAGAGTAAAGTCACTTTGTAATTTGTTCGAAAAATGGAAAAAAGCGAGTTTCGCGTGTTGATAAAACATTGTTTTTTAATGGGTAAAAACACCGTAGAAGCCCAGCAATGGCTTGAAAAACATTACCCGGACTCCTCTCCATCCAAACCAACAATTTGTCGTTGGTATGCTGAGTTTAAACGTGGTCATACGGACACAAACGATGCGGAACGTTCGGGTAGGCCATTGGAAGCCGTTACACAAAAAAATGTGAGTGAAGTGTTAAAAATTGTAATGAAAAATCGCAAAGTGAAGGTCCGTGAGATTGCAGAAATGACACAGATATCATCTGGAAGCATATTTACAATCCTTCATGAAAAATTGAGCATGAAAAAGGTTTTTTAAATGGGTGCCGCAATTGCTTTCAGTGGAACAAAAACAGCAACGAGTCGACGATTCAGAGAGCTGTTTATCGCTATTTACTCGCAATAAAAAGGATTTCCTGCGTCGATACATGACCATGGATAAAACATAGATACATCATTTTACTCCGGAGTCGAATCGGCAATCATCTGAGTGGCGCATGGCTGGCGAAAGCCGCCCAAAGCGTCCAAAAACGCAGCAGTCTGCTGGCAAAGTCATGGCGTCTGTTTTTTTGGATACACATGGCGTGATTTTCATTGACTACCTGAAAAAAGGTAAATCAATCAACAGTGATTATTATATTGACTTGTTGGTACGTTTGAAGGAGAAGATCGCAGCAAAACGGCCGCACATGAAGAAGAAAAAAATCCTTTTTCACCAAGACAATGCACCGTGCTACAAGTCCATGAAAACAATGGCAAAATTAAACGAATTGGGCTTTTATTTGCTTCCCCACCCCCCATATTGGCCAGATTTAGCCCCCAGCGACTACTGGCTTTTTGCTGATCTCAAAAAAATGCTCCAAGGAAAAAAATTTGGCTTGAATGAGGAGGTCATTGCCGAAACTGAAGCCTAAACTAAAGCAAAGGATAAATCCTTCTATAAACATGGTATAGGAATGTTAGAAAGGCGTTGGAAAGATTGTATAACTCTAAAAGAAGATTATATTAATGAATAAAAATGATTTTTGAAAAAAAATGTTGTTTTCGTTGTTAGTCTCGGGACTTATTGAACGATGTGTTATATTTTGAATTGGGCTTTTGAAAATATCGCAATAGTTTTAAATTAATGTAACGGAACAAATAACTATTTGAATGATAAGAGGCTAGGGTGACAACATTTGGAAATGTTGCAAATTTATTTAATGAGTCATTTCGAAAAGGATAAGAATAAGTGTCAACAGCGATTGTTTATACGAGGTCTGGTTATTAAAAAACGAGACTGGTTACAAAAAAGGGTTTTATTATAAAAATTATTCTACATTCGAATGTTCACCTTTAATATACTCCCCTTTTCTCACCACACACCTTTCCATACGTTTTTTCCATTGATCGAAGCAGTGCTGGAAGTCTTCTTTGGTGAGGGCCTTTAGGAGCTCTGCCGTTTTTTGCTTCACCGCTTCCATCGACTTAAATCGGGTCCCTTTTAAAGCAGATTTTATCTTTGAAAACAAAAAAAAGTCGCACGGTACCAAATCTGGCGAGTACGGCGCGTGTTTGAGCACTGGAGTGCGCTTACCGGCCAAATACTGCTTCACAGATAGCGCGTTATGGGCAGGTGCGTTGTTCTGGTGCAAAATCCACGAGTTGTTCTTTCACAACTCGGGCCGTTTCTTACGAACTCGTTCTCGCAGTGTTGCCAAAACTGACTACTTGCGAAAACTGATAGTAAGTCTGGTTGACAGTCTGACCCTCTGGAACCCATTCAGTCATCACGATACCGTTAATGTCGAAAAAAACGATCAACATTGCCTTATATTTTGATTTGGACATCCTTGCTTTTTTGATTCGGGGCGATTCAGGCGTCTTTCAATGCATGGATTGCCGCTTTGTTTCAACATCGTATTGAAAAATCCACGTTTTGTCGCAAGTAATAATGTTTTTCATCAGTTTGGAAACTTTTTTTAACCTTTCAAGGAAATCTGAGCAGACCTGTTGACGCAAGAGCTTTTGGTCAGGAGTCAGGTTTTTTGGCACCAACTTCGCACAGACTTTTGTCATATGTAATTCCTCGTGTAAAATTTGTCTAACCGTTTCTTTATCGGCGTTCACAGCCTCGGCAATCATCCAGATGCTCATCCGACGATTTGCAAGCACAATTTGGTTGATTTTGGTCACTGTTTCCGGAGTTGAAACAGTGACAGGGCGACCTGGGCGTTGGTCATCTTCAGTGCTCACTCGGCCCTCACTGTAGCGCTTACACCACTCAAAAACACGCGCACGAGATAGAGAATGGTCCCTATAGGCCTCTTGCAACAATTTACAGCACTCAGTCGGAGTTTTTTTCAATTTAACGAGAAATTTGAGATTGATACGTTGCTCCTGTTTTTCGTCACACATGGTTTTCGGCACGAGAAAAAAACACGTTCGTTTCAAACCGCTACTGCACAAATACAATAATAGTGACGAGAACGTGTTTTGGTACGTGCATAGACAAGATATCTTGATACCCAACGCACTACTCGTTTTTTTCCCCACCCTTCTACGGCACCCTCTAGGCGCGCAGTCTCGTTATTTAATAGCCAGACCTCGTATAACCGTACTACGATTCAATTAAACTGGCAGTGTAAAAAATCTCCCTAAATCGGGTCGTTCAGGAACAACATCCACTGAATTAATTCAGTTGAATGTATCTCTCTACAGCTGTGGCATAATTTACTTTATGGTTAAGTAAAACAAATTCTAACAAAAAACCGTAATTCCATCATTACAAAATTAAGTTTGTAGAAGAATTAAATGACGATGTCCGTGATATGTGCATAGAATTTGCGGCATTCATGATGAACAGAATGAAAGCTAATGCAAATTTCTTCAAATGCATCTTATTTTCTAAAGCTACATTTTTTCTGAATTGTAGTATCAATACACATAACATGTCATATTAAAGTAAGACAAGCCCAAAATGGATGATCGATAGTGGCTCCACTCAATATCCTCAAAAAGTAAATGTATATGAGGTGTGGCAGAAAAGTGATGAGACTAGAAATACTGTAAGTGATCTAGCAACGCTGCGCTGTTGCCAGATTGCTTGCACGTGTATCAGTACCCTCCCATGGCTCAGTGTGAGTTTCAACTCTTTTCGTTAACTACATGATTTTTGTGACTGTTGATAGTGAAGTTGTGTTTTGTCACACTGCCCTCTCCGTCATAGAACTTTTGACCTCAAAAGGCATTTCTGTGGTTTCCCAGCCATCCTATTCACCTTACCTCAGTCCCTGTGACTTTTTCCTTTTTCCTAAACTGATAAATGTCCTCAAAGGATGTCATTTCGGGACTTTAGAAAACATCCAGAAGAGTGTAACGGACATGCTGAAGATCATACCGGTTAAAGACTTGCATCGCTGCTACCAAAAGTGGAAACAACGTCTCCATCGGTGTGTAGCTACCCAAGGGAACTACTTCAGAGGGGGTAACATTGATGTTCCAAAAAAATAAAAACTCTGGTAAATAAAAAATCAGTCACATTACTTTTCTGCCACACCTCGTAGGTCGATATTATAAACAATACGATAATTGGACCTTTTTCAATTGAGGGCAATCTTGGTAGCCGAAAATATGAGAAATTATTGAGAAACCACATTGTTCCCTCTATTCAGGTCTTTATAGGAGATGATTTCGATCAGATTTGGTATCAACAAGAGACGTTCGAAAATACTTACATAAAGTATTTGCAGGTAGATGGACGCTGACAACGAGAAGTGATTGAATGAACACCTAGATTATCAGATCTTATGTACATAACTTGAATGTTTTTTATGGGGTGTAACGGAGAGTTTTTCATGGGTCATTGACGAAGAATGTAATGTTTACATTCTTGCTCGACAGTGACCGGGTTGCCGGTTGGGGAAAACCCGCTTAGCAGGACTTCTCGGAAAGCCGAAAACGTTCGAAAATCACGCGATTTTCGAACTTGCGGCGACGATCAGCGAGGAATTTCGGGGAGCCACGAGGGAGGGGTAGAGGGGAGCGAGCACAACACTTAGTCTTGCTGTGCGCTCCCGCGAAGAGAGTTGAGTTTCCGTGCTTCTCGCGAAAGTGCCGAAAGATTATTTTTTGTCGTAGAGAGGAGAGCGAGCGTCGCAAGTGAGTGAAGCCAAGGGTGAAGGTGTGCGAGAAAGAGAGAGAGAGAGAGTAAGAGAGAGTGAGGAATAAGTCGAGAGAGCAGTGCGAGGAAGGAGAGAAGCGACGACGAAGAGGCTCAGTGTAGAGGTGAGATGGGGGACGAGGAGATCAAGTATCAGCGGGAGGCGACTGGAAATTGCCACCGCGACACCTGAAACCGAGGGTAAGGCGGAGGCCGTCGGCAAACAGGCAAGCTCCTGCCGAGGTCCAACAGCCCTTCTCCGGAGGGAGAGATGCAGGAGCCAAGGGCAGCGGCGCGGAAGAGAGTAGCCAGACATTCAACGGCCAGCGAGCGAGTTACGTGAATACCAACGGTGAACGTTCTCATTTTGTCCGAGGGAAATAAGCGCGTGAGAGAGAGCAAGGGTGTGTGGTAGCGGGTCCATGGTGAGGGTGGCGAGGAATTGTCACTTCCCTGCCCTGGGGAAGCGATAGGCCTCCGTCAGCTGGAGAAACAGTCGCAGGCGGCCGGCCTGCATTGTGTTGCGTTAGAGTGAGAGAGAGAGAGAGAGAGAGGGCGTGAGAGAGAGAGAGAGAGGGAGGGCGTGAGAGAGCATAAAACATTTTCATTATTTTTGTGCGAGGCCTACAGGGCGCACGTAGCTATTTCAGCTACGACGCGGTGCCTCCGTCACAGGGGCTACCTAAAAAAAAGAGTATATCGGACAAAACCAGCGAATATTGAGGAGCGAAACTTAAACAGCGTATATGAGATGGAATTTCTGCGATTGAATCAGACACAATTCAAAGGGTAGTATCAAATTTTAACAATTACAAGACATTTTGCTAAGAAGTCGACAGTTAACACTTTAAACACAGGTTTAAAAGAAACAACTCTTTTTAAAATTTGTATTCAAAGTTTATTTTAATGTGCTAAGTTAAAATGACACTTGCTCTAGTTAGATGAGTGCCAGAGGCACACTTCACCATGGTCGTGATTAAAGTCATGGTCAAGGTTACATTTAGACAGAAAATTTCTGTTCTTTCCAAATTTACAATAAAAATACGGGTTCCTTTTTGGATAAATACTTCAACCTTGATATGACCTACGAAGTCATGGTCAAGGTTATAGCTGGACGTAAAACTTTCCGCTCATTGTAGTGGAAAATATAAGTTTCTATTTAAAAAAGTTTTTTTCTAAAGTTATTTTGCCGTTTCCATAATTTTTAATCACCATAAATCAATATTTATCCAATTCATTATAATAAAATAGATGCATGATATTTCAACAGCCAACAAAGTAAAAAAGATACACGCGAACTTCGGCAGAGAAAAGCTCCTAATGGTCATCGATAATACTCATAAGAGCAGATATTAAACTTTATGTAATCAATTAAAAATTAGATAATATAACTATGACTGTGAAGATTCATTTAAAATATAAATATCTTTAAGATTGAGAAATAAACATAAAATATAATACAGAATAAAAATGAAATTAGGATAAATACAGATAGTGAATAAATGAAGATAATTTCAGAACATTGATATGTTATGAAATATAAAAGTAGAAGATAGAGAAAAATATTATTAGTTGAAATAAAATGAATATTTAATTTTTCGTATTAAAATATTGAAATTTAATATAAAGCGGATAAAAGATATGTAAGCATTATAATACTAGAACGAAGTAGACGACAAAGAGAAAAGAAGAGCAGCAAAGGAAATATAGAGCCAGAGTAGATGCTTGGCCTAAAATAAAAATCCTACAATCTGCTTCGAGTATAGACTAATAAGCTTGCTGTCTGCAATAATAATTCTGAAAAAAATCCCAAATTATAAGAAGCTTTAATAAACAATAGTGACATTGTCAGGTTACACAATGGATTGAAAATTTTGGAACAAAAGATCCCTTTAAAATCTTCAATTTTAACTTTAATTTTTCCTATTTTTGGTTCTTTTTATGTGATTTGCGACATCATACTAGAATCTGAATTTATATGTCAAAGCACGCTCAACTCTTATATTCGGGTGGCTATCAATGCAGAATGAAGTTACTGCATTACATTTTTTTATCGACAACTAAAGTGGATAAAATTCAACACAAGGAGAAAATATTTTATGCGTTCGCTTATCTTCAAAACGATACTTATTAATCGACCTAACCATGTTAGACAAGAATTTATATATTCCCTACCATCATTGTCGCGTGAATTTTTTAAATTGATTATCTAGAAATAAGTAAACCTTTCTGCAAGCTTGAATTAAGGAAGAAACTGTCTTTTACTGATGATCCAAGGAAATGGAATAAGCTACCACTGAAGATAAAAAACTGTATAACGTTAAAAATATTTAAGAGAAAATCACATCAATATCTTCTTTAACACACCTAATAATTTTATTTGAATTCAATTTCATATGAAGAAGAATATTTGGTTCAAGTATTCTATAATAGAAACTGCTTGCACCTTGAAAGACTACAAGCATCTTCCAACTTTTGATGAAGATACATACGACATTTTACAACCTACATATCTATGTGGATTTTTCTTCAGATGAATGATATAAGAGATGAATTAGCGGAAAAAAAAAATATCAATGGAAGTTTCAACTCATGTATTTGGTAAATAGCGTTAAAGCATAAATTTTTGAACAAAAAACTTATTGAAATTGCTGTGTACTGTGCAGCATGTATAGTATATTCAATGAAGATTAACCTATATTAAATTATATAGATAATATAAATTAAATTATATACATTAAATTATAAACATTAAATTATATACATCTGAAATAAATTATATATATTAAATTATATGCATCTGAACTGACATAAAAGCAGTCAATTTCATACAAAACCACAATAGAGTGCATATTTTATGAAGTAAGCCTAATTTAATGACTGAATTTCTAAGAAAATTCTAAAACCTTTTTCAACTAATAAAATCACGTAAATAAAGAAAACGTATAGTAATCTTTGAGAACTACATTTAAGCTATTTTTTTGGCTATTAAACTCCGTAGCATATCTGATTTACTACTAATAGATTACTAAAAGACCAATGTTTTACAGCCTATAAACACAATTTTTTTTAAAACTCGAGGATTTAGAGCATTTCAGTTATCAGATTTAATTTCAGTGGCTCAAAATTTATATGAAATAACTACTTTTACTCGATTTACAAGAGTCATATCGACCATTTACGGGCAACCATCACTGACCAGCCCTGAATTACTCTAGAGCGGGATAGGGCCTCTCCACCTACTTTTCCTAGTACTTTCCTAAAAGTTCTACTAGTATTTGCATTTCGCCAAAGAGAATTCCATTAAATATAATTAAGTACAACATTTTTTATATTATAATAGAGATAGTTATCTATTTAGTGATATTTTAGATGTCTTTATATTAAAAACTAAAGGCGGAGTGATTAAAATAAATATTATTTCGGCTCTCATTCATCATGCATTTTATTTTAAATTTTTGATAAAAGTAATAACTTCTCAGCTATATATTTTTCGAAATCCTGTCATATCAAAGTCTATCAAAATATTAGATTTCAAAAGTAATTGCTTTTTGGTAGCCATTTTTTAAAAAAATTTAATTTTAGTTTTTTAATTTATGAAACTGCTAATTAACTAAAACAAGTGTTTTAAAATTCATATTCATCTCGAATGTTCTTCCATGACGTTTAAGAAAATTATAATTAAGGTTTCCTTAAATCATCTTTTCTTACGAAAATTTTATTGCCCAACCAACATATATATTTTTTTTTAAATTGGTGCGATTTGTGACAGGTGGCCCAGAGAGGTTAGGCCACCTGCTATGCGGTCGTAATACAAATTCGCGATGCGTCTGCATGTGACGCCATCGATTATCGAATCGCTAGGCTTGCTTCATTAGTTAAGACTCTGCGATGGTAAATAAGTCAGTTAGTCAGGACATG
The DNA here is from genome assembly GCA_949987625.1 of Chalcis sispes. NCBI lineage: Eukaryota > Metazoa > Arthropoda > Insecta > Hymenoptera > Chalcididae > Chalcis > Chalcis sispes. Next base: position 22,395,422 of record OX465098.1, on the reverse strand, counting down.
TCTTTTTATACGTACAGTCGGTCAAGTAAGAGCGTGGTCGTGTTAATTTATAAAAAAATTTATTTGATGAAACTTTCATATTTATATATACATTGTACACATTACAAACAATGATGCAATTTGGTCAATAATGTGTCCAGTCACCACCGGCGTCGATAATTGCCTGGCATCTCCGAGGCATGCTTTCTACTAATTTGACGGCGTATTCTAGTGGCAAGGATCTCCAGATCCGACGAATTTCGTAAAACAACTGCTTCAAAGTGTATGTGCGTCTTCCACGAAGCTTCCGTTTAATATATGCCCACACATTTTCAATAGGGTTTGCATCGGGCGACTGCGACGGCCAATCCAATGTAACGATGCCAGATTGAGTCTTCCACTGAGTACAGAGCTTGCTGCGGTGTTTAGGATCGTTGACCTCCTGCAGAATCCAATCTTCATTTTTTGTGATGAACCATCGTTTGGCAGATGGCAGTAAAGCCTTTTTGTAGATTTTTATCATTTTCCGGCATTTAGGTTGTCAGTAAAGAGGTGCAAAGTGCCGAATCCCTGCTTTGAGAAGCAGCCCCAAAGATGCACCTTTATTCCATGTTTTACGGTCCGCTAAACAAGCCTATTGGTGGAAGTTGATCAGTCTCGCGTGAGGACAGAACGTGCCCATATAGAACATTCATCAGTAAAAATGACATTTTTAAAATCTCTATCAATATTCTCATGCGCCCAAGCGAGTCGCTTTGTCACATGTTTTTCAGTCAACAGAGGCTTCTTCATTGTGTTGCGCCATTTCAGATGATGAGTACGAAGATGGGTTCGGATAGTTTCGTAGAATATATCTAAACCTTTTGCCATTAATTTTGCTTGTCCTTAAAGCAGGATTCCGCAAAAACAGATTCACTATTCTTCTTTCATCTTTTTTGTTCACTTTTCATATCGAGCCACGTTCTGGTAAATCATCGACAGTTTTAGCCACTTTATATCGCTGTTTTTACTTCTGTACAAATGCCTTCGACTTTCTCATATATTTAGCAGCCGCTGATTGCGACATTTTGGGACCTTTCGGGTGGATGCAAAGGAACACAGCCTCGTAGCGCGACGCGTACTTAGCACTCATGGCGTTTAACGTGATTCTCTTCCAAAAGATCAACGACAACTAAATTTTTGTTAACAATGCATCAAGGACAAAGCTTTCTTCTATCGGCTTGCGGAAGAATTAGAGCAAAATCTTCCATTACCTGTCAATGAAGTCGACCACGCTCTTACTTGACAGACTGTATAGATTTCATTGTTCTTTATATTTTGAAGATATTTTCAGTATAAATTAATTTTTATAACACATTCATTTGTAAAGCATTGTTTCCTAGAAACTTTTATTTCATATTGACATTGTATAAAGCATTCAATATAAATTATAAAAAAATACATACATACCTCATAAATTTTAAAATATAGCTTGAATAAGATAGATGAAACTATAATTATTTTCAACTACGTATTATGATATAATTCTATTTTATCAGACTAAATAATTTATCTACTTAAGGTTTTTCGCCAATTCTTTTATAAACTCAATCTCGAAGCTCCTGTAAAGTAGAATCTAATTTTATAAATTTATTAAAAATTTATTATTATTTGAAATGTATATAGTTACGGCATAAAAATAATCTTGATTAATTGCTGAGCATACAAAGCCTATTCATAATTATGCAACGTTTACTGAGAATCAAATTCGAATAGGTAATTTTTAGTTAATTTAATAATTACTAGTATTCCTTCATTATAAAATATGAAAGATTTAGTCATTTTAATCAAAATCCATTAATCGGGGTTTCGCATTAACTTTAAGTGGTTCTATTGAAAAATTATTGCTATATTTTAAAAAAATACTTGCAAGTTGACCATGTGAAATATTATTCATTATCTCTTAAATCTCGTGTCAAAAAAATCATTCATCTTTTGGAGTAATCTACGTCTTATGTCGAGATGTAACACCTATTGAAGCTAGTAAAGTAGAAAGCATTTTTGAAGGACAGTTCCTTCTGTAACGTCGGTACATGACCTCCGTTTTCTATTTGTGTCAGCCGATAAGTTTTCTACCTACCTTTGTTGCCCTCGCTCGCCATTTAAAAAAGAAAATGCGCATCGATCATGTCGGCCGCCTACATCGATCTACACCCAAGCGCACCACCACGATAAAGCCTCCCTCCACAACCTACTTGACGCACGCTCCACCGACCAAAAGCGTTGTGAAACCTAGCCTAATCGTGGGCCAAGATTTTAAGAGTTTTCTCGAAATGCATGTATTATTTATGTAAAAATAGCAGCTATCGTCAAACTTAATTTAATTATGTTTTTATTTCCAATATCGCAACTGTCTATCTCTTTATATATATATATATATATATATATATTGTGAAGTGGTGTTTTTGCACCAGTCACATGAGGAGGCCAAAGCATAGCTTGTGCGCCTCCTCGTAGCTAAAATAACCTTTTTTTTACAATCTTGGCAGTCTCGCAGGACTGCCACGCTTGAAGCTAACTAACAGCCACGCAGGGCTGTACATACTTTACCTTTACCAGGTACATGGGCTTCAAGCTCAAGTAAAGGCTCCAGCGAGGAGCCAGTCTCAGGAGCCCATGAATAGGCGATGGCAGTGCTCGCACACACTGCAGCAGGGTTCCTCTTCAAGCTCCTTCCTGTCCTTGCAGTGGTCCCCGTACCTGCAGACAGTAATTCAACAAGAAAGAAAATAATAGTAGCAGCTGCACCTTGGAAGAGAAGTACAAGCTGCCACACAATATCATAGGAAAGTGAAAGAGGAGGTTAGAAGGCAGGCAAAAACACATAAGCACAGCATTTAAGTGCAAGTAATTACGTATCTGGAATGGTCTAATAGTGTTGCCTCGCTGCCGCTGCAAGCAGGCTATCGCTGTCCCCGACACCGCTGCTACGCTTTCTCCACAGCTCATCGTTCCATCAGCAGCCATTGATCCGCCGTACTGCCGCATCTGAAAAAGAAAAAGAGGAAACAAATTAGTCGACGCCTACCAGCCATGGAACGCATCGACTTACCTGGACTCTCTGGACATCGGAGGTAGATTCTCGCCACTCCAGGGAAAACACAATAACACTGGCACTTGCGAGCGGATAACCTAAACACGCGCTGCTGGCGAGCAGTGATGTCAACTGCCGACAGCGCTGAGCGCGCGCGGCGGCTGCGTCGCGTAACGTAGTTTACACGTACGTTGCGCCGGCGCAGAACGATGATCTTAAATCCGCGCTCACGAGAGTGCCACGCAAGAGCTTCTCGTTCACTCCGTGCGGGTCCGTTTTAACGAGAAGTAGCGAGATTAGCGAGCAGTCCATTCCGTCCGGTGCGATAGTCGCAAGCATAAGTAGTAGCAGTTCGACTCCGTAGCCGTCTTCTTACCGTAAAAACGAAACGAGCGTGCTAGAGCGGGAGAACCGTTATTGTAGTTCGAAGCGTGAATAGAATATCTGGCAAGGGCACCCAGGTGCAGCAGCTGTTACTAGGAGGCATCCCAGCAACGAATCGTCCCCGTATCCTTCCCGGCTGTGTATGTGTGACCGCGACACGAGCTACACGCCATTTTTGTCTTTACGCGTCTTGCATGCCCGCGACTACTCTAATCGTGAGCTAGTCGCGTAACGTATTTGCCACGCACAAAACCGCGCTACACGAGTGTAGCTGGCGCCCTGGGCTCGCGTAAAAACGCGATCAATTTTTAGGTAATTTTATCAATTAGGTAATTTTAAGTTGAATCAACGGTTGTTCAGTTCTGTTTGAATTCGTAATTTTTATTCTTTGCTAGTAAGCAACCCGCCCGCTCCCCCTACATTTGTACGCCACCCTGATCCCCAGTGGCGTTACAATATATATATATATATATATATATATATATATATATATATATACTACTGTGATCAAAAAGTAAGGTGAAATTGTCATTTAAAACTCCCGGGCATTAGGAAGGCAGGTAAATTTTTTTTCCTAGGTTGGCAGGACTGTATATAACATTTGCCAAGCCTCTGTTTGTCAAAAGGTTTAATTATCTCCAAATTACACGTGTTTTTGTAAACAACCAGAAGTGAATTTTTCGATTTTTACAATGGGTGATTTTGTTGAGCAAAGAACTTGCATCAAATTTTGTTTGCGGAACGAATATTCTTGTGCGGACACTTTGAAAATGTTGCAGAAGGCCTTTGGTGATCAAACTATGGCACAAAAAAACGTTTATAAGTGGTACAACGAGTTCAAAGCAGGCCGAGAACGCGTCGAAGACGAACCGCACTCTGGACGACCATCAACGTCTACCGACGAGGGCCACGTCCAAAAAATCAAAGATTTGGTGCTTGAAAATCGTCGATTGACAATTAGAGACCTCGCCGATAGTGTTGGAATATCATTTGGCTCAGCCTAAACCATTTTTAAAGATGTTCTGTGTCTCAAACGCGTCAAGTCTCGATTGATGCTAAAATCGCTCAATTTTTTGGAAAAAAAGCGTCGCGTTGATGTGTGTGAAACTTTGCTGTCTGACTATCATGACCACTTGCAATGCATCATTACTGGAGACAAGACTTGGATTTACGCATACGACCCTGAAACCACCGACCAATCCAGCGATTATCGTGCAAAAGGTGAAGCAAGACCGAAAAGACCACGGCAAAGTCGATCGAAAATCAAGGTCGTGTTGACAGTTTTCTTTGATTATCGTGGTGTGGTGCACTATGAATTCCTTCCGCCGGGCCAAACTGTCAACAAAAAATATTATTTGAGCGTTATGCGTCGTTTGCGTAAAGCTATTCGTCTGAAACGGCTAGAAGTATAGGCGAACAACTCTTGGTTCCTTCATCACGATAATGCACCATGTCATACTGCATTGGTTCGTGGTGATAGTACAAAACCCGATCGGCTCCAGTGGATCGGTATCCAGGCTACGTGTTAAAACTACCTTGAAAAGGCAGAAAAGAGAAATTCAGAGTACGTAGTAACGTGGTAAAACTCGAAAACAAACTTGCACGCGCGTAAAAAGCTTTCGTGGTTACTCGAAGAGGAGAATTCGTCGATACACGTAAATTGCAGCCGTAATCTCGGCGCTGCATTAGCTGGATCACGGAGTAGCCACGCGCACACTTAACACATCGTTGAATAAGTCCCGAGACTAACCCCGAGATGGTGCTAGTAGTACCAAACTGGCCACGCTTCCATAGAGTGCGAACCTTTACATGAAACGTGTAAAAATTTCACGTCGAACAGATCACAGACAGCATAGTTATTGAGGTTAGAGTAAAGTCACTTTGTAATTTGTTTGAAAAATGGAAAAAAGCGAGTTTCGCGTGTTGATAAAACATTGTTCTTTAATGGGTAAAAACACCGTAGAAGCCCAGCAATGGCTTGAAAAACATTACCCGGACTCCTCTCCATCCAAACCAACGATTTGTCGTTGGTATGCTAAGTTTAAACGTGGTCGTACGGACACAAACGATGCGGAACGTTCGGGTAAGCCATTGGAAGCCGTTACACAGGAAAATGTGAGTGTAGTGTTAAAAATTATAATGAAAAATCGCAAAGTAAAGGTCCGTGAGATTGCAGAAATGACACAGATATCATCTGGAAGCGTATTTACAATCCTTCATGAAAAATTGAGCATGAAAAACGTTTTTTCCAAGTGGGTGCCGCGATTGCTTTCAGTGAAACAAAAACAGCAACGAGTCGACGATTCAGAGAGCTGTTTATCGCTATTTACTGGCAATAAAAAGGATTTCCTGCGTCGATACGTGACCATGGATAAAACATGAATACATCATTTCACTCCGGAGTCGAATCGGCAATCATCTGAGTGGCGCATGGCTGGCGAAAGCCGCCTAAAGCGTCCAAAAACGCAGCAGTCTGCTGGCAAAGTCATGGCGTCTGTTTTTTGGGATACACATGCGTGATTTTCATTGACTACCTGGAAAAAGGTAAATCGATCAACAGTGATTATTATATTGACTTGTTGGTACGTTTGAAGGAGGAGATCGCAGCAAAACGACCGCGCATGAAGAAGAAAAAAATCCTTTTTCACCAAAACAATGCACCATGCCACAAGTCCATAAAAACAATGGCAAAATTGAACGAATTGGGCTTTGATTTGCTTCTCCACCCCCGGTATTCGCCAGATTTAGCCCCCAGCGACTACTGGCTCTTTGCTGATCTGAAAAAAATGCTTCAGGGAAAAAAATTTGGCTCGAATGAGGAGGTCATTACCAAAACTGAAGCCTATTTTGAAGCAAAGGATATATCCTTTTATAAACATGGTATAGAAATGTTGGAAAGGCGTTGGAAAGTTTGTATCACTCTATAAGGAGATTATATTAATGAATAAAAATGATTTTCGAAAAAAAATGTTGTTTTTGTTGTTAGTCTCGGGACTTATTGAACAATGTGTTATACTTCTCCTGTACGATTTGAAATTCTTTAGACGACGTCTGAGTGACGAGAGAGAAATAGCTAGCGAAGTCGCGGTTTCACGAATAGTTGGGGCGCAGTTCGCTGGATTTCTTTGACTTGCCATGAGCATTGCATCGAGAGTGAGATAGAGTAAGAGACATAGAAAGAAGAGAAAGAAAATGAGAGTAGAAGAGAAAATCGAGAAGGGTGTATAAAAGTGTATGGGAACATTTCTTTTTACATCTTTATTTTTTAATTGCACGAAAGGGTGATAATGTTAAAATTTTCGATTCCTAAAGCCAAGTCGCGTATACATCGATCATAAGACGTGCTGCTAAGTCATCGACAGCGTCAAAGACGCGTAATTTATCATTTATATTTTATTTCAATTACTCTGAATAACAATATATTTTGTTCATACAGATATTTTATTTTTAATTGATTTATGTAGTTTTTTTACATCGATAAATTATTGCTTTGCACATAATTTTCAAAAATCATAAATCAATATTTAATGGAAAATAATGAAGAAATTATGTAACCGTTGCAAAAAGTTATTCAAAATACTGAAAAATTTCATAAAATAAATTTTTGGGAAAATTCTGATTTTCTTTATCACAATTATTTCCCGTTTTTAAAATAATAAATCAATTCATACTATACATTATACGTATATATTTAAAAATAATGATTTTTATAACGTATTTTTTTTTTTTTTTTGTATCGCATTTATAATTTAAAAAATGATTTTAAGCTCCATATATATTATAAACAATATAAAAGGGATACAAGAATTTTTATTTGAATAAATTCTTAAAGTTATAAAAAAGTATTGAAAAATTGAATTACAATATCATTTTAATAATTAGTTTAAAATTATTACAAATGATGCCAAATTTTTAAATTTTCTCATAAAATATAAATTAATTTTGAATTCACAACAATTAGAAAGTGTTAAAATAACTGAAGGAAATATAAAATAAAATTCTAACACGTTTGCGACGGGGTGTACCACCGGTGGTACATTCTTAATGCACCATTCTCAAGCCCCGTCACGAACGTGTTAATACTAATATTTTACTTTAAATTATTATATTGATTGATATTTATAAAATTAAATTAAAAATTTTTATTTTATATGTATAAAATCTTTATGCGAGAAAAATTTTAAAAACTAATTTAATTTGTGATGAATTTCACTTTCTGTTATATTTTATACTATACATATTGTAGGAATTAACTTAAACATATAAAAAAACTTTGGAGAACTTAACTATTTACAAGTTATATATACTTAAGGCATCTGTTCAGGCGAAGCTTGTAAACTTTTGAATCTTCATACTAAGTTATTTATGAATAATATATAAAATTATAAAAAAAATTTATATTAAATTCATAACATTTTAGAAAAATTGTTAAAAAAGAAATACATAATGATGCAACAATTCAAAAGACAATTTGGATTGAAAAATGTTATAAATATTAATTTAATTCAGTTAAAAAAAACTTTTAGATAATTTAAGTTCAGCAATTTACATTCAAAGTAAACAGACATAAATAGACAACAGCTTATTGATAAAACAAGATCTTTAAATTTGTAAGCCTGTATAAACAACGGATAAATAATAAAAATATTACTTGACAATTAAACAAGTAATTTAATTTTCTTTTAAACGTAGACTTAAATTATTAAATAAAATTGATTACAATTAAAGGAAGCAAAACTTTCATAAATTTTGCTTCCTTATCCAATTTATTTCATAAATTGTACTTTAATAAATATATATTAACGTAATCCGCTCTAATAGTTCCTTCGAGTTATATCCAATCATTATCATTTTAAAATGTGACTAAATTGCGACTTTTTGTTTTATGAATTTGTCTTTTGTAAGAAAAAAGGAAGTTAAATGCGATCGATAAGCGAAAGCTTCTAGAAATCTAATTTGTAAATACACGTCATTAGGTAATAATAATATATAATGTCATAAATAAAGTGACTTCGAAAATTCGATTATTAAAATACATTTAAAATTTTAACTAATTTATTTCTTCATCCATAAATTTTTGGAAAAATTTTATAAAGCGTCTATTATTAAAAATAGATTAAGGTTATAAGTAATAAGTTTAAAAAGTACGTAAAAGTATGTTAATTATCCAAGGGTAAATCAAAACTTTCTAAAATATTTCAGTGTAAGATTTTGCAGTTAAATTCTATAGAATATTTTAGAATATTTAAGAAACTGTAAAATATTTTAGCACTGTAAAATGTTGCACATTGAAAACGGGCAAATTTAAAAACTTAATATATATTTAATAAAACGAGTATACATTTGACAAATAATTCAAATATGTATAAAATATAAAACTTTTTCAGCAGGTAAAAAAAAAGTAGATTATAAACAGATGTTCTCTTGATAGAAATAATGTTATTCAAATAAGTAAATAGTTAAAAAGATACATAAAAGTTAAAAAATAGCAAAACTTGATGTATAGTGAACTGCCAAAAATAAATAAATATAAGAAAATAATAAATTTAAACGGTACGAATTCAAATATAAATACTACAATAGTAAAAATATATACTGATTAACTAATAAAAAAATAAAAAAAATAAAAAAATTGGACAAAGAGCACAAAAAAAGATAGCAAAAGGAGGGGGGGTTGGAGGAAGTATGATTAGATTGTGATTAGATTGTGGAAGACTGATTAGATTGTGAGGGATAGCGTGGGCTACGAGGAGGCCTGCAAGCTACGCTTTGGCCTTTTCATGTGACTGGTGCAAAGCACCACGGCACAACTCCCCCCCCCCCGCCAAACGGTGATTATGGGGGAAGTGAAACGACCCCATGATCACTGTTTGATTCTAACTAGGATCGAACCTATTCGCGTTTGCCTAGCGCTTTCGCTTAGCCTAAGGTGAGTGGTCTGACCTGTAACGGTGAAAGTGTGCGGCAGAACGCCGTTGCGCGGACATCATCTTCTTCTGCGTGGATCATCTACGTCAGTGTTACAGCTAAAATGTACGCGGTGTACAGGTGCACGCGGGATTAGGCGAAATACGAGACTGAATGAATACGACTAGATTTTTTGTTATTTGCACGCGACTGGCTCGACCCTTGAGCAGAAGAACAATATAAAAAGAAACAAAAGGAATTAAAATTTTTACTATCGTAACGCAACGTGTCCTAACGACGCGGTCTCTCACAACTCGCTCCAACATCTAATACCACTCGTACCAGGGAGAAGAAAAAAAAATAAAATACTTAAGATTAAACAAGCATTATTTAATACAATCCTCGATTATTGCTGCGATGAAGAAAGAACATGTAAATAAGATTTAGAAGGTTCTAGTCAATAGTTTTAATCAGACCATGCTTACCTAGTGCAGTAGCGGCATTATTCGACAGCCGCATTGCTGTTTGATAAATAAGAAGTTGGTAAGAAAAGAAAAAAGAAAAAGAAGGTAAGAAAAAAGAAAAAGTTGGTAAAATAAGAAGTAACGGACTTCAGCGCAGCAGAACTCAGATTTTTTCCGGTTTGATAGCAAATTGCCTTATTTAAACGCCGCGAGGACTCGTTCCAGCTACTGCAAGTGCTCTTGGAACGTAGAAGTGACGATAACCACGTCGCCCAAGTAGGGGAAGACGTGCGGTTCCCACTGCGGCTTAATAAGGCGGTCCATAATTCATTGGAAGGTAGTGGGTGCATTCGTCAACCCGTACGGCATGCACGTGAACTGATAAAGTCCGCGTCCCGGGATGCAGAAAGCGGTGATCTCTTTGCTAGCGGGATCAAGCGGGACTTAGTGAAATGTTTGACTGAGGTCGAAGACCAGTGGGCGGTTATAGTAAACACGCTGAGTTTACTCGTTGCCTCGTCGGAGAGTGTTTCGTAGCAGGATGCGAGTGCGGCATGCAGCTGTGGCTCGTTGGTGGGACAAGCGATTCGCGCCAACGCGGGTAATAATAATAGCAAACAAAAAGAAATAGAAGAAAATGGAAGCAAAATACAAGAAACTAAAATAAAAAAAAATTAAAAAAAAAAGGCCATACTTTGCTGGCTCTATGTGCCTTGCGGTAAAACCAAAACAAAATAAGAAAGGAAGGGGGACAAATTAAACAAAAAAACAAAAAAAACAGAGGGAGCAAGGAAAACAAAATAAAAAACATGCGGAATACTGGCGGAATGAGCAGGATCAGGCGGTGGTGGTAATTAAGCACACTGATCTGTAGAATATAAACTATAATACTTCTACAATATACAAGAAAAACGAACAAAATGTGTGTAATAGCGGCGGCGACATCGCCTAAAACAAAAAAAAAAACATTTTTTTTTGAACGGAACGCGGGTGGAGTGGGGGCTGGATAAAATCACAAAAAACTACTTCCTCTTTGGGATTGGGACTCGCTCGCTTAATCTAACTTACACACTAGCTTGCATACTTACTTAAGTTGCAAACTAGACTTATTTATTAGACTTACAGCTAGGATACGTTACTAAAACAAAAATATAAAACTAGAACTACTTAACCTAAAATATCTTAAACTACCAGAAAACAGAAAAGCAAATAAACTAGTTCCCGGCCTCGCACTCGCGGCGCGGCTGGGCCTCGATGCGCCGTTCAGTGCGGCGCTCATATTCCCGCTGGCAGGGACTGCGCGGCCATTCTGGGAGTGGCACTCCAGGCGTGACACAGAAGATTCAAAATACCCCTTGGGGTCGGGGGCACGCATTGAAGCTGTGGCCGCCGATGCCATAGTTCCAGCACCCGCGCCGCCAAGTGCCGTGCTCGGCGGGTGGGCGCATATCCACTGGGGTGCGCGTGGTGGAAGCCACGGCGCGAGGAAGCGGCGAGGTCTGCGTCGCTACGCTCATCGTTCGGCGTTAAGGAGTAGCCGGCAGAGCCACGCAGCCGTGATTCTGCCCTTCAGGAAAGCGGTCGCGTCCCGCGCGAGGTAGTGTGGGCAGGGAGGGGGCAACGTGCGCGGCCCAGGCGCAAATATACGCTAAAAGCGCCTCTTTAACCGCAAGACGTGCGGCGAGGTCCTTGACAGGCTGGTCAGACGGCGGAGGCCCCGTGGCCACAATCGCTACGGTTCTAAAGGTATCAACGAAGTGCGGTGGTGGCGGTAGCGGGAGGTCCGGGTTCTCCAGCTGCGGTGAAGCGAATGTGGGCGGTGGCAGTGGCGGCAAATCCTCATCAAGGCCGCCAGACCAGCCCAGCGATCCTTCCCCTTGCGGCTCCTGCTCTGTGGACATTGCTATAGCTGTGGACAAAGAAAGGGTGCGATTAACGTTGCGCGACGATACATAGCGTTTCAAGTCGTCTACGTGGATTTTGGTGCGCTTATTCGAGTTGGCATCTTCGACGTAGTAAACTACCGCTGAGAGTACCTTGATGATGGTTGCCGGCCCTAGGAATCGCGGTGCCATTTTTGCCACGAATCCTTCTCCGGCGGAGGTCAGGTGGTGTTGGCGGCGGTACACTAAATCGCCTACCTGATATTTAACGCCGTGCCGACGATGGTTGTAGCGCGCTGATTATTTCGCGGTTGCCTGCTCGATGTATCTTTTTACTAGGTCGTGTACCGCGGGTAAGCGGGTTACGCGTTCAAGCCATTGTTCTGCATTGGGCGGACGTACAGAAGCGGGATGTTCGAGATGTTTGCGGAGAATCATGCAAGGTTGCGAGTTACGGCCGAAATTAAGAAACGCTGAGAAGAATTTGGTAGATGAATGCACCATACTGTTGTTCACGAAGGAGAATTCATTAAGCTACAGATCCTATTCGCGGTGGTTTTCGCTGAGAAATCTATTAATCATCGTACGCAAATTTCGATTGACGCATTCCACTAGATTGGCCTGCGCATGGTATGGAGGAATAGTGGACTGCGTCACTTCGTACTGCTGCAGCCGCTTGGTTACCGTTCTGTTTGCAAATTCGGTCCCATTCTCCGTGAGCAGAACCTTGGGACAGTCCCATCACTTTATTATTAAATTGATAAACGCTTGCAATATACTCATCATGTCGGCTTTTCATAACGCGCGAATTTCGATGTAGTGCGTGAAGAGATCCTCGAACACGATGGCATAGCGGTGCCTTCGTTTTGATAGTGGTTTCGGCCCGAGGCAACTACCGTCCACAGTCCATGAACGTTTCGCTTCCCCATCAAGCCAGCTGGTACTTGCTGCGATACTTTGTGCGCTTGGTACTCTTGGCTAGCGCGTACGTAGCGACACGTATTATAGTAGATGCCTGGCCAATAATAGTAGGTAGCAAGCCGCGCATAGGTTTTTTCGACGCCAAGATGACCCACTTGCGGCACGTCGTGCGCTTCAAACAACGCTTTAGCGCGGTCATCCTGCGGTAATATGAGCGTTCAAGCGTCGAGATCCGGTACTAATGGATCGATCAGCTGGCTCGGCCAGTGCACGTATAGCAGCTCGTTGTCAATACGCCAATCTCGGTATATGTGCGGGCGAGTGCGAATAGCTAGTAAACGTTGTTGATACCATTTATCGTCCGTGTGCGCGGGCGAAGCGACGGTGGCGGCTTCTAGGCTATTTTCGAGCGCACGGGAGAGTGCATCCGGCACTTGATGCAACGCGCCTTTACGATGCACGTATTAGATGAAATATTGCTGCAGCATTGTATTCCATCGCCCTAAGTGGCCCACGGGGTCTTTCAAATTGTGTAACCACAAGAGGCTGTGGTGATTGGTGATCATCGTAAATTCTTCCCTTTGGAGGTAACCTTTTAGCCGCTCGACGGACCAGAGAACCGCCAAGCACTTCTTTTCCGTCATGGAATAGTTGCACTCAGCTTTGGATAGAACGCGGCTTACAAAATAGATCAGGTGCTCGTATCCAGCAACCTCTTGGGTTAGGACACCTGCGATGGCATAATCACTCGCGTCCGTTTGCAGCGTAAACGGGCGGGTGAGATCCGGACGAGCTAGCACGGGCGCTTGCGTAAATGCTTGTTTCATCTGAGCGAAAGCGAGCTGTTGTTCTTCGTTCCAATGCCAACGAATTTTTTTACGCATAAGTTGCGTGAGCGGTGCTTTATACGCCGCCAGATTATCGATGAAACGCGAGTACCAAGCCACCATGCCTAAAAATCGCCTCAGCTCGCAGACGTTCGTAGGTGCGGGGTACTCGAAAATCGGCTTTATCCTATCATCGTCAGGCTTCAAACCATCGTCGTTTACGACATAGCCTAAGTAACGGACTTCAGCGCAGCAGAACTCAGATTTTTTCCGGTTTGATTGCAAATTGCTTTCTTTAAACGCCGCGAGGACTCGTTCCAGCTACTGCAAGTGCTCTTGAAACGTAAAAGTGATGATAATCACGTCGTCCAAGTAGGGAAAGACGTGCGGTTCCCACTGCGGCTTAATAAGGCGGTCCATGATTTATTGGAAGGTAGTGGGTGCATTCGTCAACCTATACAGCATGCGCGTGAACTGATAAAGTCTGTGTCCCGGGATGCAGAAAGCGGTGATCTCTTTGCTAGCGGGATCAAGCGGGACTTGGTGAAATGCTTGACTGAGGTCGAGCTTGGAAATATAGCGAGCCGATCGAAGCTTGTCTACGATATCGTTCATGTTACGAAGGGGATAAGCGGAGCGTTTAGTGACGGCATTAACGCGGCGGCAGTCAATGTAAAAACGCCACTTCCCATTGGCCTTCGGTGTTATTACCGGACAGCTGCACCACGGGTTGTCGGAAGGCTCAACGATCCCTTTGGCGAGCATGCGATCAATCTCCTCGTACGCCACTTGCAGCATTTTCGGAGAATATCTGCGCACATGCTGCCGAATTGGCACAGCTCTTTGCACCTCGATAGTATGCACTGCCAAGTTGGTTAATCCTAGCGACGCAGGTGTTAGCGGGATTTAACGATCGAGCAGAGCATTTAACTGCGTGCACTCGTCATCTGTTGCCACAATAAGCCCGCTGAGGGTAACGACGGCCGAAAAGGTCACCGGGTCGGACCCGTACGGATAGAACTGGTGCACCACATTCTGTGGTGTTTATGAGGTGTCCGTGCCATAATCGATCTTCAATTTAAACAGCCTCTTAAAGTCGATGCTCAGGATGCAATCGTATTGCAACCCATCTACTATGAAGAAAGGAAACGTGCGCCTTTCCCCATCAATGGAGACAGTCACATCCAGCACTCTTTGGATTGCCACTGCTCCTTCATCTGCAACGTTAATTTTACTAGCCGCAGGGCTGAACTTGTCTTGTAACAGCTTGCTCAAACCCTTTCCCAGGAACGAATGGACGGCACCATCATCCAGTAAGCCTCTGAGCTTCAAACCGTTGAGCTCAATATTAAAAACTAGCCGTACATCGCGGAGGTGCGGGTTACCTTGGATTAGTGACGATGGCTAATCAAACAGTGCTGATGCGGGAGATTCCGTTGCGGCGGAAATCTCAACTACGTTGCACAGCGGTGACGAGCGCGGCGGGTCAGGGTTTCGGCTATGCGGGGACCCGCGAGCTCCTAACAAGTCCCCTGCTGTTCGTTTCCCGACAGAGGAGTAGTTCTACATCGGTTGCAGCCCTTGCGTAGTACATTTGGCTGCCCGCATCCATAACATTTCGGAGTCTTCGGGCATTCCGCAGCCCAACGCCCTAGCTGGTTACAGCGGTGACGCGGCTCTCGCTGCTTGCGAGCTTGTAGCGAGTTATCATGCTGGTTGTTGGCGGCATATACCACTGTACCTAGTGGCGCGGTACTGCTGTTCGCGTAATAGTTGGAATTACGCTGCTGCTGAGGAAACACTTCGGCGGGTTGGAGAAGCGGTGGTATCTCGGTCTGCGTCCCCGCCAATGACATGGAAGCTGCTGCGCGCGTAATCGTTGGGGGACGCGGCTGGACATCTAGATTGCGACTGCTTGTGCGGGAGGCGATTCTCCGGAGCACCCGCGGCAGCAACGAAATCTGTGCGATAAGTAGTGTCGTCGATATCTATCAAGCGGGCAGTTTCGACGGGAGCAGCTTTAGCCGAACGTACCGCATGCGGCGGCACGTACGCGTCCTTGGGAAAGAACGACTCCTCGGGTAGAGGGGACAAACGATAAGCCTTGTCCTGCAGTTTCTTCGTTTCAAACTTCTTTTCCACACGCTGCAGCTCTACGAAATCACGAACACGGTCGCGCGAAACATATTGCCTATATGTTGGATGGAGGTTGCGGTATGTGCAAGTTAATTGCTCGGACAATGACATCGGCGGTCGCACTTGATCTAGCAGGTTGCAAAATTTTAGCAGAAAGGTAGATATATCCTCCTGCGGGCCTTGTGTCCATCTGCTGATCTCCTGGCGCAAGTGGTCTTGCAGGTTGTCAGCGCAATACTGCAACCGAAACGCGTCGACATCGAGGCCCGCTGGCAAGGCTTTGATGACATCTTCAAGGGTCAGACCGTATGACTCCCGACACTGATTCAAGTTTGTCAAGAACCTTTCGGGGTCTTGCTTTTGCATGGCCTTGAAGGAAATGTGCCACTTTTCTAGGATATTTCACGTCTGCTTTTTGCGCAGAAACGTGGAGTTATCAAAAAGAAACTGCGTGGCGTTAGTTTGTGCGTGCCAAGGCTCTGCAGCTTCGGGCGAAGGTATTAGAGGTGCGCCGTACCTCTTAGCTTGGTGCGGCGGCTGCTGATTGACATCTGCCGGACGCTGAGGCGGCGGTGGTATCAATCGATTTGGCAGTCGGATCTCAGGTGGTTGTAGGCACAGTGCGTAAGCCTTTTCGTTCGGAAACGCTCCACGATTCACGGTGACGCGCCGAGAAGCGGGTGGCGGCAGCTGTGCAGCTAAATCACCGAACGGGGCGGTTACGTGCGCTGCTTCGAAGTGCCGTACTTCGGGCCTTCACCGTTCTAGCGAAGCGTCCGCTGCGAGCTCCGTCGGTCGTCCGTTGGCCCCTGACTCTCAATCACGTACTTCCAGAACGGGTCAAATTCTTTGAGGGCAGTGGTAGGGCCTACCGTGGGGGGATGCGGTAGCTGGTGGGTGCTTTTGGTGACACACGTTCTACGGGGTTCGTCAACTCCATTGGTGAGGCTCTGCCGAGCTGGCCAACCGTCTGCTGTAACCGCGTGGACTGCGCGCGGGGTGGCGGAAGGGTCTCCGTCGCACGAGCTCTGTCCGGCTTGTTATCGGCACTGAGCATGCGCGGTGAGCGGGTATGAGGCTCGCCCAGCGGCGTCCGTGCCGTGCCCGACGGGGTACTATCCCATGCATGCGCGGCCAGCTGCAAGAAAACTGGAATGTTAGGCGCTTGCGGACGCGTAGGGGAGTCGAAGTTTGGACTTGAACTCCGTGTTATAATGGGTTCCGCGTCAAGCGGTGGAAGACGGCTGTCGGTTGCGCGCTCATCCTGCGCGGGGTTCTATGGAGCGGCATCAGCTTCGAGCAAGCGACGGAGCTCATATCTTTCCAGCCGCTGCCGCACTACGTAGGTATCGCAATCGATGTCGAGCCCGCATCGTTACGCGTTTTTGAATACGCGTCCATCGGTTGCGGTATAAATCGCGCACCGAATAGAACTCCTAAGAATCTCTGGCGTCAGCGAAATCATGTCACGATTGGCGGCGCAATCCGAATCCATTCTGTGTCAAATTCGGAAAATACTAGACCACAAAAAGAAATAAAAAAAGTTGCAACGACGAGAGCGATGACGTACAATAACGACACAATTCGGATCGCGTGAAATACACGAAGGATCGACATAACGGCAAAAAGAGCCAAATATCAACGCTTTGTACAGTCAACTCAACGTAGATTCCAAAACTGAGACGAATAGCTCGAGTACGCGCACGATTAGTTTTGCCGAGAGGGTTGGCCCCTACCTAAACAGCTGCTGCTACGCAAAACGAAAAAAGAAAAAAAAACGAACACGACTAACAAGTCAACTCAAGCACATTAGCTCGCAACCCGCTGCTGAAATTTAAGTTGAACTGCTTCCCGACTACTGCAGCCAAATCCATTAGCTCCTGCGAAGCTGAAAACTAGGAATAAACTAACAATTCGCTCGCATGCCTCGGCGCGGGATGCGTATTGCGATGTACGTTAAGCCAGTAAACACGCTATAGTATTGTGCCATATGGGAGAAGGGTAGACTAGCGGGAAGCGGTCATGGACCGTGACAAGCTATGAAAAAAAAAATAATAATCGGGGAGGAAGTAGCAGGGAAATGTGCATGAGGCGAAGTCCGATTGCAGAAAAATGGCCACTTGATAAGCAAACGGTGCTATCAGTAACGGTACTGACCAGGGATACGGCAAACAAAAAAACATAGGCAGGTTACAATACAAAAAAAATTATTAAAAAAAATATATAATATAAATTCGAAGGCATACAACATTATCACTAATATAACGAAGTATCCGTCACTGCTATTTGCAGCGCGGTGCTGGGGGGGTCCGCCTGCTCAGAACAGAACAAAACAAACAGCACAAAAACAAAATTATTAGCGGTGTGAGAGTGAGCGTTGAAAGGTTCGTCGTATTGCAAGACGATGTAGCGACGACGGCGCACCCTACCCGAAGCGGGAAACAACCGAAAATTCGCAGTTCCACGCGCGACGAGTCTCCGCGAGAGAACAGAATTGAATAAATATTGAAATCCAAAAGAAACTTTTTACCGGAGAAGAAAAAAAAGAAAGAAAAAAAATAATTCACAAAAAAAAAATGTGAAGATAGTGTTCTGATACCGGGCTGTCTTTCACAGACAACTCACTCCGAAACGCGTCGTATCAAAATTTCCGTAGTTGAAACGCACGTCTGCTGATGCGCGTCCCAGCGCGGCCCTACACTTGCAGTGATAGAGCTGACGTCGCAGCTCACGCTAGCACATGCTAACAGGGATAATAGCGGCCGGTACGCAAATAGTAACAACAAAACAATTTGAGTTTAAATTCTCAGCATGTAAAATAATTTATAATTAAATATCAAGAAAAAATTACTGGTGGGCCAGCAAGCCAAACGTCGAGAAAACAACGAGTCGGAAAAAAAATTATTTATCTTAAAAGAAAGAAAAAAACGATGATTTTATCACTTGAATTAATAAAAGCTGCAAAAGGTTATAATTCTTATGAAATAATCATGACTCATTAAATTTTTATCGATATTTACTTCAAGGTTAAATCGAATAATAATAAAAAAAAAACAAAGAATTTTGTGACAGCTATACGCCGGTAAAATGCAAAAGAAAGAGAAAAAAAAAACTATATAATTTAAAATTCACTTGAATTTCGATCAAATTTTTCGAACAATTTGTTTCGAAATTGTCGCGATTAGTCCCGAGCTTACCGCTGGATGCGTACACTCGAATAAGCCTACCAGCCTCCGACATGGCGTATACGAGCGCCAGCGCCACTGCGCGGCTGTCTCGCGTGGTCGGTCAAGATGACCGCCCACTGGCTTCCTTCCCTCCACGTCCTTGTCCGGCCTTGTGTGCGTTTACAAAGCACGAAAAATGGCGACGAACGGCGAGTTCGAGAACGCGGTATTCGCTTGCGACTGCGACTACCAAACACATACTTCTCACTTCACTGTCTCTGCTTTTATTATATGGTATATCTTTTTACTGTCCTCACTCATACACACGATTGCGCGATCCCGAAATTTCATCACAAATCAGCGAGATTTGTGTCGGCCCCACGTTGTCGGCGTCAATTTGTAACGCCACTGGGGATCAGGGTGGCGTACAAATGTAGGAAGTGGACGGATAGCTTACGATCACACCATAGACCAACCGATTAAAACAAAACAGACACCTTTTATTAAATCTTAATACTAACAACATTTATTTAATTCGCGATTTTACGCACAACTGGGCAGAAGCGGGGACGGTTTGGTGAAGGGATGCCTCCTGGTAACAGCTGCTGCACCTGGGCGCACTTACCAGATTTCTTTTTTTACAACACAACTCGAGTACAAAAGAAGAAACGTTCCGCCTGTTTTGAACACGCTCGTATTTTAAAGCGCTATTTTGTTCGTGACAACTCGTGAATATAGAGCCGAACGGAGTCAACGAGTGCTCTTTGATGGGCACGCTCGCGAGCGCGGATCTTGGATGATCGTTCTGCGTCGGCGCAACGTGCGCGTGTAAAACACGTTACGCGACGCGGCCGCCATGCGCACTCAGCGCTGTCGACAGTTGACACCACCACGCGCCAGTAGCGCGCATTCTAGGTTATCCGCTTGCGAGTGCTAGTGTTGTTTAAATTTTCCTGGAACGGCGAGAATCATCACCCGATGTCCAGGAAGTCCAGGAAAGTCGACGCGTTCCATGGCGGTTAAGCGTCGACTAATTTCACCTCTTCTTCCTTTTCTTGTTGCGGATCAACGGCGAGCCAGATCGGAACGATAGACGATGGAGAAGGTGAAGCGGCGGTAGCATAAACAGCGATGGTTTGCTAGCAGCGGCAGTGAGGCAGCGCTTCTCCTAACTTCTCCTTGTCAACTTTCCTATGATGTTGTGTGGCAGCCTGTACTAACCTTCCAAAGTGCAGCTGTTACTGTTATTTCTCTTCTCTAATTACTATTTGAGAGGTTACAGGCGATGGATAACAACAAAGACAGGGAAGGAGCTTGGGAATGTTTCATGTGAGGAATTTTCATGAAAGAAGTCAAAAGCTTATTGATGATGAGCCTAGGGTTGTGATACCAAGCATTCACTGCTTGCCATGTACTAGCATAATTTGCATTTGTTGTCGTCACATCTTTAATCAGATCTGCAGCGCTATCAGTTAGACATAACTTCAAGTACTGTAGCTTAGTCGCATTAGACAAATGGGGTGTATCGTGCACAAGAGTGGCGAAAAGATCGCAAAAGCTTGCCCAGTCCTCGTGTTTACCTAAAAAGGTAGGTAGAGGGATGCGAGGTAACTTTGCAACACGACAGTCAGAACTGGCATCTGAAATGCTTGACTTATTATCAGCTTTCTCAAAACGCGTGAGTAGAGTTAAAAATTCGTCAAAAGTATTCTCGTGAACGCCCTGAATGCGTTCAAACCAATTGCCAACTACATAAGCATCACTCTCGGCATCATCTTCAACTATTATATCAGAGTGCGATTTGCGGACATCCGCCTAAATATCCCTGACAGATTCGAGTCTAGCTTAAAAAATATTTCTATTACACGAGTCGCGTGATATATTTACTGAACGTGTGCGCATATTCTCAATTTCGGCCTCTCGAGCAATTTGTAACGCGGTCAATTTCTTTAATGCTATCGGAGCCATTATTGAATTTTGTTTCTAGAAAGATCAAATTGAATTAACAAAAGATAAATAATCTAAAAACTTACAATTAGATGCCAATAAAATTGTTAAAATTATAAATAAAATCCTTAAAAATACAAATAAATTCGATAAATTATAAACTAAAACCTTAAATTAGAAGACAAGTTCACCAACTAAATTTTACCAATTAAATCAAAAGCTTACATAAATACAAATAAGATTTGTCAAATCAAAATAACTCCTATAGAATCTGTTAGATTTTTCAATATAAGTTTAAATATTGAAATTAAAATTTAAAAATAAATTTATAAATTTACTAAATCAAAAAAAAAAAAATGTATATAAAATAAATAAATAAATAACAATATAAAATTAAAAATCTCAAGAAACGAAACGAGAATGCTTGTACGCACACAAATAACCGCACCGTAATAGTGAACTGCAAGTATAAGTCGACACAGTTACCAAACGCTTTCCGATTTCGACTCGATTCCGAGAAACCAGCCTAAACATTAGGCTATCGCGCGCAGCGCGAAAAGGCGTTAACGCTGCAATGTATAATTTATTAAATAAAAATTAAATTTAATTATAATATGCAAAATATGCATAAACTACATAAAAAAGCGCAATATTATTAATTAAAAACAAAAGAAAAACAATTTTGTCGATCAGTACTTACAATTAATTTAATATAAAATCAAACCAATCACCCACTCCTTACCCGAGACACCATGTAAAAAATTATTAAATGATAAAATATATATATATATATATACGAGGTCTGGCTATTAAATAACGAGACTGGTTACAAAAAAGGGTTTTATTATAAAAATTATTCTACATTCGAATGCTCCCCATCAATATACTCCCCTTCCCTCGCCACACACCTTTCCATACGTTTTTTCCATCGATCGAAGCAGTGCTGGAAGTCTTCTTTGGTGAGGGCCTTTAGGAGCTCTGCCGTTTTTTGCTTTACCGCTTCCATCGACTCGAATCGGGTCCTGTTCAAGGCAGATTTTATCTTCGGAAACAAAAAAAAGTCGCACGATGCCAAATCTGGCGAGTACGGCGCGTGTTCGAGCACTGGAGTGCGCTTACCGGCCAAATACTGCTTCACAGATACCGCGTTATGGGCAGGTGCGTTGTCCTGGTGCAAAATCCACGAGTTGTTTTCCCACAACTCGGGCCGTTTCTTAAAACTCGTTCTCGCAGTGTTGCCAAAACTGACAAATAGTAAGTCTGGTTGACAGTCTGACCCTCTGGAACCCATTCAGTCATCACGATACCGTTAATGTCGAAAAAAACAATCAACATTGCCTTGAATTTTGATTTGGACATCCTTGCTTTTTTGATTCTAGGCGATTCAGGCGTCTTCCATTGCATCGATTGCCGCTTTGTTTCAACATCGTATTGAAAAATCCACGTTTCGTCGCAAGTAATAATGTTTTTCATCAGTCCGGAATCTTTTTTTAACCTTTCAAGGAAATCTAAGCAGACCTGTTGACGCAAGAGCTTTTGGTCAGGAGTCAGGTTTTTTGGCACCAACTTCGCACAGACTTTTGTCATGTGTAATTCCTCGTGTAAAATTTGTCTATCCGTTTCTTTATCGGCGTTTACAGCCTTAGCAATCATCCGGATGCTCATTCGACGATCTGCACGCACAATCTGGTTGATTTTAGTCACTGTTTCCGGAGTTGAAACAGTGACAGGGCGACCTGGGCGTTGGTCATCTTCAGTGCTCACTCGGCCCTCACTGAAGCGCTTACACTACTCAAAAACACGCGCACGAGATGGAGAATTGTCCCCATAGGCCTCTTGCAACAATTTACAGCACTTAGTCGGAGTTTTTTTCAATTCAACGAGAAATTTGAGATTGATACGTTGCTCCTGTTTTTCGTTACACATAGTTTTCGGCAAGAGAAAAAAACACGTTCGTTTCAAACCGCTACTGCACAAATACAATAATAGTGACGAGAACGTGTTTGGTACGTGCATAGACAAGATATCTAGATACCCAATGCACTACTCGTTTTTTTCCCCACCCCTCTACG
This sequence comes from Chalcis sispes, assembly GCA_949987625.1. NCBI lineage: Eukaryota > Metazoa > Arthropoda > Insecta > Hymenoptera > Chalcididae > Chalcis > Chalcis sispes. The sequence continues at coordinate 22,372,662 of OX465098.1, read as the reverse complement.
GCGCCCTCTAGGCACGCAGTCTCGTTATTTAATAGCCAGACCTTGTATATGTGTATGTGAGATAAATGAGTAAATAAAATAAGGAGGGTGTGAGGGATTGGCTTGATTGATTAAAAATAATGCAAGAATTCGCGTTATTAAAAAAAAAAAAGAAAAGTGCTCCGGCATAAAAACCCTCACGGTTTAGAAGGAAAAGCCGAAGCAAGCTGACTTGCGTCAATTTATTTATTGATAAAAAACAAAAGAAATTTAATTATACAAAACAAGATAAATATATGAATTAGATTACGCGCAAACAAAATGTCGCAAAACATACGCACGCTCAAATATCGCTTACTATAGTTCACGTGACCCGCGCCACTCACAAGCATACAAAATCCAATTTCGCTGGCCACTATGGTACATCCAATCCACCTGGTGAAGCCGGGACTGGGGAGCGTAGTGGTCCTCGACCTGCACAAAACGCACCCCGACGTTTCGGGGAGACCAACGTTGTGGTGCCGGGCAACAAACTTAGTTGTCGCGAAAATACGCCCGCCCTGGAACGTGTCACGTCAAAATGGCGAACGTGAACAGCGTTTTACAAATAACAAAACACCGAGGTGCACCTTCTTTTCTTTTCTAATCACACACACACTCACACTTACGCGTAATCGCGAAATCCGTTTCCAACCCCTTTGCAAAAATCTCGCAATTGCGTCGAACGCGACGTTAACAAAGCCTGAAAACTCAATCAAAAATTTGTACGGACTCGCTGGGACTAATCACCGCAGCGAGCTACGATCCAGTGAAGTCTTCTTCCTGCGCGCCGCACGCGCCACGCAAGAAGAAAAAGAGGGCGCGTGAGGCGCGGGACCGCAGCGGCAACGTTACATACAACAGCGACATCAATGTAAAGATGACCTGAACACACCAAATCTCGTATCAACGCACGAAAGCTAAGACCCGATCACCATACAATCGATTTCAGTATAATGGTCCACAGGTTTTTTTTTCTATACACGCTAGAAGATTCCCGCCTGGATGTGTCTTGGATGCGCCACCACTATTCTTGGTACTAGGATGCGCTTGCCAGTTGATACCATGATCATCTAGCAACCGTTTAAGCAGGGGGATGTAACGTCGGTATGCACACTGACGTTTTTTTTTTTTTTTTTATTCCTCTTATTCTTCTTCTTACTCTTATCTGCTATATGTTATATAATTTATTAATAATTTATTTAGGTTTAACCAAATATATATATATATATATATATATATATATATATATATATATATATATATATTGTAACGTGTCGAATTCTCACGTTATAACAAAATTAACAAAAGCGTATGTTAATTCATTTGTATTATAATTTTATTTATTTTATGTGTGCACGTTCGAGTGCTGAACCCCGATTTCGTTGACATTTCCCGTGTGTGTGTGTGTGTGTGTGTGTTTTTTTATCTCAATCGAATTTAAAGAAGCTAACAATTTAAATTTTATCCATGATCAACCAAGATCCTATTTGTGTTCTTTTTAACAATTGTGTGTTTTATAAATTAAATTCCGAGACAAGTGTTTTTCCGGCGTTTCAGTTTTATTTCAGTTAAATACAAAAATTTTAAATCATACGACACTGCGTGACATCTAAGAGAGAGACGCCGCGAGGGTCGTTGACCGGCCAATGTTTACGTTTGGCCTTTAAAGAGTTTAACGTTCAGGAAGACTATACCTATGTACTTGCTAGAGAATGCATTATCCCAGCAGACTAATACATAGGTGTTTAAACCAGCCACACTCATTCGATAGTGGAAATCGTGTGCGGTTTATTCTTTTTAATTTTTTATTTTTTAATATTTTAACACCCGACCCCGGTGCACTCGAACACAGTGTCGATGTACCCAAAAGTCTTCGGTTTACTCAAGAATCTTATCTCTTTTAAAAAAGGATAAAACCCTTGAGTATGAAATTTACAATGTTACCAATACTTAGGCATCTGCAGCACTTGCAAAATGCCATCGACTGGAGGTTTTGTAAATCTCTTGTTACTTTGCCTTGATTTCACACATTTATAAGAAATTAAAATCAGTTTAAATGTTAAATTTAAAATTTATTACGAATGATTCTTACATTGGCTAAGCTTAATCTATGACTGTCTTCTTTGATAGTCTGAAATCAAGTGTCCTCTGCCTTGTCGAACTCGGCTTTATATACTCTCGCCGCTCCTTGATTGAGGCAAAGTTCTATGGGCTTCTATGGTCAATTATTTAATAGTTTATAATATTTTCGAGAATGTTTTTTTCTTATTTTCTAGCTGAGATGTAGTTGCGTCGTTACATGTATAACAATATCGTGATTTTCGCAAATTTCGAGCCTTTTTTATTGTTTACAAGTTTTATAAATTTTCTTTTTCACTTTTTATGTACAAATAATTTATTTCATTGATTGTTTTTTCGGTCACGATATGTGCACTCTCTTTATCTATGTATTTTTATAAAATCTATGGTTATCCTGTTTTTTATTCATCCAGTAAACCTCATGGAACATCATAGAATTTTGACTCTCTCGAGGTACAAATGTTCTATGAGCTTCTATGTGTAATAACTTTTTTCCTAATTCAAATTTTACATTTTTTCTTTTTTCTATTTGTTTGTCCAATGTGTTATTTGTTATTCTATATGAGATTATTTCGGTGTTCACCTTTTTTCTGTTACTTTTTTATGTTTAAACTTTACTTTGATTTCTCATTAGTCTAACTAGTATAATATAGAATATACGCCGATTGTAGCGACCTTGAAATTCAATGCCCTTGTTGTTTCGCGGTATTGAATTTATTCGTAATTTATGTTACATTTCAATTTCTTAATCCTATCGCTCTATTTTATAATTGTTTCTTATTTCTAATTTTGCTTATAATATTGTAGATTTTATTTATATAAATTTTTCTATATTTATTAACATATATAAAATTGTTTATTTTAATTTTTTCTTATAACCAGATACTGAGGTTACAATATATATATACAGGGTAAGCCATTTTAAGTGACTCACCTAAATTTCTCCGTTGGTAAGCCAGATACAGAAAAATGTTTTAGACAAAAGTTGTATAGTTTTGAAGGGGACATAAGATGGTACCATTGGTCTCACCTTAAAGAGTAATTTAAAGGTCACATGAAGGTTACCTTAAATTTCTTAAATAGAACCAACTATTTCTTGTTACATATTCTTGTAGGTTATCTCGAGAGCTTTCCAAAACACTATAATAAAATATTTTTTGATTGAGGTATTTTTGGATGATGAGGCTCCAAAGCAGTACTTTGCATTACTTTGACATAAATTACAAAATATCTTGTACAATGTCATGTTATGGATTAAGTTGATCCTTAGGTATCATTCGAAAGTCAAATCAACTTTTCACCTAAATCTCTGTAGTTATGCATGTTATACATCAGAATTACGAATCACCCTACTTCTAACGCTATCCAGAAACAACGTCGTGGACGTAGTAGAATTCTGTTCCCTTTGGGGTACTTGATTAACGTGAATCCCCTTGCCTCTCACTATTATAACAATTATAATTATTAACCACGAAGCAAATGTTCGAAGTTGCCTCTATTGTCTTTAAGGCATAAATTTAATTGCTTCTGAAAACGTTGTACAGTTCTTAGCAAAGTTTCTCTTAGAATCGCTGCGCAAGCTTAACGAATCCCATTCATCTTCCATACAGCCAAATTGTGTCACGTGCTTTTTGGACGAACATGCGCGATCAAATAAAGAGCCAAAACGCACCGCACGTGAGGGGTCGACTAGCTCGACTGCCGGATACCGGGAGAGGGCTCGCGGTAACACTAGAAGCGCCGCGTAGCGGCTAACAATTGCACTAGCTCTGCATATGTTATGAGCAATTGTTAGTGAGAGAATTCCTGAGTAGCTCCGTTCGGATCGATCTCCGCCGATCACAGGCTAGGAGAGTCCGTATGTAAACATTTATATGTAAACAAGCTTTTTTTGTAAAATTCGATCTTAATCCATATGTAAATATGCCTGACTATCTGCCTAATGAAATTGTTGATATTATAATGGTTTTAGGGAAATACACAGTGTGTCCCATAGAAAACGAAACTTTTTCAAAACATCGATTTATATTGGCGCCACCTATTGGTGGATGTTAGCAATGGAAAGGTCCATTCTAAACTGACATTCTGTCAAAATTGTATGACATTTAGTTCAATGGAAACCAAAATATCGCGCTCAAAGTGACAGTGTGTTTGTGGCATCGGTCGAAAAATGAACTTCGAACAAACAGCAAATATTAAGTTCTGTTTCAAACTCGGTAAATCCTTTACTGAGACGCATAATTTGCTGAAACAAGTTTATGGCGATAATTGTCTATCGCGTACCAGAGTGTATGAGTGGTATAAGCGGTTCCAGGAAGGTCGTGAAGACATTCAGGACGACGAACATCCAGGTCCTTCGAATACCGTGGTTATTCAAAGTAACGTTGAAAAAGTGCGTGAATTTATAAAAAATGAGCCAAAATCTTCATTGCGATACATGGAAATGGAATTGAATATGTCCAAAAATTCAATTCATCGCATTTTGACCGATCGTTTGAATCTACGGAAGGTGTGTGCACGCTTTGTTCCACACAAATTGACCGACTACGAAAAATTGCTCCGAATTCAACATTGTAAGGATTTGATTAAAGAGTCAAAAAAGGACCCAAACTTAAAATATTCAATTGTAACTGGTGACGAGACATGGTGTTTTCAATATGATTCCGAAACCAAGCGTCAAAGTGCTGAATGGAAGCACCCAACCGAGCCCAATCCGAAAAAAAGTCGTCTTGAAAAGTCAAAAGTGAAGACAATGTTGATATGTTTCTACAATTCGGAGGGTATTATTCATCGTGAATTCGTTCCACCTGGTCAAACGATTACTGCTGTGTTTTATCTTGGTTTTATGAAGCGTTTGCTCAGCCGTATTCGTCGTGTGCGGCCACAATACCGTGAAAAAGGGAGCTGGCGTTTGTTGCATGATAATGCCCCGTCTCATCGATCGAACTTAATCATGGATTATTTTATCAAAAATTCCATTTTAACCATTAACCATTCACCGTACTTGCCGGATTTGGCTCCGTGCGACTTCTACTTGTTCTCCAAATTGCACTTGCCTATGAAAGGAAAACGTTATGCCGACGTAGAGGCCATCCAAAGAGCGACGACCGACATACTAAAGTCGATGGATAAAAATGATCTCAAAAACTCATTCGATATGTTAATTGATCGTGCAAATCGTTGTATTGATGCGGAAGGAGACTATTTTTAATAAAATAAATGAGATTTGCTAGAATATTGAGTTTTTGTCTTTATTTTGAAAAAGTTCCTTTTTCCATGGGACACACTGTGTATTACTGCCTACTGCTGCCAATACCTTCAATTCAAGGTTTAAAGGTTTTTGGCCTTTCTTCACGCAGGCGGTCATCAATATCGAGATCACCGTCTTTAAAGTGACAGAACCAATCACGGCACGTTGTTTCACTTACAGCAGCATCTCCGTAAACGTTTTGGAGCTCCCGATGTGTTTCAGCCGCCATTTTCTTCAAATAGAAGAAGAACACTTCCCGCAAATGACAATGATTTGGCACAAAATGAGACATTTTTACAAAACTAAAAGTATATGACACTAAAACATGATCACTAATGTGTCAAAGCAATTTGTTTACCATATGTCTAAGCTTGCTTAATGATGTTTTGGATGTCTAAACAAGCAAACACTTACTGCTGGAACTATCTATTGACAAACAGCGGGAACTTAGTTACGTTGCTAATAAATTATTGCATAATTTACAATTTTAGTCCGACTTCTTTTTATAATAAAACCTAAGGTTTGACTAAAAAATGAAAAAACCTATATTTACGAACTCTGACCTTAAATAAATGTTTTTGCAGACGTGGGTTAATGGGGATTTTTCACATTCAATTTATAATCGTGTCCCCAATATTCATACCAATTTTCAGTTTTATGAGAATTATTGTAATCATAAATGTTCATTTTAACTGGACTTATTACTTTTATTTTATGGAGTTAATCAATTTGTGCGGTAAACGGCTAATATCTTACTCAAAATGCTCTTGTTTACTGGCACTCTCATGCAGTGCCGATTCGTTCATAACGTAGGATCCTCGTCGGATCCTACTTTCTATTGATATGTTGTACTTTCTTCTTAGGCCCGTGGTCGGCTTTGTCCGCAACTGAGCTCCGCAACTCAGTCTGCGTATTAATAAACAGTAAACATGCCTGCGGAAATGGTGGGATTTGGGAAAGAGCGTTAGAAAGTGTCGCGCCCTCTTACGGCCAACCCAGAGGTTACGCGCATGTAACCTCGTGCGCGTACGCATATGGACTAATAGCTAAGTGTGAGTGAGGGACTTAACCTCTCACTCACTCGCAACGCAAAACGGTGATAATTAAAAATAATTAAACGCAGCAAAAAAATCTCTCATTAACCCTCTTGCACGTGCACAGATGCCGGAGCGAGAAAAGAGAAGCAGTTTTGATTTCTTCGTCTCATCTCGCTCCATCTTGATTTCGCTCGCTGCCATCAATTTGGTAACCGTTGGCGCTTCATACAGTCGTATCATAAATTCTTACCTCACTGAGCCTCCTGTCACATGTCTAAAAACTTTCGTCTTTCATTGAGTCTTATATAACATTTTATGAGTGGCGAATACTAAAGAATATATATTATTGCTCTAAGATTTCTACTTAGTACTACTATTTTTTCAAATTATTATGACATTTTGTAAAGGCTTAGATAACTCGGATTCTATACCTTCATGGAATAACTTTCGCGATTCGTGACGTAGTAAACCCATATACCAAAAGAACAAGACGGAATTAATTTGAATTTGATTTAAATAATTGTATAAGTTTCTGTATTTTAAGCACCAGGCAGCCATTGATTATTGTCGAATTGGTAAAAATTTTTATTAAGGATTCAACTCAACATCACTCAAAATCTCCACAGAAGAGATTTTACGTGAGATTCGGCCGCGCAGGTTCGTAGCCGCTTTATCTAAAAGTAGCTAAACGAAGAAAATGAAGAGAAAAATAAGATAAATGAGTTAGACTGATTTTTCCATTTAAATTTGAATTTTCAAAAAGAAATTTAGAATGTTAATCGTATTTTACGTAACACTCGCGAGAGAAAAAGAGAAAAGAAAGACGCGTGCAGAGACATTAGAAAGTTCAAAAATCTACTGTTCAAAATATGAATTCGAATCCCAAATGCAATAAAATATTATACTCCAATTAATTCTCGGATATAGTATGTTACCCAATTTCTTGTTGCTCAGTGTAGCTTCAAAATTTTCCGAATCTTCAAAATTTGATTTTCCAATAATGCGAAGATAAGTGGCACCAATTGCAATAATATTCTCAAGTATCCGTATTTAATAAGAACAAAACGATTACTGACTCAATTTATGTTGTGAATTTTTAAGGGAAGGTTTACCTTTTTATTGACCAAAACAACAGTTTTTTTTGGAATTTTTTATTTTCATAGAAGGAAATTAATAAACAACTCAAATTGTTTGCTACTTATTTAATACAATAAAAAGTACAAAAAAAATTTTTTTTATGACAAAATATCGTGACGTTAATTAATGGCACGCCCCGTGAAGTGACATCTTCCAAAAAAAGGTGGCCCGCTGTTGGCCACTCTAGCACCTGCAAAAATAAACTAAAATTAAAAATCAAAAAAGTTTTATAAAATATATGAGTGTAGTTGGCATCTGACCTACAATCATCGCTAACTCAAAAATTAACAAAATGGCGGGGATTTGAATTTTTTTTTCATTATTGAGTTTATTTTCACTCTTTATAGTACTCTAAAAATAAAAATAATGCATACATCATCTTGATTGTAGTCCACTTTCCGATAAATACTTCAACAATTAAAAAAAAAAAGGCGATCCATCAAGTAATTTTATAGTAATAGTGGCCAACAGTTCGAAAAACGTGGTTTCGAGAAAAACGGGTTTAAAGATTTAATTAACGATTAATCTGTGTTAACGTCGATCTCGTTTTTGTTCTATAGCTTTAAAAAATATATATATACGACCAAACGGTTTTGGGAATATATTCTACACGTTATTAACTACAAAAAAATGTAAAAAAAGAAAAATCGATTTTTTGGTTCAGAAAAAGGTAAACCTCCCCTTAAATTACCATACAGACGAAAATCGCGGTATTTTCCTTCTCACTCGTTATTTTACCTGTTAATTAACGCTGTACAGTTTTATTTCCATTAGCGAATTCATTAATTTTCAATCCACGTAGTTGTCAGTTTTCTTGCTGATCAATGCTGCTTTCTGCGAATCAGCACGGATTTCAAACATCTTTATGTGCGAGTGTATTTGATGGTGGCGCACGATCACTAAGGGGTACGTAAAAATGGCGCTCTATTTTTACATCGCGAGCGATTATAACCTCCTCGCAGCTTTCTATCGTCGTTGTCCTCTTCCTCAGCTTCCAGGATCTTCTGTGTCGCTGTAATTAAGTGGTTTTGGTGATATACTTAGGGTGCATTATTCATTCAAATAATGATATGTAAATTCTTCGTAGTTTTCTGCACAATTTGTGTCTTCTGTCTTTCTTTCTCTCTTTCTTTCTCTTTCTCAGCGCATTGATTGCTATGCAGCCGTGTCACGTTTTCGCTCATCAAAGTAAAATAAAATAAGTTTAAGTTTGATTTAATATTATTTTTGACAGACATCCGTTTGCGTGTATATAATTATTTAATAAACTATTATATTTAATATTTCAATTTTTGTGTGAGAGAATCGCGTCACAAGTTGTAATATATCCATACATATAATAAAATTGTATCTTTGGTACTTTTGTCTGTCTGTCTGTATGCTTGTATACGAGATAAAGAGAAACACTTTTTGAAGAACTTAACCCTTTGCCGTATACACTTTTTAAAAAAAATGTTTACCGGAATGAACCCATTTTTAAAGGTTTTGAAGATTGTTAATCACAAATTTATGGTTGGATTTACAAAATTCAAAATGGCGGATTAAATATAGCGGACATCTTGACAAAATTATAGAATTCGAGGTTTCAAGAATACAAACACTACATTCTACATCTAATTAGAAATAAAAAGGAGGAGGATCACAAAATATATATCAAGAATCCTAAAATATGCTACTAAAATATGCAACTAAGTTTGGCCTACAATTTCGAGAGATTACTTGTACGACGGCATCGTTTTTGGTGAAAAAATTAGATATAATCAAGAACATATAAAATTAAGTTATTTTATCATAAGGAAAGTATTATTTTATTATTTATTTAATTTATTATAATTAATTTATTTATTTTATCATTAGAAAGGTATTTATACAAAAAAGATTACCTTATGAAATATGCACTTATTTAAAAAAAATTAAAAACTTTATCTACATCAAATTTTATATATGTTCTGGTTATATTTTCTGTAATTTTAGTTTCTAAGCTTTTCATCGAATGCTTGACCTTATTGGATCTTGTATTTAAAACTTCGCATTTCACTTTTACAAACGTTTATAACTTTTTTTTTTTAAATATAAATTTTTACAAAAAATTAAAAGACACCCTTTTTATTTTTATTTAGAAGTAGAATGCAGCATTATTTTTTAAAACCTCGAATTCCATAATTTTTTTAAGATATCCGCCATATTTAATTCATATCTGATCCAAATGTGTTTAATTTTCCGTGTATGTTTCGTCATGACCAACAAGTTGCATGGTCAGATACTTCAACCTGCCGGCGTCGACCTCAGGTAAACTGTTTTTCATATGGGCTCTACGTACGAGGGTGGTCTGAAAAGTTTCTGACCTCAACGTGAAGATAGCAGCACTCGTCAATAAAAGCTAGCGAATTTCGTTGTTCATCTGTTGACAGTTGCTCACCAAAGTTTCAGTCATTATGGATGCGCAGTTGTTAGTTGACAGTCGTTTAAGTGAGTCGATGTGAGTGTTGTGAAAATGGATAAAATTGAGTATCAAGCTGTCATTAAATTTTTGTTTTGAAAATGCAATACGCCTACGCAAATCAAAAATAAGTTGAACTTTGTGTATGGGGACTCTGCACCATCATTTACCACAGTGAAATTTTGAGCAGCTGAATTCAAACGTGGCCGTGAGAGCTTGAGAGACGATGAACGTTCGGGTCGTCCAAAAACTGCAACCACTGACGATAATATCGCCAAAGTTCATCAAATGGTGCTAGACGACCGCCGAATTAAAGTGAGAGAGATAGCAGAGGTTATGAACATGTCCAAAAACGTGTTCAAATGAACATTTCCAACGCTCTATTGGCGCAGTTTAGGCGCAATAAATCCGAGTTTTGGCGCCGATTAATAACTGTAGATAAAACTTGGATACACCATTATACGCCCGTAACAAAAATACAGTCAAACCAAAGTGGACTGCAAAGGGGGAACTGGCTCCAAAAAAAGCAGAAACTGTTTTTTAGGCTGGGAAAGTGATGGCGACTGTTTTTTGGGATAGTCATGGAGTTAATTTAATCGATTATCTTCACAAAGGAAAAACCATTACAGGAGCATACTACGCATCATTACTTGACAAGCTGAAGGCAGAACTTGCAGAAAAACGTCCACATTTGCAGAAAAAGAAAATCCTGTTTCACCAAGACAACGCGCCGTCTCACACCTGAGCGGTTGCTATGGCGAAAATCCACGAATTGCGGTTTCAGCTGCTTGACCATCCGCCTTACTCACCAGACCCAGCCCCAAGCGACTTCTTTTTGTTCCCTCATCTGAAAATTGCACTCGGAGGACAGAGATTTTTGTCAAATAAGGAGGTAATCACCTTCGTTAACAGCCATTTTGCAGAGAAAAACGTCGAGTACTATTTGGATAGGTTAAAGAGATAGGAGCATCGCTGGGAGAAGTATGTAGAATTGCAAGAAGAATATGTTGAGAATTAAAAAAAAAAAATTAAGAAAAAATGTCTTGTATCTGTGTTAGGTCGGAAACTTTTCAGACCATTCTCGTATCTAGCTCCTAGGTAACTATCTAAGATAATTTGATTGTTATGGCTTCTACGTGAAAAATATTAAATGTATAGAAAAAACTTCTTTAATTTTCGTAATTTCTTTAAATACAACACTAGGTTGCTTTTCTATTTAGGACAATTGATATTTCATATTTTAACTATCTGTGTTAAGAAATACATCATTTCTTTGTCGTTACGCTGTTGTCAGCTTTGCCTTTACTTTTTTATATTTGGTTTTGCCATCGAGAATGAAGTTTTTCATGCTATAAAAAGTTGCCTATGTCCTCCTATTTATTTTTCCGCGATTTGTTACACCATTTCAATTGCTTGGCTTACGTGATGCCAGCTTTTTCCACGGGAATAAGCTATTTTTCTACAGTAAAAAAAGTCTGATTCGTAATCTTTTAGCTCTATAACATGTTTTTTTGTTAGGAAAATTATTATTTTTTATAAAAACTTCATCACCCTCCTCTATCCTTTTCGGAAGAATTTTTCGAAATCCTGTCTTAGTTTTCCTCTAAGATATTTAAGCGAGTTTTTTTCAATTAACCTCTCTGTTTAACTGGTCTGGTAAACCAAAGGTTAACTGGTTTATGCTGAGCATTGTTCGTTAATGAATATTTATCTATTTATCAGAGACGATATGTTTTATTTGTATACATTAGCTTCTTTTGATAAGCCAAGAAAGAAAAATATAAATATCTATTCCAAATACTACGCGTCATAAGCAAAAGCCAGTATAAAATAATTTTATTTTCTTGGTTTTCTTTAGAATAAGATAGCTTAGAGAATAAAATATTTTAAGAAAGCTGATTAATATTGATTTTGATTAATACTTTATATCATTGTATTAATAAATGCAATTATTTTAAGAATAATCATATTAGTAAAATACAAAAATAAAGTCACTAGAATTATTTATGTTAAAAGCAGTTCTCAGTTAAATTAATTCTAGCAACTTCAAACAGCTGCGTTTGGATTTATTTACCGTCATACCAAAGATACCTTCAAAGAAAATTACATTATTATAAATTTGGAAGGATAGTATAATGATAAAAGGGGTAATTAAATGTCGCCTCACTTGATGCCTGATTTTGTGCAGATGAAGATTTCATAACAACATAATTAAAGTTTCTAGTTTAACCTATTCCGTACCGAAAGGTACCTAAAGGGTACCTTCGTATGAGGTGTCGCAGAAAAGTAATGAGACTAGCAACACGCAAAGTGATCTGGCAACAGCACAGCGTTGCTAGATCGCTTGCACGTGTATCAGTATCCTCCCATGGCTCAGTGCGAGTTTGAACTCCTTCAGTTAACTACGTGATTTTTGTGACTGCTATTAGTGAAGTTGTGTTTTGGTTGTGCGTCACGCAAAGTGGAGCAGCGGAATTTGGAGCAACGCTGTACTATTGAATTTTATGTTAAGCTTGGAGAATCGGCAAGTGTGACGTTTAAACAGTTAAAATAGGCCTATGAGGAACATTCTTTATCCTAAGCTCAAGATTTTCGCTGGCATGAATCATTTTTGAAAAGCAGAGCATGCGTTAAAGATGAACACCGTACAGGGAGGCCTTCAACTTCGAAAACCGATGAAAACATCGAACGTGTGAACACTCTTGTGAGATCACACCGCCATCTAACATTAAGAATGTTGAGTGAACAATTAAATTCGAACAGATATACCGTTCCTCAAATTTTCACTAAATGTTCGCACATACGAAAGGTCTGTGCTAAAATGGTGCTGAAGAACCTCATAATTGAGCAGAAGGACAATCGAGAAAACAAGTGTCTTGATCTTGTTGATAAAACTGCCCATGAGCAAGATTTATTAAGTCGTAAGATTATAGGTGATGAATCATGGATTTTCGAATAAGATCCTGAGACCAAGATGCAAAGTAAGGAGTGACACACTGCGAGCTCTTCTCGACCAAAGAAAGGTTGAATGAGCAAATCGAAAATCAAATTAATGCTGATTTGTTTTTTTGACAGAAGGGGAATCATCCACAAAGAATTTTTTCCTCCAGGACAAACTGTCAATCAAATTTTTAATAAAGACATTCTTGAAAGGCTCAGAAAAAGGGTCATTTGCATGAGACCAGACATTGCAGATAAATTGATACTCGATCATGACAATGCCCTATGTCACACTGCTCTCTCCGTCACAGAACTTTTGACCTCAAGGCATTCCTGTTGTTCTCCAGCCATCCTATTCACCTGACCACAATCCCTGTGACTTTTTACTTTTTCCTAAACTAAAATATGTCCTCAAAGGACGTCATTTCAAGACTTTAGAAAACATCCAGAAAAGTGTAACGGACATGCTGAAGACCATACCGGTTGAAGACTTCCAGCGCTGCTACCAAAAGTGGAAACAACGTCTCCATCGATGTGTAGCTGCCCAAGGAAACTACTTTGAAGGGGATAACATTGATGTTTGAAAAAATAAAAACTTTGGTAAATAAAAAATTAGCCTATTACTTTTATGTCACACCTCGTATATATGTATACTTACAAGTGTCGAAGGTGGTAAAGGCTAAAAATAATATTGTTAAAATTAATTTTTGAATTCACTTCCATACCATGCAGAACCAGCTTGATATACATTTAATTGTACGTCATACGGATGTGAAACAAGTGAAACAAATTATAAATCCACCACTTAAAAGTAAGAAAAGGAGAGCAAGCATTGTTCAAACAAATTAGACTTAAAGGCGATGAAAAATTTAATCCCAATCCATCGTTAAATTCTACTGGAAAAATAATTTGCGCAAAAAGACTTTCTGTAAAAATTTCAAATAGTAATAAAATAATAAAAGAAAAAATGAAAATAAAAATACAGAAAATAATGGTCAGCTTGAAATTATTAGAGAAGCTGTTGGAAAAGGCTTTGCTATTGAATAAATCTTACAGAGTTCATCGTCATTAAATAACTTAAAACCTATTGAAATGGCAAAATGCAATTTAAATAAAATTGATGTTAACATAAGTGATAATAATAAAAAATTTCTGTACTAAATTCCATGCAAATTATGAGGCGATTGTTACTCTGCTAAAAATTTACATAATTAAATCATAATAGCTTATCTGCAGCAGCAAAAGATACAAACTAGAAAAGTTTTAGTTGCAGCTCGAAAAGTTATACAACAAACACACAATATAGCTTCTAAAGACGTAAAAGAAGAAGAAGAAGAAAAAGTGATACCAAAATTGGAAGATGACGAGATATCGGTCGTTAGCAGATATAATTAATTAATTGTGTTACTAGCAAATAAGATTACTGAAAGGTATGATAATGAAAAATAATTTATGTGCGTTTAAGTTTATCTAATGTTTTTCGTGAACCAAAGTTACGTGGTAGGCATGATATCTAAGAACATTTAGAATTCTTAAAATCGTTCTTTGTGATATACCAATTTCTCTTTTAATTTGGCGACTGCTAAGAACAGTACAACGTTTCCAGAGGCAATTAAATTTATGCCTTGAAGCCAATGGAGGCAACTTCGAACATTTGGCTCGTGGTTAATAATTATAATTGTTATAATAGTGAGGGGCAAGGGAACTCACGTTAATCAAGCACCCCAAAGGGAACATAGCTTCCACGTCGTTGTTTCTGGGTAATGCTAAAAGTAAGATAAACGCATTTAAACAAACAGTACGGCAAAGTACTGCTTTGAAGCCTGATAATTCGAAAGTTACTCAATGAAAAGATATTTTATTACAGCATTTTTAAAAGCTCTCGAGATAACCTACAAGAATATGTAACAAGAAATAGTAGGTTCTATTTAAGAAATTTAAAGTAATCTTTATGTAACCTTCAAATTACTCTTCGAGGTTAAACCAATGGTACCATCTTATATCCCTCTTGAAACTATACAACTTTTGTCTGAAACATTTTTCTGTATCTGGCTTACTAACGGAGAAATTTGGGTGGGTCACTTAAAATGGCTCACCCTGTATATCATTGTATTAAATTATGTGCAAGTTCTCACAAGAATACAATTATTATTATTCAAAAATTTATATTAGTTTTATGAGAGGCACTAAGCTGTGAAATGAATTAGCTACTGTTAATGGAGTCATCAATCAAGATCATGTTAAGTTTGTAGCAAGAAATCTTGGTCACTCTGAGAGAGTGCACAAAGGTGTCTATAGGCAAGACTTAGATAAAAAAGATCTAGCAATTGCAACTTTTCTTGAAAGAGCTTGTGCCATATTATAATTTTCTATTACTTTTACTCATATTTTAATAATTTTATTTTAGCTAAGAATCAAAAAGTTGAATGGTCTTTACAAGAAAAGAAGGCATTCGAAAATGCTTTCCGTAATTATCTGAAGGGGGAAGACTCTCCAGACAACAGGTTTTTTAATAATTTTTTACAAAAAACTGTGAGTATTTATTACATTGAATGAAATTACGTATTAACAGTGATGTTCAAATGTATACACACAAATTTTTTTATTAAAAAAAAAAAAAAAAAAAAAAAAAATTGCGGCGCTACAGCTGCCCAAATTTGGCTTCTTCAATTTGCGCTGAGGAATACCCAACTCCTTGTAGTCAACTGAAATCAACCAATTGAAAGTTTTTTATTAAAATAAGTTATTCCGCTTTGTATGTACCTATTTTTAACGGAAAAAAATGAAAATTTGAACACAGAAAAAAATTACACTTTTTTTATAAACAAATTAATAGAAACAATATTTTTAGTAATAATTAGTATGAACTTTTAAATATATCCAAATGCTAATATGTTGAGGAATATTTGTGCAAAATTTTAAGTTTATAACTCAATTATTTTTTAAGACATATTCGACAGTACAGAAAAAACATGTTTTAAAAAAAATGTGATTAAAGTATTTGTTATTGTAGCTTAATCTGCGATTCTAGAACCATAAAGGAACCTTTCTTCTTCGAAAAAACCATCCATAACGGCTGCATTCTTTTCTTTCTGTACAGTTCTGGCCTCTTTTGTCGAATTTAACAAACACCGCTTTTATCTTTTTACTAAATTGCTATCGTAAATGTCTGCGAAAATCTTACATTTCAAGTATATTGATAAATCCAGGTCACTTATGACTTAAAGTAGGAATAAGTAGCCATCGTTGCATATTTCTACAGCTAAAAATGCTTCGATTTTAAAAATATTTGCGCCAAATTGTGCTTGGAAGCTAAACGCTGTACAGTTGAATTTAAAGACTCGTTGGCGATTTTGGTAGAACTACCAACGCAACATTCAAGCAAATCATCCCGTGACTAATCTTCATAAATTGACAGTATGTTTTTTTGTGCATCATCGTGGAATAGAGCTAGATGTTGATAAAGAATATTTTTGGCTTGTGCAGCGTTGTATTTACACCACGAGTCGACGCCAGTGGGACAGAACTGATGTTGCGTCTTTCTATCAGTCGAGATCAAATGATAATACGTGGCCAAAATCTCTTTTTTCATATCATCTTTCGACTGTACCTTTCTCCGAATCACAAGATCATAGTATTTTATTAATTTTGTAATCAAAGCATCGGTTAGTTTGCCTTTTCTACCGAGCTTTGCGGTCTTTCTTAAGTTTCAAAGGCGACTTCCCAAACGCTTCTCTACGTGACCTACGCACTCACTTTTTTTAACTTCAACATCTTCGTATGAACTAATATATCTTTGAATGTTATTGTGTCGCCATCTCCAACATAATTAATGTAACGTACCCCATACTTTTCTTCTAAGCGGACAAACATCTCAAGAATCGCATCGACTTCCATGTTGCGAGCAGAGCCTTTGTGATTGATGGTACAAGTTTCTTCGTGATCAGGGCCTTCTGGATTGTCGGGATTATTTTGGAAGTACGTACATGCTTAGCAGTAGCTGCTTTTCACAACTAAATCAATTACTTTTTTTGAATAACAGTCTATTAGCGTAATTACGCCGTACAAAGACGAGAAGCCGCGCTTCTTCCGAAATTCATCACCGCTAGCAGTAAAATTTAGCAAAGGTTTTTCTTTTGCCTGATTTTCTCTTTTCTCGTCTTCAATTGCATTTTTACATGTGATATCACACACTTTTTTGATGGAAGTATGTACGTATTCGATAATGAATTCATAAGCATGTTAGAATTTAGATTTTTAATATTTTTTTCAAAGACTAATTCGATTTTTTCAAATTAAATGTTTTAGTATTGTTACGCTCGAAACGCCGTGAATTACATATATAAGCGAAAAATTAAAAAAGATTAAATGCGCAATGCTTCGACGTGTTTTGACTCTCTTTCTTTTTGGCCAATGACTTAAGTCGCTCGTGCCTCCGGGATGCGAGAGCCTTGAGAGGAAAAAGGGTAGCGTGTAAAATTAAATAAATGACGTAACGAAATATGGTAGGATCTAGTTTTATTCTTTAAGTACATACTAGAGTAATAAGGGAGATGGTACCTTCTTCAATATAGCATGTACAAGTGTGTGTGAGTAAGTGTCAATCTTTAGTGGTCGTTGAGCAGGTCAAAAGTTGTCGATGCAGGGACCGTCGTTGAATTTTCGGTGGTGGGGGTAGGTGGCACGTGTCGGCCTAGTTTGTACACTTCTTCCACTGTACTTTTCTTACGAGAGAGTCGAACTGACCATTGCGTGTACGTGTGCTTGTGGGTGAGCGTAGCGTCATGCCTCTATCAGGAAGTCTTGTCGTTTACGTGCGATGCAATAAAGCTTTTCTTATTCGTCTTTCCTTATTGATACAAACCACCAAATAGGTAGCGCTTGCTAAAGCAGGTAGCGTATTTTTTGAGCAGAGCGTTCTTGATGTAGATGTTTGCGTACTCGGCTACCCGGCGTTAGTCTCTTTATTATGAACTGGTGTCTGCAGAGATTCGTTCCTCCTTGGTGATCTTTACTCCGTCGGACGAGCTTACTATGGTGACTTCCAGGTAGAAACTGACTCCAAACTTTTTTTTCTGCATCGTTTTATACTCATGCCTCTCCCATTTTACATAGTGTTCTAAATTTTGTATCTCTTTTTATTAGCCCGATTCGGCGTCTCATTCTAGTAGCTCGATTCTGCATCTCTTTTTAGTAGCTCGATTCTGTATCTCTTTTTAGCAGCCCGATGCGGCGTCTTTTTTTAGTAGCCCGATTCTGCGTCTCTCTCTTGCTTTTGTTTGAATACATTTATAAGAAAGCCACCGTATACGCATATGCGTAAATGGGCAAGCGTCCTGAACTACGAGGTGTATTTAATATAATAAATGTAGCCAATTGTGATATATTTAAAAAATATTTATTTATCCATCAATATTTATGTTGTCTTCTTAAAATAATACCCATTAGATATTATACGAAGCGTGGCAGAAAAGTAATAAGACTGATTTTTTATTTACCAAAGTTTTTATTTTTTTCAAACATCAATATTATCCCCTTCAAAGTAGTTCCCTTGGGCAGTTACACACCGATGAAGACGTTATTCTCACTTTTGGTAGCAGCGCTGGAAGTCTTCAGCCGGCATGGTCTTCGGCATATCCGTTACACTCTTTTGGATGTTTTCTAAAGTCCCGAAATGATGTCCTTTGAGGACATTTTTCAGTTTAGGAAAAAGAAAAAAGTCACAGGGACTGACGTTAGGTGAATAGGGAGGCTGGGGAACCACAGGAATGCCTTTTGAGATCAGACGTTCTGTGACGGAGAGGGCAGTGTGACATGGGGCGTTATCATAATAAAGCATCCACTGTTCCATTTTGCGTGACGCACAACCAAAAGACAACTTCACTAATAGCAGTCACAAAAATCACGTAGTTAACTGAAGGAGTTAAAACTCGCACTGAGCCATGGAAGGGTACTGATACACGTGCAAGCGATCTGGCAACAGCGCAGCGTTGCCTGATTGCTTGTAGTGTTGCTAGTCTTATTACTTTTCTGCCACACCTCGTACACTTGGGCCAGCGCTTTTCTCAATCCTTGAAGCAGTTTTCATAGGCAGCTTTTGGTATAGCCTTCAATTTCTTAAGCGATTCGGTTATATGTTCAATCGTGGAAAACCTCTGCCATTTGAGAGTGCTTTTGAGTTTTGGAAATAAAAAGTCGCACGGGGTTAGACCTAGTGAATATGGAGGCTTGGGCATAATTGTGGTGTTGTATTTAGCAAAAAAATTACAAATCAGCAACAATGTGTGACCTTTGTTCTATTTTTTTAAACAACGAAAAATCGCCATGTGCGTGTAAAGACAGTTACTCTTTGTGTCTGTTGTAAACAACACGAACATGCGAAATGTCTGATGTTGTCGACATATGCCAGGGACATGTGTACCAACATATTATAAAAAAAAAAAAAAAAAAAAAAAATCAAAACTTGAATGTATGTAGCCCGCGTAATTCAAAAATTGGCTTTATTTATTAAACACGCCTCGTATATCTCCATATTTTATGGTTTTCATGTGACAGCTGGCTCCTCTTGGAGCTTTTTAGCATACCGCCTCATGCGCACTCAACCATGCAATCGGCTCATATGTCTAGTCTTCATATATCGATTTGCTTATAACTGGCCTGCTGCTCAAAAAATGGTTACGTAATTTTGGTTGTCATATTGGATCTGCTATAATAGTAAGACAATTTTATCATGCAGATTTAGTGAGAATAGATCAAGAACTTTTATTTGAATCGTGGCAGAATCAGTTGGACTTGAACAGTTGATTTTATAGTTATATAAGCAATAAAAAATTGAAGTATCAAAGTTTTAGCAGTAATCTTGAATATACTATCAAGCTAAAATAATTTGATATGCAGATTTAGTAAATAGAGCCCAAGAACTTTTATTTGAGCCCTTGTGTAACTCGATTAGACTCTAACGGTTGGTTTCATAGTTAAATGAACAATAAAAAAAATGAAGGTCTCATAGTTTTGACCGCAATATTGGATTTACTATAATGCCAAAAATAATTTTATTATGCAGATTTGATAAGTAGTGATCAAGATGTTTTATCTAAACCATTGCAGACTTCAATTAAACTCAAGCGATTGGATTTATAGTAATATAAGCAATAAATAAAAGGAAGGTCGCGTATTTTTAGATATCATATTGTATCTGTTATAGTGCAATATTATAAGCACCACACATATTGTAAAAGTAGAGTTCAAGCCTTTTAATTTGAGCTATTGTAATTCTTAATTAAACTTAACAAATTTTGGGCAGTAGAGGGTCATTCGTTCAAAAAGAATGCCTCATATAGTATATAAACAAAGTATCACTTACTGATTGACAAATCATGAAATCGCAAAAGCTATAAAAACTATAAACTTGAAATTTGGTAGGTAGAATTCCTAATAACGTGCAAAGATGCGCTAGTATAAGATTTCGTAAAAATCCACCCCTAGGGCGGTAAAATAGAGGTTGATAATTTTCATGCAAGTCATTTTTTAAGTTAGTAGAATGAAAATTGGTATTTAAGTTAATAGTTTTAAGTAACAAAATATTTGTATAAATCGTTTAGAAAATAACCATTGAGGGTGTAAAATAGGGAATAAGAGTTTATAGGGAATCATGATTATATTAAAATCGGTATTCATTGATAATGAAATTGCCTGTAAAATCATTTCGAGAAAAAATGTAAATTTTCATCTCCTACGGAAGAGCATTGGAGTTTGTATGAAAAAATAACACAAAATCACAAGAACCATAAAGTCTACAAATTTAGAAGTTAGCAGATATATGTCTATAGTTGTACGAAAAATTTTATTTACTCTTGCAATTTACTAAATTACTTTTCTTATAAGTTTTTTGATCTTCATAATATATAATACCGGCGAGCTTAACTTACATATATTTCTATAACGTCTCATGCATCTGCCTGAGTGTCTTAAGTCATATGCGATAAGGAATTAATTAGAGGTGGCAAAGATAAAATAATATTAAAAAAGGAAATTCAGAAATCAAATAAAAATTAAGGAATGTGTATTTATATTTTTATTGCGATGAAAAAATTATTTTGTATTAATATTAAATATACTATATTTTATTATTTTATTAAATATTATATTATAAAATTATATAAATTATCTATCTATATAAATATAAATGAATTGCTAAACGTGTTGCTAAGCGCAAAACTCGAGAACGGCTAGACCAATAAGCAAATTTTTTATTTTTAAATTTTCGTTGAAGCTCGCGAAAGGTTCTTATTAAGAGAAAAAATAGAAAAATTGCGAGAAGCATAGTAAAACACTTATCTTTTCTAATACAAACTGTTTCTAGATGTCAAGCATTTGACGTCAATCAAAACAAAAACAATACAGTAAACAGATTTTTTGGTTTGAATTATAGAATTGATTGTGTGTAAATCTTTATTTGACTCCGCCAATTGATTAAGGTTCGAATTTAAAAAAAGGTGTGCGTGTTATTTTCTTGGTTATTTTTAAATTTTCGAAAATTAGGTTACTAGATTTATCTTTGGTTGATTGGTTTATTTTGTGTGTTTATATTTTATCTCGGTTCAAGACTTATGCCGCCTATAAGACGCGAGCGCAGCGATTTGGGTCGAAGGACTCAAAATGCTATAAAACAAGCTAATTTCTAGTCTAACTGGACTTCACAGCAATGTAATGAGTGGAATGAAATTAAACAGATTTGAGTATTACAAACACGTGCAGCGCGTCGTTCAGATAATAATCTTGCAAATTTGAATCAAGCTGCTTTCAGTTACAATGTTTTAATTGACTACAGTTCTTATCAATGTGTTGCCATTGGATCTATGAACTCAGTTTGCTTATATTGTAAGGCATCGAAATACAAAAATGAAGCCACTGGACTGTGTTGCGCAAATGGCAAAGTAAAATTAGCCATTGGTTTCGCCTCGGAGCGATTATACTCATTGATTTCAGAAACCGGAACGAATCCCATATATTTTTTCACAAACATAAATATAACAATTGCTTTCAATTGACATCATTTAGAGAAACAAATATAGTTCGTAACAATTTTATGCCAACTTTCAATGTAAAATAACTTCGTAAAACTCTAACTTTGTAAAAAAAAGTAATACATTTTTCTGTTTAATTTAGATACAAGTCCAAATGAATCACAAAAAAGGTTTGTTGTTTCCGGTGACAAACGGTGACTACAAATTCCTGTAAATTTATTTCATAGATAATTGAACACAAAAGTTTGGTCAGCATTGTGCACATATGTTATCTCGTTGGGAAAAGTGTGGTGCATCTATTGGTACCTATTTTAATTAAATAAATTGTCCTTATAAAAAGTTACAGCTGTTTATAAATTTATTACTAAATCGGCTTTCATCTGCAGCAACCTAATAATAAAAGAATGCTTAACTTTGATAATGCATGGATGGTAACATCTATTTCTAATTCTTGCCGCTGAAATTTGATTAACTAGATAAATTTTCAGTCAGATTTCATTAAATCAGATACGTGGCGTGAGCCTCAAAATCATATGCAGACTTTTATTTTCATGCATGTAAAATAGCAAGCTAAACAAAAGAAACGTCAGAACTATCGTTTATTCTGATTTATCTATTATTACTGCAGTAAAGAAAGATTGAATTGAGAATTCTTACAATGCAGTTATTCTATTAAGTTCAGAATTTATGAATACTACTAAAAATGTACATTGTGCTTAAGGGAAGGTTTACTTTTTTATTGACCAAAACAATAGTTTTTTTTGGAATTTTTTTTTTCATAGAAGGAAATTAATAAACAACTCAAATTGTTTGCTACTTGTTTAATACAATAAGAAGTACAAAAAAAAATTTTTTTTATGACAAAATATCGTCACGGTAATTAATGGCACGCCCCGTAAAGTGACTATCTCCAAAAACGGTGGTCCGCTGTTGGCCACTCTAGCACCTGCAAAAATGAACGAAAATTAAAAATCGAAAGAGTTTTATAAAATATTGGGTGTAGTAAAAAGAAATCCATTATTTTTGCATTAAGGGGAGGTTCTCATCTAGCGACCCAAAAATTACGTGATTTTCGCGATTTTTTTTCTCATGGAAGGAAATAAATAAAGTAGTCAAGTTTTTTGATACTTATTAAGTATGTTATTAATTACTTCTACAAATTTTTTTTAACCAAAATTTTAAATAGTTTATTAGTTATATGCATTGAAAAATAGTCATCGAAAAAAAAGACACCTCCACGGACGGCAAGGTAACTCATCCAATTTTTGTCTAAAATTAAAAAATCAAAGTTTGTTATAAACTAGAAGACATTTGCTGGATCTTGAACTAAAATCACGAAGAAAAGTTAAAAATTAACAAAAAAATTGTCAAAAAACTGAGACAGTCGATTTTCACAATCTTCTCTTGAGGCGAATTTTTCACCTGCAAAATCATTCGTCATAGACAGGAACAGGTGGTAATCACTTGGTACTAGGTCCGGACTATAAGGTGGATGTATAAGAACTTCTCAACCAAGCTCCCGGAGCTTCTGGCGAGTCACTATCGATGTATGCGGCCTGGCGTTGTCCTGATGGAACACAATTTCTCTCCTATTGGCCAAAGCTGGCCGCTTCTGGGCGATTGCTTCTTTCAGACGGTCCAATTGTTGACAGTACAGGTCCGAATTAAGAGTTCGGCCGTAGGGGAGCAGCTCATAGTAGATGATTCTCTGCCAGTCCCACCAAACACACAGCAAAACCTTGCTGACTGTCAATCCTGGCTTGGCCACCGTTTGCGTCGGCTCATCGCGATTTGACCATGACCGTTGTCGCTTGACGTGGTCGTAAGTGACCCACTTTTCATCACCAGTAACCATCCACTTTAGAAATGGATCGATATTGTTGCGATTCAGCAGCGATTTGTAGATGGAAATTCGGTCTATGAGGTTTCTTTGCGATAACTCGTGTGGCACCCATACATCGAACTTCTTTTTGTATCCAGCCTTATTTAAGTGGTTCCAAACGGTTTTTTTTGCAATGTTTAGCTCCTCGACAATCGAAACAGTGCTTACGTGACGGTCGGACTCAACGATTTCCATTATTTTATCGACATTTTCGACAATTGGCCTTCCAGAGCGTGGTGCATCTTTGACGTCAAAATTACCGGAACGGAATCGACGAAACCAAAATTGCGCGTGATTGGCTGTTACAGTATCAGGACCATAAACACTATTCACATTTTCAGCTGCCTGGCTTGCGTTTTCGCCTTTATCGAAGAAAAACTGTAAAATATGGCGTATTTTCTCTTTGTTGGTGTCCATCTTTGACGCGTGCTGAAAAAATACTGAGTCAAGCAATCACAAAACTGTATCAGAAGCTTTTTTAGTACGAAATCTTATCTTTCTAATGCCATCTAGTGTAACCCGATCGGATTTTTACAACGGGAGATACAGACTACTAAAGCCATCTATTGGCAAAATAATGGATTACTTTTTACTACACCTAATATATGAGTGTAGTTGGAAAGTGGACTACAATCAAGATGATATATGCATTGTTTTTATTTTTAGAGTACTTTAAAGAGTAAAAAAAAACTCAATAATGAAAAAGAAAATTCAAATGCCCGCCATTTTGTTAATTTTTGATTTTTAGCGATGATTGTAGGTCAGATGCCGACTACACTCATATATTTTATAAAACTTTTTCGATTTTCAATTTTCGTTTATTCTTGCAGGTGCTAGAGTGGCCAACAGCGGGCCACCTTTTTTGGAGATGGTCATTTTACGGGGCGTGCCATTAATTACTGTCACGTTATTTTGCCATAAAAAAATTGTTTTTTGTACTTTTTATTGTATTAAACAAGTAGCGAACAATTTGAGTTGTTTATTAATTTCCTTCTATGAAAAAAAAAAATTTCAAAAAAAACTGTTGTTTTGGTCAATAAAACGGTAAACCTTCCCTCAAAGTAAAGATTCTGTTGCTCAAAATTAAGAGAATGTATCTCAGGATAGAGATTCTCAATCATATCTATACCGAACCTATTTAGATGGTCTCATCCGTAATCTGAGTCTTCTTAAAAGTCAAGCTAGATTATTAGCTTTAGAACTTGATGAAAGAATCTCTTATTATTTGAAACAAAAATAAGAGTTTCTGTGATTTTTTTCTAATGAGAGTAGTTCTGTATTTTATAATGATATTAAAGGACTAATTATCCTGTATAGAATAGAGGCGTATAAGCGAGAAAAATGGCGGTTTTTTACAGATTCCTCCACTGTAAGTCTCAGAACAGTATTTTTGCACAACGGAAATAAGTACGTGGCAGTCACTCGCAGACTTTTTACATCTTTGAAAAAATCGTTTTCAGTTTTTACAAAAATTGAACTGAAAACCTTGTAATTGGTATATTTGTGATGATTTCAAGATAATCAATCTTTCTGATGCTCGTTGTTTCAGAGAAAATGACAAAAAGAAGTCAGTAATCAAGACAATTTGGA
Source organism: Chalcis sispes (assembly GCA_949987625.1). Classification (NCBI taxonomy): domain Eukaryota; kingdom Metazoa; phylum Arthropoda; class Insecta; order Hymenoptera; family Chalcididae; genus Chalcis; species Chalcis sispes. Next base: position 22,347,260 of record OX465098.1, on the reverse strand, counting down.
TAGCATGACTTCTTTTCTTTTCGGCATGCCATATAATAATTTTTTTTTTACGAAAATGGAAAACTAAAGTTGACGTGTCTTGGGGTTTTTTAAAAATGCAAAATTTTAAATTCCTCCTTAACTATGAGGAATATTAAATCACTCCTTCAGAGGGGTAATCGACCCCTAAAATAAAATTTTTAATTCCTCCTAGTCTATTAGGAATATTTTAATGATTCAAATGGCAAAAAACTTGTTATTTGATATAGAAATTTTGTGCATAATTTTATCTCCGTAGTATTATACCGAATCATTTTTATCTCATAATATAGCATTCGTTATTTTAGTTTAGATTAATTCTATTTTTTATTGCATTTCATGGCACTTCTTTTGTCAAATACAAATAGATTTCAAAATCATTTATCTTGTATGACAAAATTAATTTATTTCTATTTTTACAAAATTAAATCAAAACTACGGATTTAGTTGAAATACAATAGCAATATTTGTACAGCATTCTATTTCGCAGCTTGTGCTGCAAGAATCTCCAAAACTAAAATCAACAGGATTATCAAATTCATCAGGTTTTACATCGATGTAACCACTTTTATACCAGAAATATTTAAAGAGATTCGTATATCTCGGTGACAAGAGCTGGTTGTGAACTAAAGATTGAAGTTCAATTACGTTATTTCTTGAATGTAAATTTAAATCATAATCCATTAAAATCACGTAATCGGAAAATTGTCGAACAAAGTTCTTCCAGATGCAGAATCCATATACGTCAAGCGGTTGAATTTTTTCTGTTGTTCCTGCTGGTATCTTTTTGATATTAACAATTTTATTTTCTGGCATTGTTTTTTCTACAACTGTATTACAGTGTCCACTCCAAGAATCAAGTAACAGTACAGAGTAATGACCTATATTTAAATAAAATAATTTTTCTAACCAAATTTTTAAAAAGTCTCTAATTAAAACATAAATGCATGAAATTATTTAGTATTATATCGCATGAAATATTTATCACATTATTTATTATAACATTGCATAAAAGTGGTTTGAAATACAGTCTGTCAAGTAAGAGCGTGGTCGCGTTAATTTATAAAAAAATTTATTTGATGAAACTTTCATATTTATATATACATTGTACACATTACAAATAATGATGCAATTTGGTCAATAATGTGTCCAGTCACCACCGGCATCGATAATTGCCTGGCATCTCCGAGGCATGCTTTCTACTAATTTGACGGCGTATTCTAGTGGTAAGGATCTCCAGATCCGGCGAATTTCGTAAGACAACTGCTTCAAAGTGTATGTGCGTCTTCCACGGAGCTTCCGTTTAATATATGCCCACACATTTTCAATAGGGTTTGCATCGGGCGACTGCGACGGCCAATCCAATGTAACGATGCCAGATTGAGTCTTCCACTGAGTACAGAGCTTGCTGCGGTGTCTAGGATCGTTGTCCTCCTGCAGAATCCAATCTTCATTTTTTGTGATGAACCATCGTTTGGCAGATGGAAGTAAAGCTTTTTTGTAGATTTTTATCATTTTCTCGGCATTTAGGTTGTCAGTAAAGAGGTGCAAAGTGCCAAATCCCTGCTTTGAGAAGCAGCCCCAAAGATGCACCTTTATTCCATGTTTTACGGTCCGCTGAGCAAGCCTATTGGTGGAAGTTGACCAGGCTTGCGTGAGGACAGAACGTGCTCATATAGAACATTCATCAATAAAAATGACATTTTCAAAATCTCTATCAATATACTCATGCGCCCAAGCGAGTCGCTTTGTCACATGTTTTTCAGTCAACAGAGGCTTCTTCATTGTGTTGCGCTATTTCAGATGATGAGTACGAAGATGGGTTCGGATAGTTTCGTAGGATATATCTAGACCTTTTGCCATTAATTCTGCTTGTCCTTGCCGCAGTGTTAAAGCAGGATTCCGCGAAAACAGATTCACTATTCTTTTTTCATCTTTTTTGTTCACTTTTCCTATCGAGCCACGTTCTGGTAAATCATCGACATTTTTAGCCACTTTATATCGCTGTATCCACTTCTGTACAAATGCCTTCGACTTTCTTATATATTTAGCAGCCGTTGATAGCGACATTTTGGGACCTTTCGGGTGGATGCAAAGGAACACAGCCTCGTAGCGCGACGCGTACTTAGCACTCATGGCGTTTAACGTGATACTCATTTAAAAGATCAACGACAACTGAATCTTTGTTAACAACGCATCAAGGACAAAGCTTCCCTCTATCGGCTCGCGAAAGAATTAGAGCGAAATCTTTTATTACCTGTCGGTGAAGTTGATCACGCTCTTACTTGACAAACTGTATGCTTACTTGTATGGGGTGATTCATTACGAGGTCTGATTTTTAATCTCAAATAAAAGGCATAAAGTTAAATCCTATAGTAAAAATTTTATTGTGAGTCGAAAGAACAATCTATGACATTTACTTTTTAGAGATTATCTCATTTAAATGTTAACCGCGACTACGCCGTAAATGCTCCATCCTGAGAGTCCAATTTAGGACGACGCGTTCCAGCATAGCGACCGGTATCTCGCGAATGACACGAGTAATGTTGGCTTGCAAAGCGTCGATTGAAGCTGGCTTATCCTTGAAGACCAGAGACTTCATGCAACCCTAAAGAAAATAATCTAAATGGGTGATATCACACGATCTAGGCGGCCAATTTACTGGTCCAAAACGCGAAATCAGGTTCTCACCAAAATGATTTCTCAATAAGTCCATTGTTCCTCTCGCTGTATGCGAATTAGCGCCATCTTGTTAAAACCAAAGTTCACTGATACCACGGGCTTTAATTTTAGGTAGCAAAAAAACCGTTATCATGGTGCGATAGCGGTCGCCATTGACGGTTACGTTCTGACCGGACTCATTTTGAAAGAAATATGGACCGATGATTCCACCGGCCCATGAACCACACTAAACTGTGCGTTTCTGTGGCTTAAGTGGTAGCTGTTGAAGCTCTTCAGGTTGTTAATCAGCTCAAATACGGATATTCTGCTTAGTGACGTATCCATCGAGCCAAAAATGCGCCTCGTTACTGAATAAAATTTCGCGATAAAACAGCAGCTTATCATTGAGCTGATTCAGAGCCTATTCACCAAAAACACGACGCAAACCTTAATTGCGCGGCTTTAATTCTTGCACGAGTTGAAGTTTGTATGCCTTGAAACCAAGATCTTTAAGTAAAATACGTCAAGTTGTTGCGTACGACAAGCCAGGCTGTTAAGAACGACGCTGAATCAATTCGTCACGGTCTTCAGCTACACTCTCAGCTACAGCCACTATATTCTCTTTACTACGTGCTGAATGTGGTCTAATCAGTCGAGTATCATCTAATAATGTATGCTGGATTTCAAATTTACGGATGGTATTGGCTTTAGTGGTTTCGGTAGGTCGACGATGCACACCATAAGTTGCTCTAACAATAAGAGCACGAAAAACATCTCTCACAGACGCTGATTTTCGTAATACAGCTGAACAATTTGTATACGCTGTTGCGGTATAAGTCTTTCCATGATGATTTGTCAATGTAACGTCGAGTGTTACTCTTTTAGCTATGGTTAAGCTACACTGCTATTTTGCCGTTTTTGAGCCTAAACATTAAAGCTTATGGGCTCGGGGCGGCGGAGGATATAGTTTGTAAACGTTTGTTTGGGAGAGGTAGGTGTTTCCAGGATTAAGCAGATGTAGGAGGCTCGGTTCCTGAAATTAGAATCAGCCTCGAGACCTGCTCCGGATAAAGTCCTACTAAGATGATAGTAGATAGCAGAATAGTCGGCCGCGTTTTGGCCAATAATTCTGTTGGAGGATTTTAAGATTGTGACGTAGGCACCACATCGTAGCCGATTTAGCTACGTGCGCCCTGAGTGCCTCACACAAAAATAATATGATAATTGAAATAATGTTTCAATCTCTTCCACTCTCTCTCCCGCTCTTTATGATGCGATGATGCAGCCCGGCCGCCCGCGACTGTCTCCCAGCCGACGGAGGCCTATCGCTTTCCCAGGGGAGGGAAGTGGATATCCCTCGCCACCCTCACCGCAAATCCGCCAACACACACTCTCGCTCTCTCTCATGCTCTCTCTCTCTCGCTCTCTATTTCGCGCGAATAAGGAAGTACACTCACCTTTGCGGTTTACAAAGCTCGTCGGCTGGCCGTTGAGCTCCAGGCAGCTTCCTTCGACACCGCTGCACTTGGCTCCTGCGGTTCTCCGTCTCAAGAAAGGCTGCCGGACCTCGCTGCGAGTTTACCTGAATGTTGCTTATCTCCGCCTCACCCTTGGCTTCAGATTCCGCGGTGGCAACCTCTAGTCGCCTCCCGCTGACACTTGATCTGCTCGTCCCCCGGCTTACTTCCTCGCTGTACTTCCTCGTCTTCGCTCTCCTTCTTCGCACTGCTCTCTCGACTTCTTCCTCTCTTTCTCTCTCTTTCTTTCTCTCTCTCTCTCTCTCTCTCTTGATTTGAAATTGAATAGTCTGTTTGGCGTAGCTGCTTCTTAGTTGCTTCCTAGTAGTTTCCTTGCACTGGCTTGAGGTCTGCTTGTAACTTGTTCCTTAGTAATGTTTCTCGTAGTGATGTTTTCGTAGAAATGTTTTGCGTAATACGTGGGACCTCGAGTGCTGCCTGAGGTCTACTGCTTGGTGATCATTTTGTGCCGTATTTAAATGCGTTGAAGAAGCTACTCTGCAAATTTCTTCTTTGACCAGGAAATTCGGGGAGAGGCCAAGTTTTTCGGGCCCCCTTTTCCTGGTGGGCTTCTCGGTTAGAGAGAGTGAGAATTCGAGAGAAAGATGATCCATTTTTGCGGAATTTTCACATAGGTTTATTATTTACTATTTACAATAAAATTATGTTAATTTAAATTGTACAATTGTGTTCTATTTAAAGTTAAACGCATTTTATAAAAAGAATGAAGTTTTTTGTCGCATTTGAAGTGATTAATTCATATAGTGATTTCTAAATAAAAAATGATTATTTAAATAATAAAAAAAAAAAATTGCTACGAATGATACTCTTAGGTTAGCGAGAACGAAATAAAAGTAAGATAATAGCTTAAATAATCATTATTTAATTTCTAATTATTCGTTAAGGACTATTGAAGGAGTACTTGTTTGATTATCCTTATTTTTAAAAAGTTATTAAGTAAATATTTGCTAATATGATTGTAAATTTATATAGAAATTTCTACTATTAAAAATCATTTTTTTGCATTTTTTGCAATTTTTGCAATTTCTTTTTGTACAGTTTTGTTTATAGAAATAAAATAATGTAGCTGGTCGTGGACTATTATTTTGTTCTATCAAATAGTAAAATAGTAATAATTAGGATCGTTGAATTGTCGCTGAAATAAAAATTAAACGTTGGCTTCTTGAAGTTAATTTAAATTAATTTGCCTAATTAATTAATTACTTATTTAAACATTTTTATTTAATTAATTATTTATTTATGAAAAAAAAAAATTATTGGGTGTACAACTTTGCTTCCGCCGTTTTTTTCCGAAATTCGAGGCTTTATTGTAAAACACTGGTTATACATTTATGATTCAAAGTATTGTCCATCGCTGGCCACTACTTTCTTCCATCTTTCGGGCAGCATACGAATCTCGCGTTGGAAAAACTGGTCATCTTTTGAATCGATCCACGAATCGATCCAATTTTTTACTTCTTCATAAGACCGGAAAGGCTGGTCAGCCAGGCCGTGTGCCATTGATCGAAACAAGTAATAGTCCAAGGGAGCAACGTCTGGAGAATACGGCGGGTGGGGTAGGACTTCTCATTTCAAAGTTTCCAAGTATGTCTTGACCACTTTCGCAACATAGGGTCGAGCATTGCCATGCTGTAAAATCACTTTATCATGTCTCTCGTTGTATTGCGGCCGTTTGTCTTTCAATGCTCGGCTCAAACGCATTAATTGCGTTCGATAACGATCGCCTGTGATTGTTTCAGTCGGTTTTAACAACCCATAATACAGTACGCAGAGCTGGTCCCACCAAATACTGAGCTTGACCTTGGAACCGCGAATATTCGGTTTGGCCGTCGACGTAGAAGCATGGCCGGGATATCCCCATGATTTTCTGTGCTTGGGATTATCGTAGAGAACCCATTTTTCGTCTCCAGTCACAATGCGATGCAGAAATCCCTTCCGTCTTTGTCTTGCAAGCAGCTGTTCACAAACACACAAACGCCGTTCAACATCTCTCGGCTTCAACTCGTACGGCACCCAATTTCCTTATTTCTGAATCATTCCCATGACTCTCAGGCGATTTGAAATAGCTTGTTGCGTCACTCCCAATAATCCTGCCAATTCTTGTTGCGTTAGACACGAGTCTTGATCAAGTAATGCTTCCAATTCTGCATCTTCGAAAACCTTCTTTCTTCCACCGCCATGCTGGTCTTCGACGTTAAAATCGCCATTCTTGAAGCGTTGAAACCACTCTCGGCACGTTCTTTCAATAATAGCGGCCCCACCATAGGTATTTGAGAGCATTTGATGAGCCTCAGTCGCAGATTTCTTCATATTAAAGCAGAAAATTAAAACCTCCTGCAAATGACGAGAATTTGGCTCGTAAGCTGACATGTTTAATAGAGAATAACTTTATGATGCGGACACAAATCGACTAATATTTGGATGGCGTTATGTTTACAAATACCTAAGCTCATTGTATGACATCTATAATCTATTAATTTCAACTACCACTTACCGCTACAGCCATCTATTGCAAAACGGCGGAAGCAAAGTTGTACACCGAATATTTAGAGTATATTACAAGAATTCAGGACATTCCAGATTATTGCGCGATATTTCAAATTACGTTATAAGAAAGACTACCTTGCAAGAATTTGTATGTTAAATGTCAATTTGCATTGTACGACTTTGCGATCTAGTTACATAGAAGGAAGAATTTTATTTTATGATGACATGTGTGCGATTGTTTGTAAAAATTGCATCGTAGTAAAACTGAGTTTAACGAGAGCCGCTATTCAACTCTCGGTTTAGTTTTGGTTAAGTTTTACAATGGTTTACGTCAGTGGAGAGTGCGTCGCGTAGGTTGTAGAGGGGATTATTGTGTTAGGAAAAACAGTAAAGAACTTTTCGGCTGACAAAACACAAAAAAAACGGAGGTCATGCACCGACGTTACATCAAACAATACTGAATAAAAATTACATTACAATTTGACAGGAATCACGCGTGATCTGTAAAAAAAAGCCTATTAAAAAACCAAACCTCGTAATGAATCACCCTTTAGTTAATTTTCCAGATTTAGATGCTCCTACGTATACGTTTTCTGGTCTAAATAAATTAGATTCTACAATAGGACTAAATTGAACATTCTGTTCTTTAAGACTATAAAAAGTGGTGATAGTAGTTGTCCCGCGGCTGATATAAGTGGTTGTACGGTGTATGTGTCTGTTGTTGATGAAACCGACTGTACCAAGCTTTGTACTTGTTTTTCTCTTTCAACTGCTAATGTCCTTCCAGAATGCATTTCTAATTGTGATCCACTCTCATCTCAAATATATAAATTCTGGATTCCAGTCGTTGGTACACACGATTTAACGTTAGCAACAAATGCATCTGCTTTTGTGTGAAGGTCTAAATCACTTTCTGGTGTTTTACTAGTAATAAATTTATTTATTTTTCTAGATACTATTCTATAAGCCTGTTTTAAGCATAATAGCCAACTTCTTAAAGCCTTGAATCGAAAATCTTCAGAGGCAATTTTTTTTTCAGTGCGTAAGGTCCACCGACGTATATCGCGATTATGAATAATTAAGCCTCCTTTAACACCAGTTTCAAAGTTATCCAATCTATTATACATTTGTTGGTGTCGGGATAGGATCAGAAGAGTGATGTATTTCATCCTCGACTATTCTTGCATCATGTTCTCTATACTCTTCATTAAAATCTAGCGACTCTTCAACAATCATCTCCACCTCGTTGAATTTATCATTAGCATCTAGTAATATTTGTTGAATTTTTTCTGCTGATTGAAATTCTTTATGGTTGGTCACGCTATCTGGTATTTCTAATGCTTGGAAATATGATAATAATAAACTTATAACATTTATAGGATTAATCCTCATTTTTAAATCTAAAATAACACTAATAATTATGAATGGTTGTAATTATTGAATAATTAAAAATGTATATAAATTTACTTTAAACATTTACGAGGGCGGTCCGATAAGTACTTAGCCTACAAAAGAAAAACGAAAATTTTGGAAAAGTGGCAATTTATTTCTCAATATAGTCTCCTCTTAACTCGATACACTTGACCTAGCGATCCTTCAACTTCTTTAACCCGTCTGAAAAATACGTTTTCTCGAGGTCTGCAAAGTAGGCGTCCGCGGCGGCGATGACCTTCTCATTCGACGTAAATTTCTGCCTGGCGAGTGACTTTTTCAAGTTTGAAAACAAAAAGAAGTCGCACGGGGACAAATCTGAAGAATTCGGTGGATAAGGTAGCAGTTCGTAGCCCAATTCGACCAATTTGGCCGTGGCGACGGCGAAGGTGTGAGCCGGTGCGTTGTCATGGTGGAAGAGCACTTCTTTCTTCGCCAAACGGGGCCTTTTTTTTCTGCAGTTCAGCGTCGAATCGGCCCAATAACTCGGCATAGTAGAGCCCTGTAACCGTTTTGCTCTTCTCTAGGTAGTCGATTCTGGTGAATCCCAGAAAACGGTGGCCATCACCTTACCGGCCGATAGGGCAGTCTTCGCCTTCTTCGGAGCACGTTCGCCGAGTGAAGTCCACTGTTTCGACTGTTCCTTTGTCCTGGTGTGTACCAGTGGACCAATGTTTCGTCGACGGTCACGAAACGACGCAGAAACTCCTTCGGATTGCGCTTAAACAGCGTCAAACACTGCTCTGAAGTGGTATCACGGTTGCGCTTGTTGACCGGAGTGAGCGAACGCGGCACCCATTGCGCGGACAGCTTTCTCATGCCCAAAATTGAATGCAGGATATGCCTCACGCGATCTTTTGAAATGCCTACTGTCTTAGCTATCTCGCGTACCTTCAATCGGCGGTCTTCCAATACGAGATCGTGGATTTTTGTCACGTTATTCTCCGTGGTAGCCATTTTCGTGGCTCCTGGGCGTGGCTCATCAAAAACCGACGTGCGACCACGTTAAAACTCGTTAAACCAATTTTTTACGGTTGCCATCGCAGGAGCAGAGTTACCGTACACGGCATCCAAGCGCTCTTTGATTTTGCTGCGCGATTTCCCTTCCAAAAACAAGAATCGAATCACCGACCGATATTGCTCTTTCTCTATTTTTGTAAAATCCGCGGACACGCCCGCTTCCACAAGCGGTCAAAACAAAAATACGAGCCTGATTTGGTTGAAATTTTGACAGTAACCGTCTACGATAATGTACTACACGATAGTGAATTTTTTTTTTTTTTTTTTTTTTTTTTTTTTTTTTATTATAGCAGTTTTTATTGGCATTTTAATAGAGATTACATAGCCATGACACAGAGACGAGGGGCGCTGCACACAAGCGCAAAATACAGTTTAAATTTGAGAATTGCCTTACATTTATATTTAGATGTTACAGTATAAAATTAGTTAACAATAATAAATTGAATAAAATAATGATATTACATTATGGATTTTATCGCAGATTCAGATGTTAAAATTAATATTATCAATAAAGTTTGCTATGATGGGAATAACATTTGTGTTCATTTTAGATAATAAATGGATGACAGAAAAGGGCCCATGCAATTAAATTTTACGTATTTTCTTAAACATAATCTCTCTTTCTCTTTTATAAATATCGCATTGCCAAAATATATGTTTAATCGTATCGTGTGCTTCACTGCATTTACATAGATCACTTTGTACTATACGGCATTTGTATAAACTATTATTTAAAGATGTATGGTTACTTCGAATGCGATTAATGAATATTATAGACTTCCTTGTAAGGTACGGAAAGTCGTAAAACCAAGGTTTAGAGTTTGGATGGGCGATAAGCATTCCGCCGTAAATATGGACGCGCAATATGGTATTTTATACGATTCATTATATGAATGATTACTACTTCAGATGGCGAAGCCAACATCTGGTTCCTCATTTATTATTTGTTTTGATCCATCCATAAAAATGTCAATTTTATTATTATTACTTTTTTTTAAATTTGTTTTTAAATTCGTGTTTCGGATTGGTTGATTTTAAAATTTCTTTCCCAGTAGTTAAGTCGATGTTTAGTTTTGTGAAGTTATTATTATAGGAAAAATTGAATTTATACACTGTGTTTGATTGTATTATTTAATTATTATAAAACCATGTATTGTCATAACATTCCATTAAAAGAGTTCTTTTGTAGTTGTTTTCATACATTAAATTATTTGATAGGTTGCAAAGAATTTCGAGATTTTTAAGAATGATGCTATTTTTGTATGGAAGTTGTTTCAAAACATATTTATAGCATAAGAATTTGAATCTATACTTTAGAAAAGGGATTTTTAATTCAGCCGACATAACATTAATTGGTGTGCTGTTCCTGTAACCCATAATAATTCTAAGCGACGTATTTTGAATTTGTTGTATTTTATTGAAAGCAGTTGTAGAGCATGGAGAGATTAAAAATCCACAATATTCTAGGCTGGATCTAATCATAGATTTATATAGTAAAATAAGTAATTTTGGATCAGCTTTCCACCAAGTTCTTTAAAGGCAGCTGAGGATTCTTATTGGGAAGCTACATTTAAGTTTTAGGTATTCTACGTGAGTTTGCCAGTTAAGATTTTTGTCTAAAATCAAGCCCAAGAATTTAACATATTTACTTGGTGTAATGGGAGTGTTATTAATATTCAATCTTATATGGTCTGTTTTTATTCTATTCCTGTTAAAAATAATCATTTGACATTTTTTTGGGGCAAGTTTTAGTCCTTTTGAATTTAAAAAGTTATATATTTTATTAATTTCGACTTCTAATTTAAGATTCGATTGAATTATATTATTATCTGTAGTATAAATAACAATGTCGTCAGCAAACTGTAAAATTTTAATGCGATCATGTAAAATCGAATCTAGATGTTGTGTGTATATAGCGTACAATATCGGGCTTAGAACACTGCCTTGAGGTAGACCTTTGGTGACTGTGTAAGTTTAATCACTATGAATGTTGAGAGGAACCAGCTTCCATTCATATGTTAAATTTTTTATGAATGCAGTAAATTTCTTGGGTAAATTCAGTGATTTTAAATCGTTAATCAGCATATCAGGTATAATATTATTCGAATGCTCCTTTTATGTGAAGGAACACAGCTGACAGACTTTCTTTGTTGTAAAAACACTGTTGTATTTGTGTTGTGAGGATGGTGAGATTGTCTGCACAAGATTTTCCTTTACGAAAACCGTATTGAGTTAGAGAGTATAAATTATTTGTTTCTAACCACCAGATTAGACGTCCATTTATCATTTTTTCCAAAGTTTTTAGTAAGCATGATGCCATCGATATAGGACTCACTTTATTATTGTTGCTTTTAGATATAAATACTACAAGGTACACTGACCATTGTTAAGGAAATAATTCTAAGTTATAAAGGTCATTATAAATATCTAGTAAAACTCTTTTCAAGTATTCGGGTAAAAAATTAAGGATTTCACAGTTTATTTTGTCTATACCTGGTGCAGATTTTATTTTGGAAGTACAGATAGCATATTCTAGTTCTTCGTATGTGAATGGAAAGTCCATAAAGTGTTCATGGTTGTCACAATTATTATTATTATTACTAGGAAGGGTATCCTCTACTGTTCCAGGCCACTGGAGCAAAGTGGCCACATTCGTGGAGGATGTTCTCCGTAAAAAGAAGAGAAAGATAGACGGTACCCAGGGGGCATAGGTGCCGTCTAACGAGAAGGGGACGGGAAACACCCGTCGTCATGCCGTGGGTTCGACCTTATGACCCCAAAAGTGGCTCCACCCTGACGAAGTGTCCGCCAACGGTGCCAGGGTGGTTAACTAGCCACGAGGCCTAGGAGGATTTTTTGCCGGTGAGAGTCCGGCACTCTGGTAGCCCCCTGCCAGGTGCATAATGCATTTTCCCTACCTACCCAAAAAAAAAAAAAAAAAAAAAAAAATCCTCTACTGTTGGTGAGAAATTGGGTTTATTTTTACATAAGTCATCTTAGCATTTTTGTGCGTTTGTTAATAAAGTGTTGTTTTCAGATATAGAATTAGGGCGGTTTTGACTATTTTTGAAGGTTTTTATAATTTTCCAGACATTAGAAATTGGGGTATGGCGATTAATAGCTTCACAGAAGCTTATAAATGATTTTTTCTTTTCTATTTTTAAGATTATTTTTGTTTCAGCAAAAATTTTTTTATGTTTAATAAATGTCTCCATATTGCATTTAAACCTTAAAGATTTAAAAGAGGCTTTACGAATACGCACTGCTCTTTCGCATGTATCATTCTACCAAATGCAAGGTTTTCTGTTTGTTTGTTGTTTGCAGTTTGTTGGATAATGTTTATGACTGTTTTGAATTTTGTTATTAGAATTATTATTATTTTTATTTTTATTTTGAAAACTTGTGATTAATTGAGTTATGCTGTTGTTTAAAAATTCTATAAAAATGTTATATCTTGTCAAACAATTGAAATTGATGAACGATAAATCAGAAAAAATTTGTTTTGAATTTTCGAATTCAGATTTTAGATTCTCCAAATTAAGTTTTTTTAAATTGAATCTATAGTCTGATTTCCTTGCTTGAGGAGAATTAACGTTAATGTTTATTTCTATTAGGAAGTGATCACTTCCCCAAGTGGGATCTAAGACTGTCCAATCTGTTAGTAAAGCTAGATTAGTTGAAATAAAAAAGAGGTCTAAATTAGAGTATGAGCACGAAGAACTTGAAATTTTAACATGGGTGGAGTAATTGTTATTTAGAAGGAAGATATGTTCCAGGTCTATATTTTCAATTATAGTATTTCCATTGGGACAAGTTCTGTCACTTCCCCAAAGCGGGTGGTGAGCATTAAAATCACCAATCATTATAAAGGAGGTGAAACCTTTCAAACATTCTACGAGGACAGTAAACTCATTTGTTGTGATATTGTTATTAACAGTAGGGCTTCTATAACAAACAGTTAGTCAAATTTCACCATAAGTAGAGTTTATAATAACAAAGCCTAATTCGTTACTATTTATATTTATGTTTAAATCAATTTTGTCAAAATTAATTTTTTTTCAATAAAGATGGCAATACCTCCACCCTTGTTAGTAGTTCTGTTAAATCTAACCGTATTGAAATCTTTCAGTAGAAAGCGTTCTTTAGGTCTTAACCATGTTTCCATTATAGCAATTATATCATATCTATGGGCATGAAGTTGTAACTCTAATTTGTTCCTAATACTTCTACAATTCCATTGTAAGATTCTTAGCTGTGAATTATTCATTTTAAAAATTTTTATTTTTTTTTTTTTTTAATATATATGGCAGCTTAATTTTATCAAATTTGATTCTAATGTGTGTATTTATATATAAGTATATTCTGTCAAAAAAGTACCGGGAATTGTCAATTGAAATCTGGCGGGGCAATTTAGGCAGGTAAAATTTTTTTTTTCTAGGTTGGTACAACTGTCCTAAATGACTATGCCAAGTTTGAGCGGAATCTGTCAACGAGTGTGTTTACAGTAGCTGGTGAAGTCAGTCGATGTCAATAGTGCTTGCTGATTTTTTACAATGGGTGATTACGTTGAACATAAGATTTGTCTAAAATTTTGTGTTGCGAATGAAATTTCGTGTGCCGATGCATTGAAAATGTTGCAAAAGGCTTTTGGTGATAAAGCACTATCGAAAACCCGTGCGTATGAGTGGTACAAAGCCTTCAAGGAGGGTCGTGAAGTCGTCGAAGACTTGCCTCGTTCCAGACGCCCATCGACGGCTTCGACCGCAGATAACGTCGATAAAATTAAGGAAATGGTGCTTGAAAACCGTCATACCAGCGTGAGAGAGATAGCACATGAACTTGAGATATCCCACGGGTCCACACGTACGATTTTCATTGATATTTTGGGCGAACAACTCGTGGATTTTGCACGACGATAACGCGCCGTCTCACCGAGCTACGATTGTGACCGACTTTCTCGCCAAAAACTCAACGAATACGCTTGAACAACCACCATGTTCGCCGGATTTGGCTCCCTGTGACTTTTTCCTCCTCACAAAACTTAAATTGCCGCTCCGTGGCACCTATTTTCAGTCGATTGAAGCCATAAAACAAAATTCGGTGCGCGAGCTGAAGGCCACTGACTTAACCAGCTACTGTAAACACACTCGTAGACAGATTCTGCTCAAACTTGGCATAGTCATTAAGGAAAGTTGTACCAACCTAGAAAAACAAAATTACCTGCCTAAATTTCCCCGCCAGATTTAAATCGACAATTCCCGGTACTTTTTTGACAGAATGTATATAAATTATAAGATTGTGTACATTGGATTTGTAAAATATTTTTGATTATTATATTTTTGTATTTTTGTTTTAGATTGTTTTGTTACTATTGAATTACTACTATTATATACTTACTTTGTGTGTAAGATAAAAGTTAGTTATCGTAAATCTATCTTTTTTTTGGATTGCCACACATCTTTAAATTTTTATTAGTTTTTACGCTATTTAGTCTATTTACAAGTTTGTTAGTTGTAACTTTTAAATATGGGCTAGTCTCCTTAGTCGGAGTTTCCTCGAGATGGCTGTCCACTGATTCCTGTTCTGAAAATGATCCATTTAGGTGTACATCTGTATTTTTATTGTTCAATTCAAAATTTTGTATTGTTTTACTAATGTTATTAGTGTTAATTGTATCGTCTACTATTTTATTTTTGTAGATATTATTTTCTAAGTCTTTAGTGTCTTGAATATTTTTGTGTTTTTGTAATTGAGAGGATGGACCTGTTTTTGATAATTGGGATGAGTTTAGTGACTTAAAATTGAAGGTTTCTTTTTGATTTTCTGTCCTATAGTTTACTGGAGTTTTTTTCGGAACATTAAAGAATTTTGTTATGCGAGGTTGTCGTAGATCTGGAAAGTGTTCTTTAGAGCGAACAGGGGGTTCAATAGCGCCCATTACGAGATTTCTTAATTCATCGAAAGAAACATTGTCATAAGCCATTATGATATTAATTCTTAAATATTTTTGGTATACTGTGCATCTAGAGTCTATGCTTTTGTGCGCTTCTTTGCAATTAGAACACATTGGTATTGATATTGTGCACTGTTGTTCATGTTGATCTTTTCCAGACATTAAGCATATTTTCTTTATTTTACATGTTTTGCTTGTGTGCCCAAAATGGAAGCAATTAAAACATTGTATAGGTTTTGGCACATAAGGTTCAACTTCAAATTTGACGTGAAAGAGTGATACTTCTTTAGGCAGATTTTAACCGACAAATGTAATTAATATTGATTGGCTTGGAATTCATTTATCACAGTTATCATTGTTTGGTGCTATATTTCTTTTATTTAGCCCTTTATTACCGACAATTTCAATTTCAGATTGGCATGATTGTAGAATATTTTCTTCAGTCAATTCTATAGGAATGCCTTTGATTATTCCTTTTCTAAATTTCCTAAATCCTGAAATATAAGCTTCCAAGTTATACTTATGTAAGTTTTTATCTATTATTATTTTACTAGCTTCTGTTTTATTTTTAAATAATACTTCAACTTTATACTTTCCTCTTTTTTTAATATCAATAATATCCTTGTAATTTTTAAATATTATACTACCTACTTTATAAGCATTTAATTCTTGATTATCAAGCTGAATTTTTTTAATTCATACATTATATGGTCCATAGTTATTTGCTTTAAAATATTGAGGTATAGAAGATTTGATGTTGATACTATTAATATTTACATTGTCGTTATCTGTATTATTAATTTTTTGTTACAGTGGATTTTAGCCGTTTTAGAGTTTTTTTTTTACAACATTACAATCACTCTCTTCTTTGTCTAGAGTCCTTTTTTTATTTGTTTTTGAGTACGTAATCTCAATATTCATTTTATTGTTGTCATTTTCATCTTCATCATTATCAACTTTTTCCATTTTAAGATGAAATTTAAAATTCAACCGCCCGTGATTACGGGGGTATTTACCACGTGTGCAACAACTAAATTTGAGGTTAGTTTTAACTTTTCACGTTAGGAAATTGTTTTCATTTATTTTACTTTATCCCAAAACGTTATATTTTTAGAGTCAATAGCATTCACACTCTTTTACAGTTTTTTAATTATAATTATAGTTCTTATTGTAATAATAATTTAATTAATTTTGGTTTTAAAAGAAAATCTTTTTGTAAACGTTACTCAATCATCCCCCTTCCCCAGTCCACACGATAGTGAATTTCTATTGCAATAGTGGCACCATCGGGCGGTGAGGTTAAGTACTTATCGGACCGCCCTCGTACTTCTCAATTATAATAGCATAAAAATTTAATTGAAATACGAAATAAATTACAATGCACACATAATATGCTAATGCTACATAATACAGGGTGCGAACGGTATTTGAGGACAACTTGAAAGTAAAATTAATTAGCTTGTATTTTTAATAAAATTTAATGAAATTTTAGGAATTTTTTATACAACGCTAAATTAATATATGGCTATAAAGTTATTCAATCAAATCGCCATTAGCAGCAATAACCTCTTCGATCCGGGTCCGGAAACGATTACATGTCCGAATCAAATGCTCCTTGTTCATATTGACCATAACGGTATTAATAGCAGTCTTCAGCAAAGAAGTGGTGTTATGAGGACGCTTATTGGTCTCACGCACAACTACGCCCCATACGTAATAATCCAAAGGATTAAGGTCTGGGGAGCTAGGTGGCCATAGGTTCGGTGTTATGTGGTCATGAAAATTTTCGGCCATCCAATCTTGTGTCACAATCGCTTTATGTGAAGGAGCAGAGTCTTGTTAAAAAATGTATGGTCTGCTTCCGCTTACATTGTCTATCCAGGGTTTCACTACCGTCTCCAAAACCTTGATGTACGCAGCAGAGTTCACTCGAAGCCCTTGAGTAAAAAAGTGTGGTGGCATAACATGTCCTTCGTTGCTGACAACACCTAAAACCATAACAGTGGCTGGAAATTTTGTGTGCATAACAACAGGAACCTCCGTAGGATTTGAACATAGCCATCTGTCATTTCTGCGATTGGTCTTTTGATCTTGGTCAAAATGTTTTTCGTCGGAAAGAAACCATAACATTTTGGGCCCCTCAGGGTGTTTGATTTTGTTTAAAAGACATTTTGATCGGAGAACTCTCTGTTCCCGTATTCGTTCCGACATGAACTGTCTTCTGCGCATCATGTAAGACTTATACCGAACGTCTTCGTGGACAACTCTACGAATAAAGCGCTCAGAAACATGAAGCTCACTCGCAAGGTCCCTCATTGATTTTAAAGGGTCCTCGTCTATGATCGCTTGCACTTGCTCTAAAAATTCTGCAGATGGGACAGTGTCAGAACGTTGTTCGTGCTTTTTGCGTTTTGCAACCGATTCTGTATCGCCTCCTGATGCTTCCAGTTCACCGCAAACCTTATGCACGAATGAACGGGCGCAATTGAGAAAATTAGAGATCTCTAAATCTGTATGGTTCGCACATATAGCGACGATGACAGCATGTCTCTTCATTTCTTAAGTGATGTTGTAGTCCGCCATTTCTTATCTGAAAAGGAAAAAAAATAAAAAAAAAAATTCGCAAAGTTATAGTCACATTTATGCATGTCCTCAAATACCGTACGCACCCTGTGTATTAAAAGATTAAAAAGAATTTATAAAAGGTTTATTTTTATCTTGTTAATTATATGTTAAACTATATGAAATGTGAAACACTTAATTTTAGTACAAGAAAAAAAAAGTTAATATTTAATCTTTTATATCTTTGTAATATTTTTACATTATTACTATATGTATATTAATATTACAACATAAAGAATAATGTAAGTTATATAATCAAAGAAAATAATATAAAATAAATAAAAGTTATAAAAATACTTAAGCAATACAGTCTGTCAAGTAAGAGCGTGGTCGTCTTAATTTATAAAAAAATTTATTTGATGAAACTTTCATATTTATATATACATTGTACACGTTACAAACAATGATGAAATTCGGTCAATAATGTGTCCAGTCACCACCGGCGTGGATAATTGCCTGGCATCTCCAAGGCATGCTTTCTACTAATTTGACGGCGTATTCTAGTGGCAAGGATCTCCAGATCCGACGAATTTCGTAAGACAACTGCTTCAAAGTGTATGTGCGTTTTCCACGAAGCTTCCGTTTAATATATGCTCACACATTTTCAATAGGGTTTGCATCGGGCGACTCCGACGGCCAATCCAATGTAACGATGCCAGATTGAGTCTTCCACGGAGTGCAGAGCTTGCTGCGGTGTTTAGGAACGTTGTCCTCCTGCAGAATCCAATCTTAATTTTTTGTGATAAACCATCGTTTGGCAGATGGCAGTGAAGCCTTTTTGTAGATTTTTATCATTTTCTCGGCATTTAGGTTGTCAGTAAAGAGGTGCAAAGTGCCGAATCCCTGCTTTGAGAAGCAGCCCCAAAGATGCACCTTTATTCCATGTTTCACGGTCCGCTGAACAAGCCTATTGGTGGAAGTTGACCAGGCTCGCGTGAGGACAGAACGTGCCCATATAGAACATTCATCAGTAAAAATGACATTTTCAAAATCTTTATCAATATTCTCATGCGCCCAAGCGAGTCGCTTTGTCACATGTTTTTCAGTCAACAGAGGCTTCTTCATTGTGTTGCGCCATTTTAGATGATAAGTACGAATATGGGTTTGGATAGTTTCGTAGGATATATCTGAACCTTTTGCCATTAATTCTGCTTGTCTTTGCCGCAGTGTTAAAGCAGGATTCCGCGAAAACAGATTCACTATTCTTTTTTCATCTTTTTTGTTCACTTTTCCTATCGAGCCACGTTCTGGTAAATCATCGAGATTTTTAGCCACTTTATATTGCTGTATCCACTTCTGTACAAATGCCTTCGACTTTCTCATATATTTAGCAGCCGCTGATTGCGACATTTTGGGATCTTATGGGTGGATGCAAAGGAACACAGCCTCGTAGCGCGACGCGTACTAAGCCCTCATGGCGTTTAACGTGATTTTCTTTCAAAAGATCAACAACAACTGAATTTTTGTTAACAATGCATCAAGGACAAAGCTTTCTTCTATCGGCTCGCGAAGAAATTAGAGCAAAATCTTTTATTACCTGTTGGTGAAGTCGACCACGCTCTTAGTTGACAGACTGTAAGTGTACGAGGTCTGGCTATTAAATAACGAGACTGGTTAAAATAAAGGGTTTTATTATAAAAATTATTCTACATTTGAATGCTCTTCTTTAAAATACTCCCCTTCTCTTGCCACACACCTTTCCATACGTTTTTTCCATCGATCGAAGCAGTGCTGGAAGTCTTCTTTGTTGAGGGCTTTTAGGAGCTCTGCCGTTTTCTGCTTTACCGCTTCCATGGACTCAAATTGGGTCCCTTTCAAAGCAGATTTTATCTTCGGAAACAAAAAAAAGTCGTACGGTGCTAAATCTGGCGAGTGCAACGCGTGTTCGAGCACTGGAGTGCGCTTACCGGCCAAATACTGCTTCACAGATACCGCGTTATGGGCAGGTGCGTTGTCCTGGTGCAAAATCCACGAGTTGTTCTTTCACAACTCGGGCCGTTTCTTACGAACTCGTTCTCGCAGTGTTGCCAAAACTGACAAATAGTAAGTCTGGTTGACAGTCTGACCCTCTGGAACCCATGCAGTTATCAGAATACCGTTAATGTCGAAAAAAACGATTAACATTGCCTTGAATTTTGATTTTGACAACCTTGCTTTTTTGATTCTGGGCGATTCAGGCGTCTTCCAATGCATCGAATTGCCGCTTCGTTTCAACATCGTATTGAAAAATCCACGTTTCGTCGCAAGTAATAATGTTTTTCATCAATCTGGAATCTTTTTTTAACCTTTCAAGGAAATCTGAGCAGACCTGTTGACGCAAGAGCTTTTGGTCAGGAGTCAGGTTTTTTAGCACCAACTTCGCACAGACTTTTGTCATGTGTAATTCCTCGTGTAAAATTTGTCTGACCGTTTCTTTATCGGCGTTTACAGCCTCGGCAATCATCCGGATGCTCATTCGACGATCTGCACGCATAATTTGGTTGATTTTGGTCACTGTTTCCGGAGTTGAAACAGTGACAGGGCGACCTGGGCGTTGGTCATCTTCAGTGCTCACTCGGCCCTCACTGAAGCGCTTACACCACTCAAAAACACGCGCACGAGATAGAGAATTGTCCCCATAGGCCTCTTGCAACAATTAACAGCACTTAGTCGGAGTTTTTTTCAATTTAACGAGAAATTTGAGATTGATACGTTGCTCCTGTTTTTCGTCACACATGATTTTCGGCACGAGAAAAAAACACGTTCGTTTCAAACCGCTACTGCACAAATACAATAATAGTGACGAGAACGTGTTTTGGTACGTGCATAGACAAGATATCTAGATATCCAACGCACTACTCGTTTTTTTCCCCACCCCTCTACGGCGCCCTCTAGGCGCGCAGTCTCGTTATTTAATAGTCAGACCTCGTATATAATTAGTTTGGTTATTTGTAAAAATTACTATATAAATTTTATTTATTAATGGTATACATTTAAAAAATGCTTATTGAAAAAAATTAAAAAAACTTTATTATTTTAGTTGTTACCACTATTATTGTCTTTGCAGCAATGAAAACTTCGAAGTTCTGCAAGTGTAATAAGTAGAATGATTCAAATTTTCTGCGATGAACCTGACTGGTGACTATGAATAAAATACAACATTCTATTCTAATTATATTCAAATTATATTCTAATAATATTCTATACTTACCTTATGTTTGTTCAACTACTTATTATTTTGTTCAAAAAGCAGTAACAATAATATCAGCAGTAATAATGATAGTAATATTAATAATAATTTTATTATTATTTTTATGACGATCGTTATTTAACCATAATTATAAAAATTATGGTAAGAGTAAACTTAATTATAAAAGTAACTCAAGATTATTAATGACATATATTAAAATTGAATGCAATATTATTAATTCTACTAGAATATAACAAATGCTACATCAGGAGATAAAGATGATGCACAAAATTTCTATATTAACTAAACAAGTTTTTTGCCGTTTGAATCATTAAAATATGGACTAGGAGCAATTAAAAATTTCGTTGCAGGGGTTGCTTACCCCTCTGAAGGGGTGATTTTTAAAAAACTCCAAGACACGTCAAATTAGTTTTCTATTATTGTAAAAAAAAAATTTATTGCAATTATTTTCATAAAATTTGAAAAGTCTTATATCGAAAAATGCGTTATAAAAACTGAATTTACCACTATTAAAATTAGGGGTCGCTAAATTATGAGATTAAAATTATGTACGAAATTTCTACATTAAATAACAAGTTTTTTGCCATTTGATTCATTAAAATATTTTTAATAGACTAGGAGACATTCAAAATTTTGTTTTAGGGATTAGTTACCTCTCTGAAGAGGTGATTTTTAAAAAACCTCAACACACGTCAACTTAAGTTTTCTATTTTTGTAAAAAAAAAAATTATTTGCAATTATTTTTATAAAATTTGAAAAGTTTTAAATCGAAAAATACGTTATAAAAACTGAATTTACCCCCATAAAAATTAGGGGCTGCAAAATTATATGATAAAAATTATAGGATAAGTTTTTACTTTAAATAACAAGTTTTTTTGCTGTTCAAATCATTAAAATATCCCTATTAGTTTATGAGATATTAAAAAAAAACTGTTTTAGCCCCTTTTTTAGGGGTCATTTTAACCCCTTAAAAGTGGAAGTTAGCCGCTTAGAAAAAACACGTATCTCTTATTTTTTGATGTACTTCAACATCCCAAAACCAAAGAAATCGATAGGTCCGGGTTGAGAATTTTTCCTTGTTAGTAAAATCAAGTGGTTAATCGATCGTGAGTTATATGGTAGCAGATTACAGCATATAAAGATTAACACCGATGGTTCGGTCAAAAATCGCGGATTTTGCACTTATAGGTTAGGAAATGTCAAAAATCTGAAGTAATGGGGTAATGTAGAGGTCAGATTCAGATTTTGCGATCCAAAAAACAGAAATGTATTACTTACGCTTTCCAAAAAACTTTTTTCTATTATGGTACTGGTGAAATGAAAACGTTAAAGTACTAAACTTCATTTAATGATATCTATGATGATGATATGAACGAAAAGCTTTAATCTTCTCTTAAAAATAAAATTATTTCGTAGTGTAATATAACATTAAATATAGTAAATAAACGTGTTTTTGCCAGTTTTAGATTTGGGTATCTTGAAAACGTGTCATGACGAAACCATTCTGATTTTGGATTCTAATTCGATGCACCAAGAATGTTTGGGTAATAAAGGTCTGCTGATTGAGTGTAAAATTTGTTATCCTGTGTTATTTGTAGTTTATATTTGAAAAACTATATAATTTAATTATTTGTTTGTAAAAATTAGAATAATAATTTTCAAAATAAATTTCAATCCACTATAGTTATCAGCAAAAGTACATAAATAAATGAATAAGGTATCATTAAAATGAAAATTAATAATTTACAATTTTATTTTCATTACACAGTTAGAAAAACTATTTAGAACAGTTTATATAATATTTCAATATAAATATATGATTACGGCATTTCATACACAAGCAAATATGCTTCTTAAATAGTTTTTAATAGATAATTCAGCGGTTTTATTCAAAAGTTGTTTTTCCATAGAATCGATTACTTCATTTCATAGTAGTCGAGATTGTTTTTGCTAAGTTCCCTTTGATAAATTTCACAAATCAGCAACATAAATTTTAATAATATAAATCTATTAACATAATTGTTGCTTTTGCAAAACTGGTAAGTAGAATTAAACTTTGCGTTAAAATGGTGAAAACCTAAAACAATAATTATTGGAAAATTGTATTAATTTTATAATGCAAAAAGGAACTTGATATTTTTAATAACTACTCCATATGAATGTATGATTTGAGAAAATATAAAATTATTAATAAGCAATTTTATCTTTTGCAATAGAATTGATAGCAAATATAGTATCTAAAAATTATTTTTAAACTGAACATAAAATATTGTTTAAAACAATGTTCATTATGCTTTTGAATCGACAACAAAAAAAAATAAAATTTAAAATGATACAAAATTTTTTTATTAAAATTTATTTACATAAAATATAACATATCGATAAGTAAAATTGTAAGTGCATTTTTAAGTTTGAAGCCTTTTGAAACCATACGAGTACATACCGGAATAAAAGAATTAACTAGATCTAAGAAAAATAATTTTGAGCCAAGAAAATCATTATAAAGTAAAATGAATTTCTTACCTCAAGGATTACAACTCGTGATTATAATATTCTTGCTTTGAAATACCACAAGTAGGCTGTTACGATTTTTTTTTATATAGTTGAATTTGAAAACAAAAATTATATAAGGCTTATACTTCTCACACTAATAAATAATTTTTAAATTTAATCTTCTCTCTACGGATGAGTTCCCTGTCGCTTTTTTGCTAAACTGATCGGCGTGTCAAAAATGTAAACAGTGTTCTTCGGCGCCTACATTTACGCTTCATTACAAAGAAGGTACTTGATATGCAATAACTTCAATCTCTGTATAACATGCGGCATCTCTACATTTTATGCACAGCAACTAAAGTCACCCATAAAATATTAGCGGCTTATTATGAAGAGCGACTAAGCAGTCCGTAGTAAAGAAAGGGTTGTAAAATTATTTAATTATTAAATTAGAATTGTAAGAAATTAAAATTTTCAGAAACCAAAAAAAATTTCAATTTAACTTATCGGGTCCTTTTAACCAAAATAGCCGGTTCTTAAACCTTAAGCATATTTTCTTGAGATAAATATACATTTATCTGATTTGAAAAGTATTTAATTCCTAATTCAAGCAAAAATGCTCCGTTGAAAAGTTAACTGTTTAAATAAAGTATTTTTAGCTTTTTCAAGCAAGGAATAATTTTTTAAATCAAAGAAGTAGAATAATTTGAAACAAGAGGACCTTTTTAAAAAAATCATTTTTCTTGATTTAAGTAATTTTTTTATTGGCGTAGGATGTCTCAATAATATGGATAAACTGAAGCAAATAGAAAGGCAAGATTTAAAAAAAAATAGCCTTGCTCGGCAAAAAAGGCCATTGATTGCTAACCTCGGATATAATCTTTATTTTATTTTCATCTTCAGGGTCAAGTGATATTCGATTTGGATTTCTTTTCTAAAGGAAAGTTATCATTTAAACTTAAGTAATTAAAAAAGCAAGAAACATATTTATAATCAAGTATAGTTTCATGTTATTTGTCCGCGACCTCAAATATTTTGAAAGTCAAACTGTTTAGACTGAAAATTCTAGAAACAAAAATGATTTACTTTTATGAGTTGTATCAAAAAGTAAGTTTGAATAAAGATAAAATGTATAAGAATGGGCAAGAGAAATTATATGAAATTCGCTTATGGCACAAATGCCAAATTCAATATTGCGTTGAAATATTTTATATTTATATCCGTTTGAATGAGTTAAAAGGAACTTCTAAAAGTGAAAGTCTGTGCCTTTCCGGATTTAGAAGAACTAAAAATAACTTTTGAAGGTCAAATAAGTCGATCATTTTCATCATCATCACTCATAATCTTTCTCCGAAAATCCCTTACATTTTTTTCTCCTACAGTCTGTCAACTAAGAGCGTGGTCGACTTCACCAACAGGTAATGAAAGATTTTGCTCTAATTTCTTCGCGAGCCGATAGAAGAAAGCTTTGTCCTTGATGCATTGTTAACAAAAATTCAGTTGTTGTTAATCTTTTGAAAGAAAATCACGTTAAACGCCATGAGTGCTAAGTACGCGTCGCGCTACGAGGCTGTGTTCCTTTGCATCCACCCGAAAGATCCCAAAATGTCGCAATCAGCGGCTGCTAAATATATGAGAAAGTCGAAGGCATTTGTACAGAAGTGGATACAGCGATATAAAGTGGCTAAAAATCTCGATGATTTACCAGAACGTGGCTCGATAGGAAAAGTGAACAAAAAAGATGAAAAAAGAATAGTGAATCTGTTTTCGCGGAATCCTGCTTTAACACTGCGGCAAAGACAAGCAAAATTAATGGCAGAAGGTTTAGATATATCCTACGAAACTATCCAAACCCATCTTCGTACTTATCATCTGAAATGGCGCAACACAATGAAAAAGCCTCTGTTGACTGAAAAACATGTGACAAAGCGTCTCGCTTGGGCGCATGAGAATATTGATAGAGATTTTGAAAATGTCATTTTTACTGATGAATGTTCTATATGGGCACGTTCTGTCCTCACGCGAGCCTGGTCAACTTCCACCAATAGGCTTGTTCAGCGGACCGTGAAACATGGAATAAAGGTGCATCTTTGGGGCTGCTTCTCAAAGCAGGGATTCGGCACTTTGCACCTCTTTACTGACAACCTAAATGCCGAGAAAATGATAAAAATCTACAAAAAAGCTTTACTGCCATCTGCCAAACGATGGTTCATCACAAAAAATAAAGATTGGATTCTGCAGGAGGACAACGTTCCTAAACACCGCAGCAAGCTCTGCACTCCGTGGAAGACTCAATCTGGCATCGTTACATTGGATTGGCCGTCGCAGTCGCCCGATGCAAACCCTATTGAAAATGTGTGGGCATATATTAAACGGAAGCTTCGTGGAAAACGCACATACACTTTGAAGCAGTTGTCTTACGAAATTCGTCGGATCTGGAGATCCTTGCCACTAGAATACGCCGTCAAATTAGTAGAAAGCATGCCTTGGAGATGCCAGGCAATTATCGACGCCGGTGGTGACTGGACACATTATTAACCAAATTGCATCATTGTTTGTAATGTAAACAATGTATATATAAATATGAAAGTTTCATCAAATAAATTTTTTTATAAATTAACACGACCACGCTCTTACTTGACAGACTGTACTACACAATTTTTATTTATCGTTCTTTGAGCATTGTCGGAGAATGACGAGGGTGATGTATTAAGTTTCAATTTTCTTTAAAGTTCATTAAAATAAGTTTTCTTACTTCTTACGATTTGAGGTGTCAATATTTATTTATCTTATTTAAAATAACGTCATTCTTTAAGTTGAAAATGTAAGAAAGAATAATAGAACTGCAATCTCGGTAAACAACAAGAATAGCGATAACAAAGATAAAAATTCGTTAGTAAAATTTATCTAAAATTTGAGACTTCGTTTTATAACCTTTGTCTTCAAGTTAGTCCCCTCCCACCAAAAAAAAAAATTTACTGGACAAAGATCAGATTGGACAAATGCTTTTACTGTAGCACTTTCTAAACTTATACTTGATTAAAAGAATATTTTATTGGAATAATTGCATTCATCTATTAGATGGTTGGCTGGATTTACAATTAGAATCATATTTATATAATTCGTGCACCAGATAAATTTCATACTTATGAAATTTTTATCGGAGAATTATTTTGGTTACTTAAATAAAATAATTGAGCAGTCTGATTCTTCTTAAAAATAAATCAATTTCTTTATATAATTCTCCACTCAAATTTTAAACTTTTACAAATATGAAAATAAGACACTGAATCATTTTGAACGCGCTGTGTTAAAAGTTGACAGCCTCTAATTAAAAAAATGTTGGACTAAGTGATGTCGATCGTAAAGGTACCCAATTTTATTTAATAGTAAATTCTATTGAAATACTAATTCTCCTACACTGATTGACACTTTGGAAATATCTTTCTTTATTTCATTCATTCTATTCTCTCATTGTCTCTTTCAACTAGGCACACTCTGAGCCACGTTTATAAATGTCAAAAAAAAACCATTCTTAAAATCCTGACTTCACTCTACTGTTTTCTTAAATTCATTCTTCTACTTTACAACTTTATAATCTTAAACTATTTCAAAATAGATTTTTAATCACTTATTCTCAACTACACTTTTTTTAACTCTATTCTTTGATTCCCTACATTTCACCTTAATTATTCTTAGTACCTTTCACTTCTACTAAACTTTTTAATTGAGTTTAAATAATTATAAAAATTACGTTAAATTTAACTTAACTCTAAAACTCAGTTATTATATTTTATTAGTAACACATGAATCCAACAATTGACTTATATTAATAATTATTAAAGTCAACTACTGTTTCTGCGCTAACTAATTTTCCGAAATTTTCAGTATTACCCACGCAGCATGCAAGGTTTAATTGAAAGATTCAACGCAAGATTTCAGTGGAAAGTTGCAGCAAAATTACACTTAAAACTTGCTGAAATATTATACTGATACATTTCAACGAAACCTTGCAACAACCTTGCAGCAAAATTTCAATGCTATATTTTTTTTAAACCTTGCAGTAACCTTGCAGCAACATTTCCTAAAACATTTCGTGCAAAATTGCAACAAGATTTTCTGAAATATTTTGACAAAACCTTGCAGCGACCTTGCAGCGATCTTGCAGCAAGATTTCAATGATGCTTCTTTCCGCAAACTCACAGCAACCTTGCAGCAACATTTTAATGATGCTTATTTTGCAACCTTACAGCAACCTTGCAGCAAGGTTGATGATCAATATGAAAAGTCATATTGAAAACTATAAAAATTGATAAAGTAAATGAATAAAAAAAATTTTTTTTTTATATTTTTATTTAAACTATTTTTTGATATTTTAAAAGATTTTAATATTATTTTTACATTATATATATTTTATTTCCGTCTCAAATTAATTATTTAGTCGCAAATTGTCGTTTATATATTGTATTTATTAATGTCTCACGGAGAAAACGTAAAAAAATTTCTTGACCTACGATGGAATCGAACCCGGGTTCTTCGTATTATAAATCAGAAGCCTTGGACCACTACGCTATACGCAACTCTTGTACATATTTAAATATGAATTTCAGTTATAAGTTGGCGGATGTTACACTGTTCTCATAAGACTTTTATGCATTGATTAGTTGTTCATAACGAGATTTTCAAATTTAAATTGAACTCACTTTATTATAATAATTTATATAAGCCTGCATTTATATTGTATCAAGAGTGATGTTATTCATTTAGAGAAATTTACTGCTCTCTAAAGTAGCATTATACTCTTAGACAATTAAAATATAATTTTAATTTAAATGTTTATGTTACGCTAAAGTTTAATAACAAAGTTTACTTCAAGAGAATTTTTTCTTTTTTTTAAACTTGGTTTTAATTGATTTAAACACTTAAGTATTTAAACGACGGAACATTCACCAACAAATAATTAAAATATTAATCTTAGTTGTATGAGCGATGCGTATAGCTTAATGGTTAGGGTGTCTGCTCTAAAATAAGAAGAATCCGGATTCGATCTCACCGTAGGTCAAAAAATTTTTCTACGTTTTTTCCGTGAAATATTAATGTATGTAATATACGAGGGTGGTCTGAAAAGTTTCTGACCTCACCGTGGAGATAGCAGCACTCGTCAATAAAAGCTAGCGAATTTCGTTGTTCATCTGTTGACAGTTGCTGACCAAAGTTTCAGCCATTTTGGATGCGCAGTTGTTAGTTGACAGTCGTTTGATTGAGTCGATGTAAGTGTTGTTGTGAAAATGGACAAAATTGAGTGTTGAGCTGTCATTAAATTTTTGTTTTTGAAAGGCAATACGTCTACGCAAATCAAAAATGAGTTGAACTCTGTGTATGGCGACTTTGCACCATCATTTACCACAGTGAAATTTCGGGCAGCTAAATTCAAACGTGGCCGCGAGAGCTTGGGAGACGATGAACGTTCGGGTCGTCCAAAAACTGCAACCACTAACGATAACATCGCCAAAGTTCACCAAATGGTGCTAGACGACCGCCGAATTAAAGTGAGAGAGATAGCAGAGGTTATGAACATGTCCAAAGAACGTGTTCGCTACATATTAAATCAAGATTTAGGCATGAGAAAGCTGTCCGCACGTTAGGTGCCGCGTTTGCTCACGTTAGACTAAAAACGTGTTCAAATGAACATTTCCAACGCTCTATTGGCGCAGTTTAGGCGCAATAAATCCGAGTTTTGGTGCCGATTAATTACTGTAGATGAAACTTGGATACACCATTATACGCCCGAAACAAAAATACAGTCGAAACAGTGGACTGTTAAGGGGGAACCAACTCCAAAAAAAGCAAAAACTGTTTTTTCGGCTGGAAAAGTGATGGCGACTGTTTTTTGGGATAGTCATGGAGTTATTTTAATCGACTATCTTCAAAAAGGAAAAACCATTACAGGAGCATACTGCGCATCATTACTTAACAAGCTGAAGGCAGAACTTGCGGAAAAACGTCCACATTTGCAGAAAAAGAAAATCCTGTTTCACTAAGACAACGCGCCGTCTCACACGTCAGCGGTTGCCATGGCGAAAATCAACGAATTACGGTTTCAGCTGCTTGACCATCCGCCTTACTCACCAGACCTAGCCTCAAGCGACTTCTTTTTGTTCCCTTATCTGAAAATTGCACTCGAAGGACAGAGATTTTCGTCAAATGAGGAGATAATCACCTTCGTGAACAGTCATTTTGCAGAGAAAAACGCCGAGTACTATTTGGAAGGGTTAAAGAGATAGCATCGCTGCGAGAAGTGTGTAGAATTGCAAGGAGACTATGTTGAGAAATAAAAAAAAAATTAAGAAAAAATGTCTTGTATCTGTGTTAGGTCAGAAACTTTTCAGACCACCCTCGTATCAACGACAATTTGCAACTAAAAAATTAATTTAATGAGGAAATAAAATATATACATATACATATATATATATATATATAGACATAGATATATATTTCATTGCGAACCTCTAGCAATAATTCATTGCAACTTTGCAGCAATATTTCATTATAACCTTGTAGAAAACTTGCATTGACATCTTACAGAAACCTTTCACTGCAACCATGCTGAACGTTCTGTGCAAAGGACGTATAAAGTTTGCAGCAACCTTACATTGCAACCTTGCAGCAATATTTCATTGCAATCTTATAGAAATCTTGCATTGAAATCTTGCAGCAACTTTTCGTTATAACCTTGTAGAAAACTTGCATTGAAATCTTGCAGAAACCTTTCACTGCAACCTTGCTGAAAGATTTGTGCAAGGGACATATGAAGGTCGCTGCAACTTTGCAGAACCCTTTCAATGAAACCTCGTAGAAAATTTTAATTGAAACCTTGTAGAGCACTTTTATTGAAACCTTGCAGCAACCTTTCATTGAAATCTTGCCGAAATATTCTACCACAAGCTGCCAGCAACCTGTCATTGAAACTTTTCAGAAATCTTTTATTAAAACTTTGCTAAAGGATTTGCGCAAGGGACATATTGAGGTTACTGTAACCTGTCATTGCAACATTGCAGAAACCTTTCAAACATTACATAAAACCTTGCAGCAACCTTGCAGCAAGGTTTCATGCTGTTTGGGTATCCATTAAATTAAATAGTTCAATCATCATATTTATTTTATAATTTAGCTCTTTGCACATATACTTCTAAGCTCATACAAAAAAAATCTATTTTCGACTTGAATATAAATAATTTATGAAGTCTCATGTAAAAGTTTTCCAAGCACGAAGCTTTCAATATAATTTCGATTACCACAAGCGTGATGCATCTCTTCTTCGTAAGGTGCGTCCTAACATTTATGCGGTCTCTCCCCTACGTCTTCTTCTCTGAACAATACATGAGTACGAGAGCCTCTCTCTATTAATAGATATAACGGCCAATTTACACAGTAACTTATAATAGTGATTCTCAAAATCTTTGAAATCTACAAATGTTTATTTCTCATATAATTTTGCAACTTTTCTGCATTTCATAATTTTAAAATTTCACAATCTGGGCAGATAGCGTAATTTTTATGATTTTTGAAACTTGCATTAATATTATAATTCGCATATTATAATACACAGTGTGTCCCATGGAAAACAGAACTTTTTCAAAATAAAGACAAAAACTTAATATTCCGGCAAATCTCATTTATTTTATTCAAAATAGTTTCCTTCCGCATCAATACAACGTTTTGCACGATCAATTAACATATCGAATGAGTTTTATAGATCATTTTTATCCATCGACTTTAGTATGTCGGTCGTCGCTTTTTGGATGGCCTCTACGTCGGCATAACGTTTTCCTTTCATAGGCAAGTGCAATTTGGAGAACAAGTAGAAGTCGCACGGAGCCAAATCCAGCAAGTACGGTAAATGGTTGATGGTTAAAATGGAATTCTTGATAAAAAAATCCGTGATCAAGTTCAATCGATGAGACGGGGCATTATCATGCAACAAACGCCAGCTCCCTTTTTCACAGTATTGTGGCCGCACACGACGAATATGGCTAAGCAAACGCTTCATAACACCAAGATAAAACACAGCAGTATTCGTTTGACCAGGTAGAACGAATTTACGATGAATAATACTCTCCGAATCGTAGAAACAAATCAACATAGTCTTCACTTTTGACTTTTCAAAACGACTTTTTTTCGGATTGGGCTCGGTTGGGTGCTTCCGTTCAGCACTTTGATGCTTGGTTTCGGGATCATATTGAAAACACCATGTCTCGTCACCAGTCACAATTGAATATTTCAAGTTTGGGTCCTTTTTTGACTCTTTAATCAAATCCTCACAATGTTAAATTCGGAGCAATTTTTCGTAGTCGGTCAATTTGTGTGGAACAAAGCGTGCACACACCTTCCGTAGATTCAAATAATCGGTCAAAATGCGATGAATTAAATTTTTGGACATATTCAATTTCATTTTCATGTATTGCAATGAAGATTTTGGCTCATTTTTTATAAATTTACGCACTTTTTCAATGTTACTTTGAGTAACCACGGTATTTGAAGGACCTGGATGTTCGTCGTCCTGAATGTCTTCACGACCTTCCTGGAACCGCTTATACCACTCATACACTCTGGTACGCGATAGACAATTATCGCCATAAACTTGTTTCAGCAAATTATGCGTCTCAGTAAAGAATTTACCGAGTTTAAAACAGAACTTAATATTTGCTCTTTGTTCGAAGTTCATTTTTCGACCGATGCCACAAACACACTGTCACTTTGAGCGCGATATTTTGGTTTCCATTAAACCAAATATCATACAATTTTGACAGGATGTCAGTTAAGAATGGACCTCTCCATTGCTAACATCCACCAATAGGTGGCGCCAATATAAATCGATGTTTTGAAAAAGTTCCGTTTTCCATGGGACACTCTGGGTATAATTTAAAGAATTGTTATGGAAATCATCAATATATAAGGCTATCTAGAGTAAAAATTTAAAACTTACCTTAAAAGTAGTGAGAAAAAGATTTTAATGAGATATAGATTGAGAAAAACTCTATTCAGTGTATTTCAACTCTGAAGTAAATGTTTTAAAGTACACACAGAGAAAGTAGGACTTCGGATAGCTTTAGGATAGTTTTTTTTTACATTTTTCTACGTTTACTATTTGACTTCACTGTTAGAAGTTACTATTAATGTTAACAGGCAGAAAAATGATTTATTATAATGCATTCTTCTTTTGTTTTGTCACCAGAAGCAATATCTCAGAAGTTAAACTGGTACATTTGTTTAAAACCGGTAAGTACCAGGTGTACAAGTATGAAATGCGGATTTTAGACAACAGATGGTGTACCAATGCAGTTTAAGCTGTTACGATTTAACACTGCGCCATTTTGTTGTATCATCAACAAGTTCAGACGCGCATTAGTGATAGACTGGAAAAGTGTGTGCATCGTGTTGTATTGTTGTGTTTAATATGTCAAAATTTATACCGAACAAAGAGCATTCGCGGACAGCGTTAATTTGTTTTCATTTGAAGAAAACTGCTGCTAAATCCTTTCGGTTACTACGAGAAGCTTATGGTAAACATGCTCTATCGCAAGATACGTGTGAACAATGGCTTCAGCGTTTCAAAAAAGCTGACTTCGACGTTGCAGACAAGGACCAAGGAAAACCGCCGAAAGAATTCGAAGATATGGGTTTGCAAGCATTGCTGGGCGAAGATGATTCGTAAACACAAAAATAACTCGCACAGCAATTAGGAGTTTCCCAACAAGCTGTTTCCAATCGCCTACAAGCGATGGGGAAAATTTAGAAGAGCAGTTGATGGGTACCACATGAGTTGAATGACAGGCAACTGGAAAATCGCAAAATCAAATGTGAAATTTCGCTCGCTCGATACAAAAGAAAGTCGTTTTTGCATCGAATAGTAACAGGGGATGAAAAGTAGATTTATTTTGAAAATCCCAAACGCAAGAAATGATGAGTAGACTCAGGAGCACCATCCACATGGACCGCAAGTCGAAATCATTTTGGCAATAAGACTATGCTCTGTGTTTGGTGGGACCAGGGGGGCGTCGTCTATTATGAGCTATTGAAACCTGGAAAAACGGTTAATACTACACGTTACCAACAACAATTAACCAACAACATCACATACGGCAAAACCGGTTCACGACACATTGAAAGCACTCAACTAGGAAGTTCTGCCTCATGCAGCTTACTCACCAGATTTGGCTCCTTCTGATTACCACTTGCTTGCATTGATGGGTCACGCACTTACTGAGCAGCGCTTTGATTCCTATCAAGATCTCAAAAAATGGCTCGATGAATGGTTTGCGGTAAAAGGGGAAGATTTCTACTGGCGTGGTGTTCACAAATTGCCCGAAATATGGGAACAATATACAACAAGCGATGGAGCAAACTTTGAATAAAGCACTTTTTATTATTCTACCAAATTTAACGTGTTATTTTTGTTTTTCCGCACTAAATACTTGTACACCTGGTATTTAAGCTGCACCTGGTGTAATGGCTTTAGAAAAACAGTGCTGTTCTTATTAAAGTACAACTTTATGATGCAAGCATATTGTAATGACTGACGGATGCGATATAAGCGTTGTTTTGCTATAGAAGGTTTAAAAAAGTTTATTTTTTTTTTTGCTTAAATAGGTAGAAAAATTATACGATCATACTAACAAAGTTTTAGATACCCATTTCATAAGTATATTCAATGATACATAGCCGACACCAAAAGAACGTCGAGCAGATGTGTAAATGATCGACCAAACAAGACGTATGCTACATTTTTTTGTCGTCTACTTCGAATTTTAGATTTAAAAAAGGTTTAGCGGTATTTTAAAATAATATATTTAAAGTTATTGGTAGTTTTATGGTGATTCATAAAACAGTGTTTTTAACTTCAACCCTTAGTTTTGTTCCAAATCTTGAAGTAAGAATTCGATTCTTATCGTAAAGAAATCAAGCAAAGTTATTCTAAATGTGAATACTAAATCTCCAAATGGGATTTTAATAATCTTAATTTAAATCTTATAAAAATTTTGAAATTTTAAATATTTAATTAATTAAAAAAATTAATTTTAATTTTAATTAATTTAAAATATTTGAATGCACTATACACAATCATTTAATAAATTATAAATTGCTTATTATTCTTTGATTATATTAAAAACAAAAATGTTTATACAATTTTAAATATAATAAAAAAAAAAAAAAAATTAGAAGATAAGCTAAAAAATTTATTATCTTAACAGAAAGCATAAAGATAGATTTGTAACGTATATATTAAACAACTTGATATAACTCATTTTGTGACTACGCGCAGTAATTAAGAAAATGTCTTAATGTACACATATGTACATATTGTAAGTACGTACTATCATATAACCAACAATAAGGACATCAATTTTTGTCAAAAAGCACAGATGTGCGAGGGTAGTCCCAAAAGTACCCAACCTGACTTATGAATACAGGTAATTTTAAAGAAACAATTACTGCGATTGACAATACCACCTTTCAACAACTTAATGTTAAAAATTCATAACGGTACGTTTATTATTATTTTTTTTTACAGACATCCAAAGTGAACGCTCTTAGTGAATTTGTAAATATGGAAAAAATCGGGCATCGTTATGTGATACAATACTTTCATTTGAAAGGTCTAAGTCCAACCGATATCAACGCCGAGTTAGATTCTACTCTGGAGAAGTCTGCTCCTTCGTTTACAATAGTCAAATATCGGGTAGTTGAGTTTAAGCGAGGTCGTACGAGCTGCCAAGATGAACATCGCAGTGGTCGACCAAGTGAGGTCACTACGTCAGAAAATGTTAAGAAAATCCACAAAATGGTATTGGATGACCGTCGATTAAAAGTGCGCGAGATAGCAGACATGGCAGGCATTTCAAAAAGTGCTGTACATGACACTTTGACCGAAAATTTGGACATGAGAAAGCTGTGCGCAAGATGAGTGCCGCGTTTGCTCACAATGGAGCACAAACAGTAACGTGAGGATGTTTCCATCGAGTGTTTACAATGTTTCGCAGCAATAAAGCCGAGTTTTTACGTCGATTCATAACGACCATGTTTCATGGACGAAACATGGGTTCATCATTTTACACCAGAGACCAAGGAGCAGTCAAAGCAGTGGACTAAGAAGGGAGAACCGGCTCCAAAGAAAGCAGAGACAGTTCAGTCAGCTGGCAAGGTCATGGCATCCGTTTTCTGGGATGCGCGTGGAATAATATTTATTGATTATCTCGATAAAGGAAAAACAATCAACGGCGCATATTATGCAGCCTTATTGCAGCGTTTGAGTGATGGAATCAAGAAAAAACGGCCCCATCTGACGAAAAAAAAAGTGTTGTTTCATCACGACAACGCACCAGTCCACACGTGCGTCATTGTGATGACTAAAATCAATGAGTCGAAGTTCGAATTGCTTCTTTACGCACCCTATTCACCAGGTCTGGCTCTTTTAGATTATTTTTTTTTTTCCGAATTTGAAAAAATGGCTCGGCGGCAAAAGATTTGCCAACAATGAAGAGGTAGAGTCTGCGGTTAATAGGTATTTTGAGGAGCTTGACGGTTCCTACTATAAAGCGGCTATCGAAGCTATTGAACATCGTTGAGAAAAGTGTATCGAACTAAAAGGAGAATATGTTGAAAAGTAAAAAACATTTTCGCCATTTTTTTACTGTTTTCTTTGTCGGGTCGGGTACTTTTGGGACTGCCCTCGTACACTTCTTTGGTATACGATTTTGACTTATAGTAGAGCAGTAGAATCTAGGGATATATTTTCAAACTCTTTCGTTGTAAAACTTATCTATTATTTTTATTCCTAAAATTCTAATAATAAATTGCAATAAATAAATACTTATTTTATTTCTAAATGAAAATTAATTATTAAAAAATAAAGTATTAGGTGCTCAACTAAGTTCCCGCCGTTTGTCAATAGATGGCTCTAGCAGTAAGTGCTTGTCGATTTCATCATCCAAAACGTCATGGAGCAGGCTTAGACATATGATAAACAAATCGCTTTAACACATTAGTGATATTGTTTTGGCGTCATATACTTTCGGTTGTGTGAAAATGTCTCATTTTGTGCCAAATAATCGTCATTTGCGGGAAGTGTTGCTTTTCTTCTTCCATCCGAAGAAAACGGCGGCTGAAGCACATCGGGAACTCCAAAATGTTTACAGAGATGCTGCACTAAGTGAAACAACGTGCCATGATTGGTCCCGTCGCTTTAAAGATGGTGATTTCGATATTGATAACCGTCCACGTAAAGGAAGGCCAAAAACCTTCGAGGACGCTGAATTGTAGACATTGCTCGACGAGGATTCATGCTAAACAGAAAATGAGCTTGCTTCAGTATTAGGAGTTATCCGCTAAGCCATTTCCAAGCGAAAATGATTTAAATTCGAAAATGATTCGAAAGCAGGGAACTTGGATTCCCTATGATTTGAAGCCAAGGGATTGATTGAGCGTCGTTTTTTTGTTTGTGAACAACTGTTCCTGCGGCAAATAGGAAGGGTTTTGTTCATCGCATCGTGACAGGTAATGTGAAATGGATTTATTACAGCAACCCAAAGAGAAGAAAGTCATGGGGACTGCCCGGTTATGCTTCTACGTCGTTGGCTCGGCCCAATATTCACGCTACGAAGGTTATACTGTGTATTCGGTGGCACCAGGTCGGTGTTATTTATAATGAGCTGTTGAAATTAAACGGAACCATCTCTGGGCAACGGTATCAAATTTAATTGACGAGATTGAGCCAAGCACTACGAGAAAAACGGTCACAATACGAGCACGAGAAAGTGATTCTATTGCATGAAAATGCTTGGCCTCACGTTGCCAGACCCTTTAAAATCTATTTGGAAACCCTCAAATGGGAAGTTTTACTCCACCCACCATAGTCCCAAGATATTTCAGCTTTCTCTCCTTTCTTGGAGAGTCACTTCTTCCCCCCTTCAGTTTCTTCTTATCGTTGCTTTCGCTGCTGCAACGGCTGCTCAGTGGACCGGACTTCGGCAATAGTCTGTAGTTTCGGCTTTCCTGATTCTTCAAGCCGCAATTATGGTCATGCTAATTCTTTCATTGCAATCGTCGATCAGTCCTTCTTTTTCAGCTATTCCTGCTGAGATTGGCTGCTGTTGCTCTTGTTAGTACTGAGCTTTTTCAGCAGCTTCTCTACGAGCTCAGTAAGCTTGTCTCGGCAAGGGTGCTCTCTTATTCTTTTGCCCACTGCTTGATAGTTACCGCCGATATTTTCGGTTTGGACGTCGTCGAAGACCGAGTCGTCTTCGTAACTTAACTGCGGTACGCTACCACAGACCGACGCTTTAACGCAGTTTAAATGTAGAGTTCGATGCAATCTCTACAAATCACTGTTTTATTTTTCTACAAATTACCATTAGATTATGAGCCTAGTCACTTTCACTGCGCTATAGTATTTTATTATAAAGAAAAGTAAAGTCGAGAAGTTAAGTCACGTATCGTACAGATTAAATATAGCCCTAAAAGTTTCACTCGTCATAGCTGACAAAAAATTATGTCCATCAAGTTAGCCCCGCCATTTTGTTTAAAAAAAAAAAAAAAAAAAGTTGTGCTGAATTGTGCTCAACTTGTGCTATAGTGTGCCATAAATAAAAAAAATTAATTTGAAAAATTTCGATTTTAATAGCCAAAATTAGATTTTCGAAAATAGTTTGACCCACCATTTTGTTTTTCATGGAATGAGAGTTGTGCTGCATTGTACTCAACGTATGCCATAGTGTGCCGTTAAAAAAAAAATTAATAATTTTTATTTTTAAATGCAAAAAATCATAGTTTTCGAATAAAAAGTTTGCCTCACCATTTTTTTTTTTTTTTTTAAAGTTGTGCTGGATTGTGCTCAACTTGCGCTATAGTGTGTCGTAAAAAGAATTTATTAATTATCATTTTTAAGGCAAAAAATCATTGTTTTCGAAAGAAAAATTAACTCCGTTAATAAAAATTATAAAAATGAAAATTAATAATTTTTATTTACGGCACAGTATGGCACAAATAGAGCACAATGCAGCACAACTTCTTTAAAAAAAAAAAAAAAAAACAAAATGGCGGGGCTAACTTTTTTTTAAAAACCATAATTTTTTGCTATAATAAATAAAAATTAATAATTTTTTTTACGGCACACTCTGGCACAAATTGAGCACAATGCAGCACGATTCTTTTATTCTGTGAAAAAAGAAATAACGGGGCTAACCGTTTTCGAAAATCTAATTTTGGCTATTGTAATGGGGGTGATTCGCTTACATCCCGTTAGCAACGCCGGACCTTCATCTGGTCCTGCTTTATCTCTCGTGTGAAGGGCCTTGCCTAAGGCCCCGCTGCCGGTGATGCTCCCAGCGGGCTCGGCTGCTCAGTTTGTGGCGGCGGTATTTGGGATAGGGAAGCTGTAGGGAATAAATTAAATAAAAAGGCACCGGCTCAGTTATTTAATATACAAGCAACCAAAAATAATACAAAGCGGTACAAATTATGGCGGAGAGGTCCGTTTACGCGAAGAGCAATTAGTATTGCCTCACGCGCAATACTAATTCTCGAGGTGCGCACTGCACATGCGCACCCTCTTCGCTTCACGCGGCTACACACACACGTGTAGTTTATGGACCCCGGATATAGAGAGAGCAGTTCTCTCTCTATACCGCCGCAGTCTATGACTGCTCGAGCGAGAGCGTCTCTCTCTCTCTCTCTCTCTCACTCGACGCTGCAGTCTGTGGTTGAGCGAGAGAGCTCGTTCCTGTCGCTCAACTGCGTGCTCGAAGGTTGTACGAGTAAGAGTGGCTTTCTCTTACTCGTACACCTATTCTATGATAGTGCGAGAGAGAGATCGGTCCTCTCACTCGCACTCGCACGGCCTAATCGATTTAGATTTACGCGGTCTCGCGCGTATGCTTCTCTATAACTATATATGCATGACGCGATCGCACACGCGTCAGGAAACTAAAAATAAATATTCGCGGGCTAATCTGTATCCACCTAAGAGACCACTTACTTTTAACTAATTCGATGTTCGTCCTCTCGAACTCGACGATCTCCTTTTTTTCCGGGGAAAATCTCAGTCGCTGCGGAAAACTACGGAAATAAAAATAATACTTTATCAAGAAAAGTGCGTGCGGCTTGCTGAACGGCTCGGACGAGAAAAAGGATTGAGAGAAGGGCTCCTCCTTCCCCTCTCGCCTATCCTTTTTCCCGCGTAGCGCCATCGATGCTTGAACGATGACGCCACGTTTCGGTACGCCACGGCTCTCCTCGCTTTTTCCCGCGTAGCGCTATCGATTCCTTGATCGATAGCGCCGCGGTTAGTTACGCCGCGAACTAAGCCCTATCGCCTATGGCAGGTGGCTTAACCTCTGTAAGCTACCTGTCACACTATAAA
This sequence comes from Chalcis sispes, assembly GCA_949987625.1. NCBI lineage: Eukaryota > Metazoa > Arthropoda > Insecta > Hymenoptera > Chalcididae > Chalcis > Chalcis sispes. The sequence goes on along the minus strand of OX465098.1, from coordinate 22,307,430 downwards.
AATCGAAATTTTTGGAATTTATTTTTTTTTATTTACGGCATACTATAGCACAAGTTGAGCACAATCCAGCACAACTTAAAAAAAAAAAAAAAAAAATTGTGGTGCTAACTTTTTTTCAAAAACCATGATTTTTCGCCTTAAAAATAAAAAATAATTTATTTTTACGGCACACTATGGCACAAGTTGTGCCCAATGCAGCACAACTCTTCTATTCCCTGAAAAACAAAATGGAGGGGCATTTTGTTTTACGAACTTCTGTTTAACGAATAACTATTTTTGAAAATCTAATTTTGGCTATAAAAAACAAAATTTTTGAAATTTTTTTTTTAATTTACGGCACACTGTAGCACAAATTGAGCACAATTTAGCACGACCTTTTTTTTTTAAAAAGACACAATAGCGGGGCTAACTTGATATAGATAAAAAATCTCACGAATTTCTAGCTCGACTGCCAGAACTACTCGAGATAGATATTTGGCGTGACTTATACAGGGTGCGTACAGTATTTGAGGACAACTTGGGAGTAAAATTAATTAGCTTGTATTTTGCAATAAAATTTAATGAAATTTTAGGAATTTCTTATACAACGTTAAATTAATATATGGCTATAAAGTTATTCAATAAAATCGCCATTAGCAGCAATAACCTCTTCGATCCGGGTCCGGAAACGATTACATGCCCAAATCAAATGCTCCTTGTTCATATTGACCATAACGGTATTAATAGCAGTCTTCAGCGAAGAAGTGGTGTTATGAGGACGCTTATTAGTCTCACGCACAACTACGCCCCATACGTAATAATTCAAAGGATTAAGGTCTGGGGAGCTAGGTGGCCATAGGTTTGGTGTTATGTAGTCATGAAGATTTTCGGCCATCCAATCTTGTGTCGACATCGCTTTATGTAAAGAAGCAGAGTCTTGTTGAAAAATGTATGGTCTGCATCCGCTTACATTGTCTATCCAGGGTTTCACTACCGTCTCCAAAACCTCGATGTATGTAGCAGAGTTCACTCGAAGTCCTTGAGTAAAAAAGTGTGGTGGCATAACATGTCCACCGTTGCTGACAACACCTAAAACCATAACAGTGGCTGGAAATTTTGTGTGCATAACAACAGGAACCTCTGTAGGATTTGAACATAGCCATCTGTCATTTCTGCGATTGGTCTTTTGATCTTGGTCAAACTTTTTTTCGTCGGAAAAAAAACCAACGGGCGCGATTAAGAGAATTAGAGATCTCTAAATCTGTATGGTTCGCACATATAGCGACGATGACAGCATGTCTCTTCATTTCTTAATTGATGTTGTAGTCAGCTATTTTTTATCTGAAAAGATAAAAAAATAAAAAAAAAAAATTCGCAAAGTTATAGTCACATTTATGCATGTCCTCAAATACCGTACGCACCCTGTATATAATATTATATTCATTATATAATAGTGGGTGTACAACTTTGCTTCCGCCGATTTTTTCCGAAATTCGAGGCGTTATTGTAAAAAACTGGTTATACATTTATGATACAAAGTATTGTCCATCGCTGGCCACTACTTTCTTCCATCTTTCGGGCAGTATGTGAATCCCGCGTTGAAAAAACTGGTCATTTTTTGAATCGATCCACGAATCGATCCAATTTTTTACTTCTTTATAAGACCAGAAGTGCTGGTCAGCCAGGCCATGTGCCATTGATCGAAACAAGTGATAGTCCGAGGGAGCAACGTCTGGAGAATACGGCGGGTGGGGTAGGACTTCCCATTTCAAAGTTTCCAAGTATGACTTGACCACTTTCACAACATGGGGTCGAGCATTGTCATGCTGTACAATCACTTTATCATGTATCTCGTTGTATTGCGGCCGTTTGTCTTTCAATGCTCGGCTCAAACGCATTAATTGCGTTTGATAACGATTGCTTGTGATTGTTTCAGTCGGTTTTAACAACTCATAATACACTACGCTGAGCTGGTCCCACCAAATACTGAGCATGACCTTGGAACCGTGAATATTCGGTTTGGCCGTCGACGTGGAAGCATGGCCGGGATATCCTCATCATTTCCTGCGCTTGGGATTATCATAGTGAACCCATTTCTCGTCCCCAGTCACAATGCGATGCAGAAATCCCTTCCGTCTTTGTCTTGCAAGCAGCTGTTCACAAACATACAAACGCCGTTTAACATCTCTCGGCTTCAACTCGTACGGCACCCAATTTCCTTGTTTCTGAATCATTCCCATGACTCTCAGGTGTTTTGAAATGGCTTGTTGCATCACTCCCAATGATCCTGCCAATTCTTGTTGCGTTTGACACGAGTCTTGATCAAGTAATGCCTCCAATTCTGCATCTTCGAAAACCTTCTTTCTTCCACCGCCATGCTGATCTTCAACGTTAAAATCGCCGTTCTTGAAGCGTTGAAAGCACTCTCGGCACGTTCTTTTACTAATAGCGGCCTCACCATAGGTATTGGAGAGCATTCAATGAGCCTCAGTCGCAGATTTCTTCATATTAAAGCAGAAAATTAAAACCTCCCGCAAATGACGAGAATTTGGCTCGTAAGCTGACATGTTTAATCGAGAATAACTTTATGATGCAAACACAAATCGACTAATATTTCGATGGCGTAATGTTTACAAATACCTAAGCTTATTGTATGACATCTATGATCTATTTATTTCAACCACCACTTACCGCTACAGCCATCTATTGCAAAACGGCGGAAGCAAAGTTGTACACCCAATAAGTTTAAGAAGCAGTAAGACTCATTGGATTCGTTGAGAGTATGGAACAATGGTCAAATTAAACATCAAAGCCCAAAAATTTGGCGAAATAGAAAAGGTGCTCATTCCTAGCAACTGTGATTTTCTTAGTTCCGTAGACTAAAATTGGTATCCAAGTTTGATAAACTGTAAGAGCCCGAATTAAATATTGATCTATTGACTCTAAAAATTGAAGAACTTGAGGATATTTGTAAAAAGTTAGTAGATACAAATGAAAAACTGATAGATTGCTCCGATGTACAAGTTTCTAAGTAGCTATCCATCAAAATTTTGTATTTTTGAACTGCTTGGGTTCGCCAGGACGTGAAAAAAAAACCTCATAGCTAAAATAATTTGAGAAGATCGGTGTTCTTTGGAAGTTGAGGAGAGTGCATCGTCATTAGCGTTCTAAATACAAGCGCTTGAGGTAAGGAAAACACAGAATCTCGTCAACTATATAATCAAGTAGAACTTTGGGTAGGCAGCTTAGTGATAAATAGTATTTAAGATCAATGAGGTGTAAGGGTGTTGGAGAGAAAATTAGTGTGTGTGTGTGTGTGTTTTCTTCATGACGTTTAAAAACAAAATAGCGGTGTGATAGCTGATCTTCTAAAGCGCCTTAAAAAAAAGGTAAACTTCGGTGGAAAGTTTGCCAATAATACCACGCGACCTAATGACCTAATTTGTGTGTAAATATATTTAAAACAAGTTTATCTAGTAGACCTCGTAGGGATTTTCGGAAATTTTATTTTTTTTTTCAAATTATAATGTTTTAAAGTCCAAAACTGTTTTTTGCGCTAAAAAATTCGAATTCAAACACGCGTACAAAATTTTTATGTTATTATTTTTAATAGTCACGTTAGCAAAACGCCTTTCAAGGTATTTGACCTTGATTTTTGACTTCTTGGAGGTCGCAAAATAAAATTTTCTCTAGGACAAAAATAATGTAGAATTTTTCGTTCATTTCGATTCTAGCATCAAAAATAGATATTTGGAGGATAAAACTTGAGATTAAACAGTTAATCTTAAGAGAAATGGGGTTGTGTGGGGTGGAGGGGGTGATCGGGGCAGGGGGAAGGGGGAGGTTAATATGTAAAGGTCGGACTTAGGGTTAGTGAGGTAAGTATTGATAGTGCTTTAGATTAATGATATATGAGTTTATTTTCCCTAAAAACCACGGTAATGCAGTAAAAAAAAGCAAGGCACAGCTTTTTAAAATACTCGACCTTGATTTTTGACCTCTTGGAGGTCATAAAAAAAATTTTTGTTAAAAACAAATTTGATGCAGAATTTTTTGCTCTTTCCGATACCAGCATGAAAAATAGAGGATTTCAATTAAAAGAATAAAGTTGACCTTCAACTGACCTTAAAGGACAACTCCAAGTTTACGCTAAAGGTCACTGATATTTGATCCCTTATGCCTTCTTCAACTTTTGTATGAAACTTTTTTCCGTATCTTGCTTAGATTCTGAGATATTTAGGTGGGGAAATTAAAATGGCCCACCCTGTGTGTATATATATATATATATATATCTTAAGTTACATCTTGATAGAAAGCGCAAAGCAGCACGTAGGGAAATCGCGATAAGAAGCCTACCGACTTCGACCTCTGCTTGTCGAACATAGCTGAGGAGAGCTATGAGAGTACGGTTCTTAAGTCGCTTAGAAAAGCTTTCTTCTTCAACCAACACGTGTTTCATAAATTATTCGAAAATAAACCAAAGGTGAGAACTTCGACTGTCAGTTACAAAGGTAAGAAAGATCTCGCAGAGGCTAGAGTTTTCATAAAAAGAAGTGACAAAGATAAACTTCCACCACTAATGCCAGATGAAGTTATATATTAAATGAAAAGTCACCTAGCAAAGAGATTGATCGCGAGTTAATAAATTGTTTTGTTTAGCAGGAAAAAATTCCGGAAACTTAAATAAGATTTCCACTAAATACGTGAGATTTTTCAAAACGCATTCAGGGAAAACTTAATATATTTGCGCAAAATAAAACAGAAGAGAAAGGAAAGTCAGGAACCAATGTCAAGCCAAGGATTGAAATCACGAAATAATTATCAACTTTCTCGTTTCGCGTCAAAAACTAGAAATTCCGAGATGAATTGCGGATGAAGCAGAGGTAATTAAAAAAAAATTCAGATCGAAGAAACATCGAAAATCAGCGCACGAACTCATCTCTAGGGAATTAAGTAACCGATTACTATTTCGCATCAAACTATAAGGCTGTATCGATTTTGATTGTCAACAGGTCGATACCAGTGGGGATTTACATGCGACCAATAATGACGTTTGTGTTCATAGAGCGCACCATAGCATTAAAATTTCGTTTCATCAGAAAAAAGCACCTACCTAAAAACATGAGGATCGTTCTGAATCATTCTTAAGACCCATCGACAAAAATTGGTATGCTGTAACATGTGATGTTCCATCAAAGCTTGTGTTTAATGTATTAATTGTGATAATTTAGTGCTCTTGAAATTTTCAAAACGATACATTGTAGTATACCATGTTCTTTTTCAATTTGGTGAGTCCTTACTTAAGATTAGAATTGATTTAAATAAACAATTGCTGAAATAGTTACATCATGTGCAAGATGTTTGTCATTGTACGAGGGTGGTCTGAAAAGTTTTCGACGCCAACGTGAAGATAGCAGCACTCGTCATTAAAAGCTAGCAAATTTCGTTGTTTATCTGTTGACAGTTGCTCACCAAAGTTTCAGCCATTTTGGATGGGCAGTTGTTAGTTGACTGTCGTTTAATTAAGTCGATGTGAGTGTTGTTGTGAAAATGGACCAAATTGAGTATCAAGCTGTCATTAAATTTTTGTTTTTGAAAGGCAATACGCCTACGCAAATCAAAAATGAGTTGAACTCTGTGTATGGGGACTCTGCGCCATCATTTACCACAGTAAAATTTTGGACAGCTGAATTCAAACGTGGCCGCGAGAGCTTGAGAGACGATGAATGTTCGGGTCGTCCAAAAACTGCAACCACTGACGATAACATCGCCAAAGTTCACGAAATGGTGCTAGACGACGGCCGAATTAAAGTGAGAGAGATAGCACAGGTTATGAACATGTCCAAAGAACGTGTTTGCTACATTAAATCAAGATTTAGGCATGAGAAAGCTGTCCGCACGTTGGGTGCCGCGTTTGCTCACGTTAGACCAAAAACGTGTTCAAATGAACATTTCCAACGCTCTATTAGCGCAGTTTAGGCGCAATAAATCCGAGTTTTGGCGCCGATTAATTACTGTAGATAAAACTTGGATACACCATTATACGCCCGAAACAAAAATACAGTCGAAACAGTGGACTGCAAAAGGGAAACCAGCTCCAGAAAAAGCAAAAACTGTTTTTTCGGCTGGGAAAGTGATGGCGACTGTTTTTTGGGATAGTCATGGAGTTATTTTAATCGATTATCTTCAAAAAGCAAAAACCATTACAGAAGCTTACTATGCATCATTACTTGACAAGCTGAAGGCAGAACTTACGGAAAAACGTCTACATTTGCAGAAAAAGAAAATCATGTTTCACCAAGACAACGCGCCGTCTCACACCTCAGCGGTTGCCATGGCGAAAATCCACGAATGAAGGTATCAGCTGCTTGACCATCCGCTTTACTCACCAGACCTAGCCCCAAGCGACTTCTTTTTGTTTCCTCATCTGAAAATTGCACTTGGAAGACAGAGATTTTTATCAAATGAGGAGGCAATCACCTACGTGATCAGTCATTTTGCAGAGGAAAACGCCGAGTACTATTTGGATGGGTTAAAGAGATAGGAGCATCGCCTGTGTTAGGTCGGAAACTTTTCAGACCACCCGCGTATTTGTAATTTTGGCCCTAGTGAACAACTCCAATGCAAGCCCAATGCACATTGCGTGCTCTTTTAGTTAAACATCGTATAGTCACATTTGTAGGATGTCTAGTTACTGGAAAACGTTTAAAATAAAGCCTTGATGCAGAATTGTAAATGTTATAACATTCCTCTAAAACTAATATCAAATCCACAATTTCATCAGATGGATAATCTGCCAGAATTTAAGATTTCATTAAAAATCATTTTTTAAAGGAAGCTTATAAGTAAAATTATTTGAAAAGTAGGTTACAAAAATAGAAATTACGATAAAAGAAAGAAGAAGAAAAATAATCTTGATTTAAATACAAATACATAAGTTCCGAAATTAAACAAAGTGTTCGTACATGTGCCCTTGTCTTTTTCCTTTTTTTTTGCTTTTTTATTTCAATTCTGCTGGTTCAACGCCGAATTGAGCGACAACACATAACACATCGTTCAATAAGTCCCGAGACTAACAACGAAAACAACATTTTTTTTCAAAAATCGTTTTTATTTATCGATATAATCTCCTTTTAGAGTGATACAATCTTTCCAACGCCTTTCCAACATTTCTATACCATGTTTATAGAAGGATTTATCCTTTGCTTCAAAATAGGCTTCAGTTTCGGCAATGACCTCCTCATTCGAGCCAAATTTTTTTCCCTGGAGCATTTTTTTGAGATCAGCGAAGAGCCAGTAGTCGCTGGGGGCTAAATCTGGCGAATACGGGGGGTGGGGAAGCAAATCAAAGCCCAATTCGTTCGATTTTGCCATTGTTTTCATGGACTTGTGGCATGGTGCCATTGTCTTGGTGAAAAAGGATTTTTTTCTTCTTCATGTGCGGTCGTTTTGCTGCAATCTCCTCCTTCAAACGTACCAACAAGTCAATATAATAATCACCGTTAATCGATTTACCTTTTTCCAGGTAGTCAATAAAAATCACGCCATGTGTATCCCAAAAAACAGACGCCATGACTTTGCTAGCAGACTGCTGCGTTTTTGGACGCTTTGGGAGGCTTTCGCCAGCCATGCACCACTCAGATGATTGCCGATTCGACTCCGGAGTAAAATGATGTATTCATGTTTTATCCATGGTCACGTATCGACGCAGGAAATCCTTTTCATTGCGAGTAAATAGCGATAAACAGCTCTCTGAATCGTCGACTCGTTGCTGTTTTTTATACTGAAAGCAATCGCGGCACCCACTTGGAAAAAACCTTTTTCATGCTCAATTTTTTATGACGGATTGTAAATACGCTCCCAGATGATATCTGTGTCATTTCTGCAATTTCACGAACCTTCACTTTGCGATTTTTCATTACAATTTTTAACACTTCACTCACATTTTCCTGTGTAACGGCTTCCAATGGCTCACCCGAACGTTCCGCATCGTTTGTGTCCGTACGACCACGTTTAAACTCAGCGTACCAACGACAAATCGTTGGTTTGGATGGAGAGGAATCCAGGTAATGTTTTTTAAGCTATTGCTGGGCTTCTACGGTGTTTTTACCCATTAAAGAACAATTTTTTATCAACACGCGAAACTAGCTTTTTTCCATTTTTCAAACAAATTAGAAAGTGACTTTACTCTAACCTCGATAACGCTGCTGTCTGTGATCCAATCGACGTGAAATTTTTACACGTTTCATGTAAAGGTTCGCACTCTATGGAAACGGGGCCAGTTTGGTACTACTAGCACCATCTCTGGGTTAGTCTCGGGACTTATTGAACGATATGTTACACGCAGAAGGTCGCAATACAATAACTCTATAACAACTACAATATCCGTGAAATTCGTATTTATTTACTAATTTATTTCTAACTAACAATACTGTAACATAATTCAACTTTCCACTCAAATCTCTAAATAATAGTAAAAAAAAGGATTTTAAAGCGGCGCAAGTGTTAATTTAGAGTTTGTGTACACAAGCGCGGATACGTGTGCTCGGTGGCTCGCTCAAGCAAAGACTGACCACGAGGCGCTATGTAAAATATTATTTGCCTTAATCTATGGGTTTGATAAAGATTAATGCACGGGCTACCGCAAAAACAAGTGTACTGCGTTACAATAGAAAAGCAAACGAGACCGCGAGCGCTGCCGAGGAAGTCCAAAAGGCGACGAAATGCTCACGAGCTCTCGAGAGCACGATATCGGCTCGAACACCAGCTATTAAACTGATAATTTTTAAAAATTACATTATCTATCAATCATTTAAAATATTTAAAAAAAAGGAAATAGTAATTTAGCTAAAAAATTATTTTTCGTATTTTTATGTGAGTGTTAAGAGTTAAATAAGTAAATAATCGGGATAAGATAAAAAGCAAATATTTACAATCGAATCCTTCAATTTTTATAAAGCTAGATATTGAAAGCCGTAATACGCTTAACTATTTTAAAGCCCAACAAATAATAAGTAGCATTTTACAATTTTTTACTATTAGTGCAAAATACAATTTTTTAATTAAAATGATATAAATTAAGAATTGAAAATTGCCAGCTGTAAAATTAAGGGGCGGGGGGGTTGTAACGTTTTTAAACTTTTTTTTGCATTTTTTTTTATTTGATTTTCTAAATGAAGAACCTTTTAAAAATATTGTGTGAAAATTTGAGATCAATCGAAGCTAAACTAACGAAGATATCGCTGTTGAATGGTCGCGATCAACTGACTCCATGCGTATAAGCCAAGCGGAGCAGGACGCTGAAAAACAGACTAAAGAAGGCAGGATCCGTCGTAGACAGGAGCAAAAAGATGCTTTAGACATCATGGATGATAGCAACATCTTTTATGGACCTGGCATTGATGTACAGTGTGAGGTAAGCCGATAAAACTCGCTTATGAACGTTTTATTTCAAATTTTTTAGTGTTCAAAACTTTAAAGTGTTTTTCCCACAACTCACATTTTCAAAGTCGGTGCCCCTCATAACTTCAAAATTACTGCACCGATCCTTTCAAAATTTTGAACCTTATTTTTGTACATAATTTACGAGGTAACGCTGGAGAGTTTTTTTCAAATTTGTGAATATTTTTTATTTTACAATAACAAATGAACCGATTTTTTTTTGCAAAAATCACGTTTTTCACTTCAAAGTGTTCCCAAAAAGTGAAAAATTGAAATTTCGTGAGAGGCTACTCCAAAACAAAGAGTAGACGCGTACTCAATGTCTGATAGAAATAAAGATGATCCAAACATCACTTTTCTTCCAAACTAGAGAAACTAAAGAGACTAAGGGAATAAGAGGACAAGTCGAATCACCTGCAAAACCAATGGTAAACAAGGTCAAAATAGATATTTTTAGCGAACCATTTAGAAAAAATGGACTGCGTGAAAATAGTGGTAATGAAGAAAACGAAAGCGAAAAAGATAAGAGGGACTATCTAAAAACCAGACAAGAAAGCTCCTAGCATGCTGAGTTGCAACAAGACTACTACAAGGATGCTATAAAAATCAAGAGAGCAGGGGAAATCTACTGTCTGTCAAAAAAGTACCAGGAATTTTAAATTAAAACAACATTTTTACGTTTAATTATCAAAATTTATTGAGTCACTTTCAAAATAGGCTCCATTTGCTCCGATACATCTATGCCAACGGCACTTCCAATCATCGAAACATTTTTTATAGGCGCTTTCCGGAATGGCCTTAAGCTCGTGCGCCGAATTTTGTTTTATGGCTTTAACCGACTGAAAACGGATGCCACGGAGCGGCAATTTAAGTTTTGGGAAGAGGAAGAAGTTACAAAGAGCCGAATTCGGCGAATACGGTGGTTGTTCAAGCGTGTTCGTTGAGTTTTTGGCGAGAAAGTCGGTCACAATTGTAGCTCGGTAAGACGGCGCGTTATCGTCGTGCAAAATCCACGAGTTGTTCGCCCACAAATTTGGCCGCTCCTTACGGATACGCTCACGCAAACGTTTTATAACGCCTAGGTAATACTCTTTGTTTACCGTCTGACCCTCTGGAACAAATTCGTAGTGCACCACGCTACGGATATCGAAGAAAACAATGAGCATTACCTTCACTTTTGAGCAGCTTTGGCGCAGTTTTTTCGGTTTCGGCTCGTTTTTTCCCACCCATACCTATGCTTGCTGGCTTGATGGCATATCGTACTCGTACACCCACGTTTCGTCACCAGTTATGATGCATTCCATGAATGCGGGATCGGAATTAGCGCGATCCAGCATGTCCAAAGCGTCCTGTTCGCGATAGCGTTTTTGAAGAAAATTAAGCTCTTTTGGAACGAGTCTTGCGGCCACCTTTTTCATGCCCAAAATATCAATTAAAATCGTACGTGTGGAATCGTGGGATATCTTAAGTTCATGTGCCATCTCAAGTTCATGTGCTATCTCTCTCAAGCTGGTATGACGGTTTTCAAGCACCATTTCCTTAATTTTATCGACGTTATCAGCGGTCGAAGCCGTCGATGGACGTCCGGAACGAAGCAAGTCTTTGACGACTTCACGACCCTCCTTGAAGGCTTTGCACCACTAATACGCACGGGTTTTCGATAGTGCTTTATCACCAAAAGCTTTTTGCAACATTTTCAATGCATCGGAACACGAAATTTCATTCGCAACACAGAATTTTAGACAAATTTTTTGTTCAACGTAATCACCCATTGTAAAAAATCGACACGCACTATTGACATCGACTGACTTAACCAGCTACTGTAAACACACTCGTTGACAGATTCCGCTCAAACTTGGCATAGTCATTAAGGACAGTTCTACCAACCTAGAAAAAAAATTTTACCTGCCTAAATTGCCCCGCCAGATTTAAATCGACAATTCCCGGTACCTTTTTGACAGAATGTATATGGAGATCGCAAGAAAAGTAATGAAATCCGCTGATCTGATGAGTCTGGGAGAAAAAGTGACGCACATTAGACACACTAGAACAGAGGAGTTACTGCTCAAATTGGGAAAAGCCGAGTCGTAGACACCACAACTAGAAAAATTAGTCACAGCTACACTCAAAGAGGTAACTATAGTGCGATTCTTGATCCTCCAAGAGGTTCACGTCGAGTTGTCACCGTTGATAAAACCTGGATTCATCATTACATATCAGAAACTAAGCAACAATCAAAACAATAAATTTCTCCCAGTGAATCTGCTCCAAAGAAGGTGAAGACGGTCTCATTGGCCGGAAAGGTCATAGCGACGATTTTTTGGGATGCGAACGGCGTCATCCTTATGGATTTTTTAGAAAATGGAAGAACGATCACTGGACAATACTACAGTGAGTTATTGGACCGCTTCGAAAAAAAATTGAAGGAGACACGGCCGCATTCGGTGAAAAAGAAGGTGCTGTTTCACCATGATACCGCACCAGCACATTTATCCGGAGTTTTCGCCACCAAACTGCATGAATTGCGTTATGAATTGCTGCCGCACCCCCCGTATTCACTCGATCTGGCTACCTGCGACTTCTTCTTGTTCTCTAACATGAAGAAATGGCTCGCGGGAAAAAAATTCAGATCAAACGAGGAAGTCGTCGCCGAGACAGAGGCGTATTTTGGAGAATTCGACAAATCCTATTGTTTGGAGGGGTTAAAAAAATGGCAGGGATATTGGGAGCAGTGTATCTTTTCAAAAGGGGACTATGTTAAAAAATAAAAAAAACTTTTTTGAAAAAATGATGACTTCATTTCTAACACGGGTACTAATTGAACCGCCCTCGTAAAATGTTCTGTTTTCATTGGTTATCGCAAGTCCTATTGCCTCTCACTATTATGTATGATTGCTGTTTAATTAACAGCGGGGTAACTGCTTGAAATTACTTTTGAAATTATTGGAACAATAGTTTTAATAAAAATGATAAAATTAATTTGTAAAATAATTAGAATCTAATTAATAAATGTTGCCTTAATTTTACAGCTAGCAATATTTAATTCTTGATTTAAATTATTCTAATTTAAAAATTGTATTCTTCACTGATCGTAAAAATTGTAAAATGCTACTTATCTTTCAATAAGCTTCAGAAAAGTTGAGTGTATTGTAAGGGTGGCAGTAATAATATTACCACTCCTTAAACTCGCAATTACCAGTTTATATAAACCGCGTGTTGATGGTGCTGTTTGCGCCTATCTTTCGACACTAGCGCAGGTGGCTTCTGCAAACAATTTTTTGGAATTCGCTAGCTTGAAAACTCGTAACAAACTAAAGCTTATTTTTTAATTTCCTCCGTATAAACCAAGTTTTTCTTCGCGGCGCATTTTCTTTTAAATACGTAGGGTAGGGTCTTATTACTCTCCCTTATCTTATCTAGATTTTTCGTGAACGGTTATTTACGGTTTAAAGATGGTTAAATCCACAGAGTTAGTAATGCATGCCATAAAGAGGGAATAGCGGGAGTTCAAAAGCGTTACCAGCTGCTCGTGAGGTCGACTTTAGCACAGTCTTACCTTTCCGACGCCACACACTCCTTTGATGAGAGGAAAATTGGTTAATTAAAGGCGTTACCAGCTACTCGGGAGGTCGACTTTAGCACAGTCTCACCTTTCCGACCCCACATACTCTTTCGAACAAAGGAATATTGGATAATCAAAGGCGTTACCAGCTGCTCGGGAGGTCAACTTTAGCACAGTCTCACCTTTCCGACGCCATACACTTCCTTGATAGGAGGAAAATTGGTTAATTAAAGGCGTAACCAGCTGCTCGGGAGGTCGACTTTAGCACAGTCTCACCTTTTCGACGCCACACACTCCTTTTATGGGAGGAAAATTGGTTAATCAAAGGTGTAACCAGCTGCTCGGGTGGTCGACTCTAGCACAGTCTCACCTTTCTGACGCAACACACTCCTTTTATGGGAGGAAAATTGGTTAATAAAAGGCGTCACCAGCTGTTCGAGAGGTCGACTTTAGCACAGTCTTACCTTTCTGACGCCACACACTCCTTTGATGGTAGGAAAATTGGTTGATTAAAGGCGTTACCAGCTGTTTGGAAGGTCGACTTTAGCACAGTCTCACCTTTCGGACCCCACACACTCTTTCAAACAGAGGAATATTGGATAATCAAAGGCGTTAACAGCTGTTAGGAAGGTCGACTTTAGCACAGTCTCACCTTTCCGACGCCACACACTCCTTTGATAGGAGAAATCGAAAGCGTTACCAGCTGCTCGGGAGTTTGACTTTAGCACAGTCTCACCTTTTTGACGCCACACACTCTTTTAATGAAAGAAATATTGGGAGATGGCGATGTAGGTAAGTTGAGACGTTAATTACGAGGGTAGTCCAAAGAGTACCCGACCTGACTTATAAATACAGGTAGTCTTAAAAAACAATTACTGCGATTGACAATACCACCTTTCAACAACTTAATGTGAAAAATTCATAACGGTACGTTTATTATTATTTTTTTACAGACATCCAAAGTGAACGCTCTCAGCGAATTTGTAAATATGGAAAAAATCGGGCATCGTAATGTGATACAATACTTTCATTTGAAAAGTTTAAGTCCAACCGATATCAAAGCCGAGTTGGATTCTACTCTGGGAGAGTCTGCTCCTTTGTTTACAACGGTTAAATATTGGGTAGCTGAGTTTAAGCGAGGTCGTACGAGCTGCCAAGATGAACACCGCAGTGGTCGACCAAGTGAGGTCACTACGTCAGAAAATGTTAAGAAAATCCACAAAGTGGTATCGGATGCCCGTCGACTAAAATTGCGCGAGATAGCAGACATGGCAGGCATTTCAAAAAGTGCTGTGAATCGCATTTTGACCAAAAATTTGGACATGAGAAAGCTGTGCGCAAGATAGGTGCCGCGTTTGCTCACAATAAAGCACAAACAGCAACATGAGGATGTTTCCATCGAGTGTTTGACAATGTTTCGCAGCAATAAAGTCGAGTTTTTGCGTCGATTCATAACCATGGACGAAACATGGATCCATCATTTTACACCTGAGACCAAGGAGCAGTCAAAGCAGTGGACTAAAAAGGTAGAACCGGCTCCAAAGAAAGCAAAGACAGTTCAGTCAGCTGGCAAGGTCATGGCATCCGTTTTCTGGGATGCGCGTGGAATAATATTTATTGATTATCTTAAAAAAGGAAAAACAATTAACGGCGCATATTATGCAGCCTTATTACAGCGTTGGAGTAATGGAATCAAGAAAAAACGGCCCCATCTGACGAAATAAAGTGTTGTTTCATCACGACAACGCACCAGTCCACACGTGCGTCATTGCGATGGCTAAAATCAATGAGTTGAAGTTCGAATTGCTTTCTCACGCACCCTATTCGCCGGATCTGGCTCCCTCGGATTATTTTATTTTTCCGAATTTGAAAACATGGCTCGGCGGCAAAAGATTTGCCAACAATGAAGAGGTAGAGTCTGCGGTTAATAGGTATTTTAAGGAGCTTGACGGTTCCTACTATAAAGCGGGTATCGAAGCTATTGGACATTGTTGGGAAAAGTGTATCGAACTGAAAGGAAAATATGCTAAAAAATAAAAAACATTTTCGCAATTTTTTTACTGTTTTCTTTGTCGGGTCGGGTACTTTTGGGACTGCCCTCGTAGATAAGAAGTATAAGAAATAAAAAGATAATTTTGTTAAATCTTACGTTTAATTAGATCTTTCAAATAATTTTAATACAATTAGTTATACAAATTTTCAGTCGCAAGGTTTGAATATTAGAGAAGTTCGAATAAAGAAAAATTTTGTACGTAATATAGCTAGAGTTTGAATATAGTAGGATTTACACGTAATATAGCAAGAGTTCGAATATAGAAAAATTAGAAATTAGAAGTAGCAGGGCTTCGAGGTCACTCTGAGACGTGCTCTTGGAGTTTTCCTCAAGAAAAGCCGTCGAATGCATCGATGCACCGGCTTTTATACCCGCTGGACCGCGAGTTTTCCAGCGGCTGGAAAAGTGGCGAGAATAGTTTGGGCCAACAAGGGTATTTCCTCGGCCCTAACCTTGACCTTTGTAGCGTTTTGTAAGATATATCCAGTGGCAAGAAGAAGTCACGCCTCCGCCTACGCATTTTATGTGAAAAAGAGAGAAAGTGCATCGTGTGAGGGAGAGCGTATATGGTGTGAGAGAGAGAGAGAGAGAGAGAGAGAGAGAGAGAGAGAGAGAGAGAAAAGAGAGGCAGTAGCATCTGCCCGTCTCTGTCGCTCTCGTTGGTAAACTGTCAGCTTTCTTTCTATTTCACATTTACAATATTAATGACATGAGCTTATATTAATAAAACTTAGGTATATATATATTGGGTGTACAACTTTGCTTCCGCCGTTTTTTTCCGAAATTCGAGGCTTTATTATAAAAAACTGGTTATTCATTTATGATTCGAAGTATTGTCCATCGCTGGCCACTACTTTTTCTCATCTTTCGGGCAGCATACGAATCCCACGTTGAAAAAACTGGTCGTCTTTTGAATCAATTCACGAATCGATCCAATTTTTTACTTCTTCATAAGATCGGAAGTGCTAGTCAGCCAGGCCGTGTGCCATTGATCGAAACAAGTGATAGTCCGAAGGAGCAACGTCTGGAAAATTCGGCGGGTGGGGTAGGACTTCCCGTTTCAAAGTTTCCAAGTATGTCTTGACCACTTTCGCAACATGGGGTCGAGCATCGTCATGCTGTAAAATCACTTTATCATGTCTCTCGTTGTATTGCGGCTGTTTGTCTTTTAATGCTCGGCTCAAACGCATTAATTGCGTTCGATAACGATCGCCTGTGATTGTTTCAGTCAGTTTTAACAACTCATAATACACTACGCCGAGCTGGTCCCACCAAATACTGAGCATGACCTTGGAGCCGTGAATATTCGGTTTGGCCGTCGACGTGGAAGCATGGCCGGGATATCCCCATGATTTTCTGCGCTTGGGATTATCGTAGTGAACCCATTTCTCGTCCCCAGTCACAATGCGATGCAGAAATCCCTTTCGTCTTTGCCTTGCAAACAGCTGTTCACAAACACACAAACGCTGTTCAACATCTCTCGGCTTCAACTCGTACGGCACCCAATTTCCTTGTTTCTGAATCATTCCCATGACTCTCAGGCGTTTTGAAATGGTTTGTTGCGTCACTCCCAACGATTCTGCCAATTCTTGTTGCGTTTGACACGAGTCTCGATTAAGTAGTGCCTCCAATTCAGCATCTTCGTAAACCTTGTTTCTTCCACCGCCATGCTGGTCTTCGACGTTAAAATCGCCGTTCTTGAAGCGTTGAAACCACTCTCGGCACGTTATTTCACTAAAAGCGGCCTCACCATAGATATTTGAGAGCATTCGACGAGCCTTAGTCGCAGATTTCTTCATATTAAAGCAAGAAATTAAAACCTCCCGCAAATGACGAGAATTTAGCTCGTAAGCTGACATGTTTAATCGAGAATAACTTTATGATGCAGACACAAATCGACTAATATTTCGATGGCGTTATGTTTACAAATACCTAAGCTTATTGTATGACATCTATGATCTATTTATTTTAACTACTACTTATCGCTACAGCCATCTATTGCAAAACGGCGAAAGCAAAGTTGTACACCCAATATATATACATATATATATATATATATATACTAGTGTGATCAAAAAGTTAGGTAAATTTGTTTATGAAATGTAAATTCTTTATTTATTCCTGCAAATCAATTTCATTCCCTTCAAAGTAATCCCCGTCCAATAAAACGCACTTTTGCCAACGCTTTTTCCAGTCCTCGAAACAGTCGGAATAGCCTCTTTCCGGTATAGCTTTCAAGACCTTTTTCGATTCGGTTTTTATCTCCTCAATCGTGTCAAATTGGCGTCCCCGCATTGGCCTTTTGAGTTTGCTGAATAGCCAGAAGTCGCACGGAGCCAAATCAGGCGAATACGGTGGTTGCGGAACGATATGAGTCGAGTTTTTGGCAAAAAAGTCGCGAAAAACCAATGCAGTATGACATGGTGCATTATCGTGATAAAGGAACCAAGAGTTGTTCGCCCATAATTCCGGCCGTTTCAGACGAATAGCTTCACACAAACGACGCATAACGCTCAAATAATATTTTTTGTTGACAGTTTGGCCCGGCAGAAGAAATTCATAGAGCACCACACCACGATAATCAAAAAGAACTGTCAACATGACCTTGATTTTCGATCGACTTTGCCGTGATCTTTTCGGTCTTGCTTCACCTTTTGCACCATAATCGCTGGATTGGTCGGTGGTATCAGGGTCTTATGCGTAAATCCAAGTCTCGTCTCCAGTAATGATGCATTTTAAGTGGTCCTAATAGTCAGACAGCAAAGTTTGATACACATCAACGCGACGCTTTTTCTCCAAAAACTTGAGCGATTTTGGCACCAATCGATATTGGACGCGTTTGAGACACAGAACATCTTTCAAAATGGTTTGGGCTGAGCCAAATAATATTCCAACACTATCAGCGAGGTTTGTAATTGTCAATCGACGATTTTCAAGCACCAAATCTTTGATGTTTTGGACGTGGCCCTCGTCGGTAGACGTTGATGGTCGTCCAGAGCGCGGTTCGTCATTAACGCGTTCTCGGCCCGCTTTAAACTCGTTGTACTACTTATAAACGTTTTTTTGTGCCATAGTTTAATTACCAAAGGCCTTTCGCAACATTTTCAACGTGTCCGCACAAGAATATTTGTTCCGCAAACAAAATTTGATGCAAGTTCTTTGCTCAACAAAATCACCCATTGTAAAAATCGAAAAATTAACTTTTGGTTGTTTACAAAAACACGTGTAACTCAGAGATAATTAAACCTTTTGACAAACAGGCACTTGGCAAATGTTATAGACAGACCTACCAACCTAGGAAAAAAAATTTACCTGCCTTCCTAATGCCCAGGAGTTTTAAATGACAATTTCACCTTACTTTTTGATCACAGAGTATATATATAAATAATACAATTAATAATATAAAATACAATAATGATAATAGAATTATAGATTGAATTATTCGATTACTTATATAATTGACAATTAAATTTATTAACAAAGAACTTTTATATAGTATTAATTTCGCTGCCTTTTGGCTTAATTACGAAAAGAAGTGAAACAAAAATAAAATACAAAGACGAGATTAAAATACAAAATAAAAAGTAGCATGATAATTTTACTATGAACCTTTTTGAGCAATAAAATAAGTAGCGTGTAGGGATATTGTTAGAGCGGATTTAAAATTTTGTCGGTATATTATTGTTAACTACGGGCGGCTCAAGCGATTACGTTTATTGTATAACAAAAAAAAATGTTGTACTTATAACGGTTATATTTTTGAACTGCGTGTATGCTATCGTTTATCTCTTTCTATTCTCAAGCACTTGGCGCACATGTGGACAAGATAAAAAAGCATTCTAGAGGAAGCGTATCTGAGATTTTCCTTTTTTAGGCTTGCTTTAAAATTTTCGAAATAAAAAAAATTTTTAAAACCGGATGAAATATAACGGGACGTAACAGTATTATGGTAAAAAGGATATCAATAACTAAATTCATAAAAATTGAAGGATCCGATTGTAAATATTTACTTATTATCTTATCCCGTCTGTTTACTTATTCAACTCTTAACACCCATACAGAAATACGAAAAAGAATTTTCTAGCTAAATTAGCATTTCCTTTTTTTAAAATATTTTGTATAATTGATATATAATGTAATTTTTTTAAATTATCGGTTCGATAACTGGTTTAATTTCGAAACTTACGTATTTTCGTTAAACTCATCATTATTTTTCTTCTGCTTTATTTCTATCTATATTTATACAATATACTTATACATTCTTTTGTAATTTTTTTTTTTAACATACCTTTCAAATAATTTTAGTTTTTAAACTTTCTTTAAAGAATATTTTTTTTATAAAATCTTACATTCTGACAGACTATCTATCTAATAAAACTGTTGATATGATATTAGTTTTAGAGGAATGTTATAATTCTGCATCAAGGCTTTATGTTAAACGTTTTTATGCATTAGAAATCCTGCTAATGTGACGATACGAAGTTTAACTAAAAGAGCGCGCAATAGACATTGGACTTGCATTGGACCTTTTCACCAGTGCCAACATTACAAATATAATGCAAAAATCATGCACATGCTGTAATTATTCTAGCAATTATTTATCTAAATTTACCACAATCTAAAGTATGTACACACCAAATTGAAAGGGAACATGGTATATGATTAGGACCTTGAATAAGTTCACACTGTTCCTTTAACCCTTTCGCTACGGCAGCCCCGTCCACCGAAGTACATCGTTTTTCCGACGCGGAATTTATGTACTGTCAGAAAGATGGGACAGTCGTCTCTACTGATGGGCAACACTTTAATTAAAATGTTTTTGTGCCTTATATTATGAATAAAGCTTTTATTTTGTAAAAAATATAACGAGAACTTATTCAAGGTCCTAATACAAAGTGTCGTTTCGAGAATTTTAAGAGCTCTAAATTATCATGACTACTAAATCATTAGAACACAAGCTTTAAAAGAAAACATCTCGTGTTACAGCGTACCAAGATAACTCACCAGGTCTGTTATAAAATATTGACTTAGCAACAAGACTAAGAATGTGGCTTTAACAAGACGGCATAGCGCAAAATTTTGTAATTATTATGCGTGATTTTTAAAATGCGCACTACAACGGCAGATGGGTCGGGCATAAAGATACATTTTGACGGCCTTATTACGTACTAGATCTTACACACCGTATTTTCATTTGCAAGGGTATATCAAAAATGTTGTTTTGGCTCCACAGCCTATGATAAGAGAAGATATAATGACATAATTCATACAGCTACTGCAACCATCTCTAGAAAACTTTGCTTAGCACTGTAGACCACTTTAAAAAACGTTTGCGTTGATGCCT
Source organism: Chalcis sispes (assembly GCA_949987625.1). NCBI lineage: Eukaryota > Metazoa > Arthropoda > Insecta > Hymenoptera > Chalcididae > Chalcis > Chalcis sispes. The sequence continues at coordinate 22,287,051 of OX465098.1, read as the reverse complement.
TTCATCCAACGGAGGCAATTTCGAATAGTTACTTCGTGGGCAATTGAAACAGCAATAATAATAGTGAAAGGTAAGGAGACTCACGAAAAATAGCCACCCTCAAGAAAACAGAACTTACTGCGTTCACGTCGTTGTCTATTATTTGCAACATTTACCATTATTTGTAACACTTCAAACATCTGCTATTTCAAGAAAATTATGATAATTCGAGAAAAGGCATCTAATAGTTTTTTTAGATATTTGATCTTATTTTCTGACCTTCCTCAGTTTAAAAAAACAATTTATTCATAGAACATTTTTGACGTAAAATTTTACACCTTTTCCAAATCTGTAGTCAAAAATAGAGGTTTCCATTAAAAAAAATGTTTCTGACCTCAAAATAACCTTGGAAATTGCTTTTAAAATCGAAATGAATGGTGTAACTAAATGGTCCCTTCTGCCCTAGTCAACTTTTGTCCAAACCATTTTCTCGTGGATAGAGAATTTTAAGACATTTGAATCTATAGATTTAAATCCGTCACCGAGTATATATGGAACGTATTGGCTTTGAGCAATTCTAATTTCTTTGATTGTTATCTAAGATTCGCTTTGAGAATTATTTTAGCGTGACAAAAATATTCTTCTTATTATCTCTTGGCAACCCGTACTTCTCAGGGTAGCAAATTGTCCTGTTGCGGTAATGTTTGACTTTTAATAGAGCTTTAGTTCCATTGTCTGTAAGTTCTCTTTTCAAGGCAACAAAATACGCAATACAATTTGAAGATAAGATAAAAGATCCTTTGTAGTGACTGCATTATCGCTTGTTGTCTTGTAACTGCTTGATGATTGAAAGTCGTTATCCTCAGACGTAGTCGCTGGTTGCGGTTTCTTATCTGCAGAGTGTTTCATACTCTCAATTTTTCTTTTTGTTGGTATTAGAGATCAATTCTTGATCTCTGAAGACTATTGAAGCATATGCTCGAAATTCATCAACCTATTTTTTCTTGTCATAAAATACCTTTTACTGTATACTCTGAGACATCTGTCGCTATGAAAAAAGTTTGGATATGCCCGAGAAGTGTAAGTACAATGTAGAACACGATTTTCCTTTTAATACGCGGAAGAATTCTTCTACGGTATTAGTCCCTTTGAAGTTTTGATCGTTTTGTAATAGCTTTGGTAGCAATTTGACTAAGTTGGCAAAGTTTTTTTATGAATTTTCTGTTCAATCTAGGTAGACTAACAAGGAAACTATCCCAGGTGTACCTCATCGATTTGTTTCATTATGTAATATGTTATAGTACTCAAAGAAATATTAGAATCATGTTTCCTTTTAAGTGCTAATTTGTCGATTTAAGGGGTGAAAATCACACTTGAAGTTCACCCCTAAAAACAATTTTTTTTTTTTTAAATATCTCAAACTTTAGGAGTTTTTGAATAAATCTAACGACAAATTGTTTCTTATAAAAAGACGCTTATCTGGGCATAACTTTTATTCCAAATGGTTGCAATCCCTATTTATTTTAAGGGTAAATGTGTAATTTTTAGGCTTATATTTTAGTTGAAAGTTTATTAAAGCAGCTATACTAGGTTATAAATTGCACTGTCATGTAGAAAATAAAAAGATTAAGTTAACATGTTTCGGAGTTTTTGGAAAAAAATTTTTTCTGGGGATGTTTTACCTTTACAGTAATTTTATTATTATACTGTGATATAGATGATTATTCACTAATTAACTTTTAAATTTAACTTAAATACTTTTATTAAAAAAAAATCTCATCTAAAAAATAAATGAAAAACGAAAATATAGCACCATTATGTAACGAGGTTTACTACCCCCTAGCCCTTAATCGTTATAAGGTTGGCAGTAAATTTTTTTTTTATTTTTATTTACATACGAACTGTTTTATCACTATTATATTATTATAAACTTCTAAAATCTAAATCCACAAACCTCAAATCCATTAATTCTAAACTCATAAGCCACCCTTGTAGTTCACCCCCAAAAATTATTCTTTTTTTATTATCTGAAGAGCAAATTGGAATTTTTCAATAAAACAAACGTCATTTAATTTTTTTGTAAAAGACGCACTAGTGCGTATTGCTTTTGTGCTCAGGAGTAGCATCCCTTATTTTTTATAAGGGTAAAACTGGTTTTTTCTTCTTTTTGGGCTAAAAACTTTTGTAAATTATCCTTTACAGTCGTGACGATAATGTTAAATTAAAATTTACTGCTAAAATTTTTATTTAGCTCAATGAAATTAAAAATTGTTCTACAACGACGAAATTGAATATTGAAGTTTACATGTGTAATGATTTAGTACTCGAACTTTTTGTTTATATGTAAATATTATTGGATGCAAATTTTAATCAAAACAAGTTCGATATTATTTTTCTCACGTGTTTGTATTGAATCTATTTTTATTCGTGAATTTTATTCATTTAAATGAAATAACAGATAAGATTTGTTCTCTATCTTACCGTGCTTGTGTAATATTTATTTTTATTCATAGATAATGCCGTCTGACTGGAACAATAACAGTTTGAGATTATATTTATTATATTATATTTCGTTAGTTGCACCTAACGTGACTTTGAGTTCAGAAGTGTACCTAAAGTACTTTTAACTTCTAAATTTTTCAGAATCTAAAATGAAATGAATTGGATGTTCGAGACTAGAAATGACAGAAAACATGTTTTTAGGCCTTGAAATATTTTTAAAAAATAGGCAGGATGACAGTTTGACATTTATGTACAATCATAGAATTTCGGTCATTATTTCACTTAACTTGATAATTGATTTTTAAGAAGTAAGTTATACCAGGAAATCTTTAATCTAAAGTTTAAGAAATTAAAAGCTAACTAAAAAGTTTAATTATTCTACATATTTTAAAATATGTGAGGAAGTTTACTTCCTTAGATTCAGATGTGATAATATGTAAATATTAGCGCGCTCTCAAGCAAGTCGATAAAGTAGCACGCTGAACACGCGAATGAGCGATGCGATGATAGAATGGTCGAAGGCAGTGCAATCTCAAAAAGTGCGAAGTCACGATACAATTTATAAAGCAGCATAATATAATAATTTAAAATTGTGCAAATTATCTAAAATTTAGGGTAAAGAATAAACATCGAATGTAGTTTCTTTGTTTATTTCAGGTTAGTGACTCAATGTTAATAGAGAATAAATTGCTGTTGTGATTTTGATTTATTTAATACTGTAAAATAATAATTAATACTTTGTTTATTTCAGAAAAACAATCCATGTTTAATTAATCTTACCCTTGAATTTTTATAATCGAGTAATACTTATATTACAAATATTTTATTATATTTACATATTATTGATTTATATTGTATATCAAAAGCTGTAGTCATTTTATTTAATATATAAATCTGCATAAGAAGTATAAATTTATTATTAGGGTTTGTAGGATGAACATTTATGATAATCATGGAAAAAATGTTTAAAACATAACGTCTTTTTACACCAAGCACATTATATAATTGCAACATAAGAACATTCCTCTACTTAACAGCGAGCACTAGATTTTGACCCAAAAGAAAAATCAACTGGAGATTCAAACTCGCCAGGTTTCATATCTGTGTAACCCCTTTTAAACCAAGCGTATTTGAATAAATTTACATATCTCGGTGACGACAGTTGATTATGTACTAAACATTGGAGAGTAATCATATTATTACTTTCATGAAGATTTAAATCTTCATGCATTAATATGACTCTGTCAGAGAAATGTCTGACATAATTTTTCCATATTCTAAATCCTAATACATCGAGTGGCTGAATTTTACTTGTTTCTTTTGGTGATAACTCCAAGATAACTTCTTTATTTTGAGGTTGAATTTCTTGCACCGCTAAAGGACAGTGGCCACTCCATGAATCAATCAACAAAATACTTGATGAATCAACATTCGGATAGTACACTTCTTTTAGCTAAGTTCTGAAGTGATCTAAAATTAAATAAATTTAAAAAAAATTATAATTATGTATTAAATATGCATTAATACATTAAATAATGTATTAATACCACAGGCTAATTTTCCAGATTTTGAAGCCATAACGTAGAAATTATCAGGTCTCAATAACTTTTGTTGCACAATTGGTCCAAATTTACCACTACTTTTTATAAGAACTAAAAAAAGAAGCGATAGAAGTCTTTCATCGCCTGAGATTGTAGGTTAAATCGTATACGAGGTGTGTTCAGAAAATAATGGGAATTTTCAAATTCCACGGGTTTGGAGAGTCCGATTGTCAAAATTTTTTATTATGTTGGTACACATACCCCTGAAGTACGATACAATTTTTAGCTGTATTCATTGTTTACTTTGTCAGTAGCAGCCGTTGAGGTTAAACGTGTTTTTATGAGCTCGGCGATTTTCATTGGTTAAAAAAAATGGATCAAAGAAAGTGTATTGAATTTTGCGTAAAAAATGAAATAAAGTGTAACGAAGTATGTGAAATATTAACAAAGGCCTATGGTGAGTCCGTTATGAGTAAAACAAGGGTTTACAAGTGGTATAAGCGTTTCCAAGATGGCCGTAAAGACGTTGAAGATGACGAACACTCCGAACGCCCCAGCACATCAACCTATGAAAAAGTAGAAAAAGTAAAAGAAATGGTTTTGAACGATCGCCTAATCACAATCAGAGAAGTCGCTGATGATGTTAGCATATCGATTGGCTCATGCCATAAAATTTTTTCGAATGTTTTGGGTATGAAAATTTTGCGTGGCAGCAAAATTTGTTCCAAAATTGTTGAATTTCAAACAAAAACAGCCGCGAATAGAAGTTGCTCAGGAATCACTAAATGAAGTCAAAAATGATGCCGAATTCCTGAAACGTGTTATAACAGATGATTAAACATGGGTTTACGAATATGACGTCGAAACTATGGCTTAATCGTCTCAGTGGAGGCATTCTGGATCGCCAAGACCGAAAAAGGCTCGACAAGTGCGGTAGAACGTGAAGGTTAGTTTCACTGTGTTCTTCGATTTTAATGGCATCGTGCATCATGAATTCTTACCACGAGGTCAAACGGTCAATAAAAAGTACTACCTACAAGTTTAACGCCGTTTGCGTGAAGCAATCCGAAAAAACGCCCGGATTTAGAGCAAAACAATTCATGGCTTTTGCACCACGATAATGTACCTGCTCACACTTCATTGCTTGTTCGTGAATTTTGGTCAAAAACAATACTGTAACGATGCCCCAGCATCCATATTCGCCAGACATGGCTCCGTGTGACTTTTTTCTATTTCCAAAAATTAAGAGAACCTGGAAGAGCCGTTATTTTGCAAGCATAGATGACATTAAAAGCGCATCGCTGAAAGAGCTAAAGGCTATCCCAAAGATCGAGTTTCAGAAGTGTTTCGAGGATTGGAAGAAGCACTGGTACAAGTGCATAATATCTAATGGGGACTACTTTGAAGGCGACAACATTAATGTAGACGAATAAATAAATATTTTTTTCAAAAAACGAAAATTCCCGTTATTTTCTGAACACACCTCGTAACTATGGCTTGTACAAGTTACAGATTGCATCAGGCATTGTATTTGGCTTTCTCCTTCAACCGCCAATGTTCTTTCAGAATGTATTTCCAACTGAAATCCACTTTGATCTAAATTGTAAACATTTTCTATACCGTTTTCTTAAATAAGTTTTTTGATTTTAATAACAAATTTGTCAGCTTTTCTTTGTAAATAATCTGTTCCATAGAAAATTTTTTTAGTAAAAAACTTATTAATTTTTCTACTTATGATCCTGTGAGCTTTTTTTAAATTGTTTACCCAATGATTCAAAGCTTTAAATCTAAAATCCTCGTGTCCAATATTCTTTTGAGCTTGTAAAGCCCATCTCTGCAAATCTCTATCATAAACAATATGACCGGCATCGATTGCAGATTTAAAATTGTCCAATAAAAATTGACGAATTCTGTCTATTTTTTCTCTATAAGTTCCTCTTTTATTTAACCCTTTCAGCCCCAGTGGTTTCGATCGAAACCACTTCTGCGTTCAAACGTTCATAACTTTGTCAAAAATCAATATTTTTTTGATTTCCAAACGCTAACGGTCCACAAATTTATTATACTTCGCAACAAAAATTTATAGTTCAAAAAATTAATAACAATTTTGTGGTTATAACAATATAAACAAATGAATGTTTTTAGCAGAAATTTCAGAAAAATTTTCAATTATCGAATTACGTGGAGTTAGGCTCATAAAAATGAACACTCGAGATTTTTGGGGTCGCTGATTACGAATCCGATGTCAGATTTTCATAATTTTCAAAATTTAAAACGGCGGATCTAATATGGCGGATTTATTTGAAATCGATCCAATTAGCCCGAAACTTGTTACTCAGGGGTTTTCGGGGTCGCTGATAGTGAATCCAATGTCAGATTTTTAAAATTGGAAATGACAGATTAAATATAGTGGACGATTTCTTAAAAATTCATTCATTTGGCCTGAAACTTATTACTTGAAGGTTTTCGGAGTCGCTGATTACAAATCCGATGTTAGTTTTTTGAAATTAAAAACGACAGATCCAATATGGTGAACGAAAATTTAATAAGTTTACTTGTACTGCAGAAAATGACCACTTAAAACTAATATTAGTTTCGTAATCTGCGAACTCAAAAACCCCCGTATTTTTAAATAGGTCGTCCACCATATTTGATCCGTCATTTTGAATTTTGAAAATCTGACATCGGATTCGTTATCTGCGACCCCAAAAACCTCCGAGTGTCAAATTTCAGGCCAATTGGATCAATTTTTAAATAAGGCGTCCGTCATATTAGATCCGGGATTTTGAATTTTAAAAATATGACATAGGATTCGTAATCAGCAACCCCAAAAACCCCTAAATATAGAATGTGACAAAAATTGCGTTACTCTAGAAAAGTTAGGGCTGAAAGGGATAAAGTTTTTGCCCAACGTTTTAGTTGCGTAATTGATTGCACTTTTTGGAATCGATTTTAAACAGTTTTTAATGCAAGATTTTTTGTTATCCTCCTTCTCCAGAATCCATGGCACGTTCTTCATAGTCATGATCCAATTCTTCTACATCTGATGTGCATTCTTGTATATCTTCATCTATAGACCAGATTATGTAATTATCTTCCACCATTTTCATTTCAACATCTTTATATGGTTCTTAAAGGGCCTATGTTTTCTCTTCAATGATATTAACATTGTTGGATTCTCCCATTGCGTTATACAACATTTTTTCAAGACTATTTTTTAAGTCAATTTCTTGCTGTATTATTGGCGTATTATCTAACTTAAGGCCCCGAAATGTTATCAGGAGCATATTTATTAAATTAATGGCATTGAAAATCATTTTGAGAGCCTAAAGAACTTTATAGAATAATCAAGCTTTTATTATTAGCGTACATGAATTATGAATGCACTAATCGTGAAACAAGAACTTATATATAAAGAATAAATTATTTTATTTGAAAATGTTCATCAAATATTTTCACTACCCATCAATAAATATTAAACTCTTTTTAGAGTTTTATATATGCTATAGAACTAGACCTAAATTGTGTGCATAAAAATTTTCAAAGCCCTGGTTTATTCAATAAAGAATAACTAAATTTATTCTGTTTTTTTGATATTCTTTATAATTTGTTTATAGCAAGTTATGAATAAATACATAATACATTAATTTATTTAAGTTTATACAATATTCGTATAGTTCTATAAAGTAAAAATATGCTAACAACCAAATAATCTACAATATTAAACTACAGGTAGGTCCGTTTTAATCTATCAGTCAAAATAACTTCGAAGGGAGATGGTTATATCAAAAAATGTTTCAGACAAAAGTTGTAAGGGTTGAAGGGGGTCGAACAACGCTGACCTTGGCGTCAACCTTGAGGTAAAATTTAAAGGTTATTCGAGGGACAACTCGCGAAATTTAAAACGCAATCCCAATTTTTTATTACAGATTCTGATTTTGCGTCGAAAAATATGAAAGTTCTGTCTGAAACATTTTTGTCGATGCGTGACAGATGGCGATGTAATCAAAAGTTTTAATCTATCGATGCTAATATTTCAACAACTGCGCTTATGAAAAGGTAAAAAAGAAAAATTTGTTAATCTGGATAGGGGACATGCGATGACACCACAATCGACCCCCCCCCCCTCTAACCCCTCGTATAAAGCGGTTTCAACTTAAAAATCTGAAATGGGTACCCCAATCTTATACTGCAGATTCTGATTCTGCGTCGAAAAATATGGAAATTTTGTTTAGAACATTTTTTAGATTCGTAACAGATGTCGCTCTAATCAACAAAATTAAAAATGCGTACGAAAATCGTTACCAAATTAGAATTTCTCAAGGGATACACATCGCGTTCTACAAATTAGAAATCTGTGGATAAGTACGTTTAAAAAAAATCTCTTTTGATGAAAATGTTTATTCTACTTTTAGCGTTACCCGAAAACAACAACGTGGACGTAGTAGAATCATGTCCTCATGCGGTGCTTTTTTAATGCGAGTCCCCTTGCCTCTCACAATTCGGCCTTTAGAACTAACAACGAAGATGCTGTTTAAAATTGTCTCTATTTTCTCGTAAACATAAGTATAATCTTTTATGAAAGTTGTCCACAGTTTGTAATAACACAGTCTGGGGTATTGCCGCACAAGCTGCTCGTATACGTTCTTTCATATCATCACAAGTCGTCGGCAGCTGTACGTTAACGCAATCATTCAACATCCCCTGTAAGTAAAAATCAGGTGATGTTAAATCCGGTGAACGGGGAGACCATTGAAATGGTCCACCGCGTCCAATCCATCGATTGGGATGTTGCTCATTTAAGTAATCTCGTACAATGCGTGCAAAATGTGGAGGTGCTCCGTCTTGCTGGAACTACATCCGTCGCCTGGTTTCTAGATCCAAGTTCTCCATTAAATTAAACAAATCACTTCTAGGAACTGCAAATATCTTGCAGCAGTTACATTATCATCAAAAAATTAGGGTCCAATTAAGTACCCGTTTACAATACCACATCAGACCATTACAGACCATCAAAGTTGATTGTCAATAGATCTATGCCAGTGAGGATTAACGTCTGACCAATAATGACAGTTGTGTCTACTTAAATGCCTAGTGCTTTGGAAGGTAGCTTCGTCAGAGAAAAGGACGTACTAAAAAAATTGGTTGTTACGTTGAATCTTTCGCAAAGCCCTTTGAAAGAACCGCACACGTGCTACCATATCAGCTGGTGTTAATGCTTGCGTTAATGCAATATGGTAAGCATGATACTTTGTTGCCTTCAGAATACTTAGCACCACTGACCGATATATGTCTGTTTCTCGTTGTATTTAACGGCTACTAATATTGGGATTCATATGCACAAGTGCAAGAACAGTAATGGCACGTACGTCAGTTTCATCATATTCGTGATAAAGGCGTTCACGTGTCATTCTCCCTTCTCAAGCTTTTGCAGCCAGATCACGAATGGTCACCCTGTTTGGATGTCTCATGTTCGGAAAACGTTGCACATAAAGTCGTGCAGCAGCTGTAAATTTATTTTGAGTTTCGCCTAAAATCATAATTATGTCAACAATTTCTGTAGGAGTATAATCTGACATGTTTATCTCAAATAAATTACCTACGTATAGAGAAGTATGGTGGCTATTGGAAAACTATCGAGTTTCTCAATTAATGTATTTGAAAAGAGTTCTGACAGTGAAGTCTGACCGCACTAATAAATCGGGGTTCGCAGTACGGCCACAGTAACGCAACCTTATTTCTTAACCGATTAAAAGAATAAAACGTATAACGATGATCCAAAGCCAAAATAATAAGTCTCTGCGATTCGGAGTCTTTTCGGGAAGAAAAATGAATCGAGTTGTTATTTTCGGTCACTAATGATTTTCGTGGACATTTTCACTCGCTGATTTTGCCAATGTAAACTTTTTTCTATGCGTCAAAACCTAGTTCGAATTTTCGCGCTGTCAACTTACGAAATTTTTTGTCACCCCAGGCACCAGCATTCCAAAATACGAAATAGATCGAATGTAATAAAAACAATTGTAATCCAGACTTCGTTGAAAAACGAGTGGCAACTATTAATAGTAAATTCATGTAAAATATCTTTCTTTAATTCGCAAATGCTGTTTAATTAAAAAATTTCTAAATAACATTAAAGTTACGGAATTTTTATGATCTCTTGGCATTTTCAGTCATATTTCTTATTTTTCAAAAGCATCTGCCTATAGTACATGAACGAGAGTTGAAACCGCTTCCTAGTTTTCGATGTCTACCTGATGTGCATCGAAGATTTTCGTCGTCTAGGTCAGCAGCTTCATAGTTTCCGATGTCCAGGGATTAACCTTGAAGGTCATTTGAAGGTCTTTCCATTTGACCTTGAAGTAGAACATCAAGGTCATTTCAAGGTCATCCTAGATTTGACCGTAAATGGCTTTGTAAGTCATTTTCGATTTGATCTTCAAAAATTATTTCGAGGTTAAATGGGAATGACCTTGATCTTCTGGTTTGATCCCTGGAGGTCAAGGTCGACCTGGGCGACGAAACGCTACTGTGCGGAATATCGCCGCCTATAGAGCAGTCGACTTTTTCGTACATATACCCTCAATGGCGCGTGTACACGTAATGTGTTGGCAGCAATAATGGATTTCAGTTCCTCTAAAAGCGTCAGCTGCACAGATCAGGCCTACAGCAATGAATTCAAGCGTTAGGAAATTTAGCATTGCAGCTTCAGTAGCCTGGTTCTAAAGGCCGAATTGTAAGAGGCAAGGAGATTCACATTAAAAAAGCACCCCATGGGGACATGCTTCTACTACGACCACGTCGTTGTCCCCGGGTAACGCTAAAAGTAGAATAAACATTTTTATCAAAACAAATTATTTTTTAACGTATTCATCCACAGAATTCTAATTTACAGAACACGATGTGTATTTCTTGAGATATTCAAATTCGGTAACGATTTTTGTACGCATTTTTAATTTTGTCGATTAGAGCAACATATGTTACAAATCTGAAAAATGTTCCGAACAAAATTTCCATATTTTTCGACGCAAAATCAGAATCTGTAGTATAAAATTGGAGTACCCATTTCAGATTTTTAAGTTGAAACCGCTCTATACGGGGGGTTAGAGGGGGGGGGGGGTCGATTGTGGTGTCATCGCATGTCCCCTATCCAGATTAACAAATTTTCTTTTTTTACCATTTACAAGCGTAGTTGAGATATTAGCATCGATAGATTAAAACTGCTAACTATATCGCCATCTGTCTTGCATCGAAAAAAAAGGTTTAAGACAAAACTTTCATATTTATCGAAGCAAAATCAGAATCTGTAATAAAAATTGGGATTTCCATTAGAAATTTGCGATTTGACCCTTAAATAACCTTCAAATTTAACCTCAATGTTAAAGCCAAAATTGGCGTTCGACAACCCCCTTCAACCCCTACAACTTTTGTCATAAACATTTTTTGATATAACCGTCTCCCTTCAAAGTTATTTTGACCGATAGATTAAAACAGACTACCCTGTATATATTATATTAGGTTGCTGCAGATGAAATAGCCGATTTAGCAATGACATAAAGTTAGCTGCAATTTTAGTGTATTATGTTAGCTCAAGGCGGAGCAAATAATATGACCTATTAAAGTATAAATACTGTTACCTTGGTTTATAGAGTCATTTCTGTTTTGCACTTCATAGTGATCGTAAAAACAAAAATAGAAAGTAATCATGGAAGTGAATCAAAAACGGCTACTTTTACTATACAAATTTAAATTAAAGCACAACGCAACGGAAGAAACGAGGAATATCAACAGCGCATTTGAGCCCGATACAGTTGGCGATTGAACCACTCAGCGATGGTTCGAAAAATTTCGATCCGGAGATATGGACCTTGAAAATGAGCCAGCACCATCGATCGATAACGACGAGCTGCGTGCATTAGCGGAGTCTGACCACCGCCAAACCATAAGGGATTTTGCCGAGAAATGAGGCGTTCACAATTCGACAGTTTGCCGCCACTTGCAACAACTTGGAAAAGTGAAAAAGCTTGACAAATGGGTTCCGCATGATCTTACCGAGCAAAACATGACGTGTCGAGTGGAGATTTCAAGTTCTCTTCTCTTTCGCAACAAAAAGGAACCGTTCTTGCACCGAATTGTGACCTGCGATGAAAAGCGGATTTTATACGATAATCGTCGCCGATCGGCCCAATGGCTAGATGCCGATGAAGCGCCAAGACGCATGCCAAAACCAAGCCTTCATCCAAAGAAAATAATGGTAACTGTTTAGTGGTCTATAGCTGGAGTTATCCACTATTCGTTTCTGCAACCTGGCGAAACCATCAATGCTGAGAATACTGTGCTCAACTAGATGAAATGAATCAGAAATTGATAGTCCAATGACCTAGGCTTGTTAACAGGGATGTAGTGATACTGCTTCATGATAACGCACGATCACATGTATCAAAAACAAAAGTTAAAAAATTAAACAAGTTGTGCTATAAGACTCTTCCTCTCCTTTCATATTTACTAGACCTCTTGCCAACAGATTACCATTTCTTTAAACATTTGGATCACTTTTTGACAGGAAAAAGATTTAATAATGAAGCTTCTGTCAAAAATGCCTTTGAGGAGTTTCTTCGAACCAGAAACTCGGACTTCTACAATACTGGAATAAATGTACTTGTATCTCGTTGGGAAAAGTGTGTTGCATCTATTGGTACCTATTTTGATTGAATAAATTGTCTTTATAAAAAGTGACGGATGTTTAAAAATTTATTGCTAAATCGGCCATTTTATCTGCAGCAACCTAATATATATATATATACTGCTGTGATCAAGAAGTAAGGTTAATTTGTTTATAAAATGTAAATTCTTTATTTATTCTTCCAAATTAATTTCATCCCTTTCAAAGTAATCCCCGTCCAATAAAATGCACTTTTGCCAACGCTTTTTCCAGCCCTCGAAACAGTAGGAACAGCCTTTTTCCGGTATAGCCTTCAAGACCTTTTTCGATTCGGTTTCTATCTCCTCAATCGTGCCAAATTGGCGTCCCCGCATTGGTCTTTTGAGTTTGCTGAATAGCCAGAAGTCGCACGGAGCTAAATCAGGCGAATAAGGTGGTTGCGGAACGATATGAGTCGAGTTTTTGGCAAAAAAGTCGCGCAAAACCAATGCAGTATGACATGGTGCATTATCGTGATGAAGGAACCAAGAGTTGTTCGCCCATAATTCCAGTCGTTTCAGACGAATAGCTTCACACAAACGACGCATAACGCTCAAATAATATTTTTTGTTGACAGTTTGGCCCGGCAGAAGAAATTCATAGAGCACCACACCACGATAATCAAAGAAAACTGACAACATGACCTTGATTTTCGATCGACTTTGCCGTGATCTTTTCGGTCTTGCTTCACCTTTTGCACCATAATCGCTGGATTGGTCGGTGGTATCAGGGTCTTATGCGTAAATCCAAGTCTCGTCTCCAGTAATGATGCATTTTAAGTGGTCCTAATAGTCAGACAGCAAAGTTTGATACACATCAACGCGACGCTTTTTCTCCAAAAACTTGAGCGATTTTGGCACCAATCGATATTGGACGCGTTTGAGACACAGAACATCTTTCAAAATGGTTTGGGCTGAGCCAAATAATATTCCAACATTATCAGCGAGGTCTCTAATTGTCAATTGACGATTTTCAAGCACCAAATCTTTGATTTTTTGGACGTGGCCCTCGTCGGTAAACGTTGATGGTCGTCCAGAGCGCGGTTTGTCTTCAATGCGTTCTTGGCCCGCTTTAAACTCGTTGTACCACTTATAAACGTTTTTTTGTGCCATAGTTTGATTACCAAAGGCCTTTCGCAACATTTTCAACGTGTCCGCACAAGAATATTTGTTCCGCAAACAAAATTTGATGCAAGTTCTGTGCTCAACAAAATCACCCATTGTAAAAATCGAAAAATTAACTTTTGGTTGTCCACAAAAACACGTGTAACTCGAAAATAATTAAACCTTTTGACAAACTGACGCTTGGCAAATGTTGTAGACAGTCTTACCAGCCTAGGAAAAAAAATTTACCTGCCTTCCTAATGCCCGGACGTTTTAAATGACAATTCCACGGTACATTTTGATCACAGTAGTATATATATATATATATATATATATATATATATATATATAGTTTAATCGAACATTGTCAACATACACGTATTACGTATTTAAAAAAATGACAAAACCGGGCTAGAGAATAACTATCAATGTTAAATGTTTCCGAAGTGATCTCTATCTTAACTTGCACAATCTTATTTTGGAAACTATGAAAAACTTGTTCAATTTTAGATGAAGAAATACTAGAAATCCCTTTTCTAATAGCTTCTTTCAAATCATCATTGGTCTTGGATTTTTGCGCATAACAGTAATCTTTCAGGTAGCCCCATAAGAAGAAATCACACGGGTTTAAGTCGGGTGAATAAGAAAGCCATTCTATACATGCGTGTGCAAACTTGGGATATCCTAAACCGATGACGCGTTTACCATAAATTTCGTAGATAGCTTCAAATACCTCTTAAGTTCTATGTGGCGTAGCACCATCTTGCATAAAGTAATAGTTCCTGACTAATTCACGTTTCTTAGCGAAAGGAAAAAATTTTGTAAGATAGCACTCGAGGAAACAAGTTAAAAACATTAATGCTCATGCACAAAGCCTCTGAATTAGGATGATCACGTGCAACTGTCTCTGAAATGGATAAGGAATACTATGAAAAGGTTTAAATAAACAATCGAAAGTCCGTGAATAGCGAATAATTCACAAGAAGCATTATAATTATTAAACAAATTTTCATTGAATGTGCAATCTACAATTAATGAAACTGTTTCCGAAATCCTATATTGACAAGAGAAATGGCTAGTCGAAATGAAAAAACACGAGCAAGACTCCGCATACAGAAGGCCGAAATCGAAAAACAAAAGAAATGGGCACCACTGCGGAATGTTCTTACACAACTCTATAGTTAATCATGGTCAGGCCGAAAACATACATGACATTAGTGGACACGTGTGTACGCAAATGTACAAAACCGGACTGTTTAAATTTGGAGATAGTACAGTAATTACTAACATAAAAATTAATAGTACCGTAAAGAATCCAATCGTTTACGTAGGTACACTCTCTGGCAGAAGGCACAGCCTTCTGTCGTTGCATCATTTATAATCCTCTCACGCATTGTCACATCATCGCGACACGGGAATGCCGATACACCCACAAAGTGCTGGTTTAATTCTTCAGGTGTAATGCCATTCAAATCCACTTCATGCCTAGGTAAAAATCCGAGGCTACATAATTCTTTCCACGTATTATTGTTTGCTAGGGCATCAAACAGTCTGTTGTTATAGTAATTAGTTCTCGCATTTTCCGTCCGTTCGTCTGCTATTAGTCTTATTTTACAAAATTCATCAAATAGTGACTTATCGTTAGTTCTTCTAAATCGACGGTACAGAGCTTCCCGTTTTTTGTACAACCGAAACAGATCCGCATCAACCCATGGAAGCTTACCTTTTTTAGGAGTAACAGTTTTAATGGGAGCTAGTACTTCAATTGCTGCCATTAAGTTGTTGCAGATACTGTTCAGTGCAACGTCGATGTCAAAGTTTATGTCAGTAAGAGACGACCAATCACAGTAAGTTAAAAAAGAATTAAGGTCAGCCGGAGAAATATTTTTAAAATCACGATACATACAAGATTTTAGAGATTAAGTTTGTATATTGCAGTTTGTAGTAACAGTAATAATATTGTGCTTACTGTGAAAGTTCGCTGGAATACTGGCAGCGACCGTGACAGTATCCTTGTCGTCCACGAAAATCAAGTCAATCCAGGTACGAGACGTGGGAGTGTAATGAGTAGGACCATGCTGAACCAACTGTAGAGAGAGTTCCGCTGATAATTTACGAACAAATTTAGCATCATCACTCTCACGGAGAAGATCGGCATTCAGGTCTCCCATAATGATTTTATGACTATAGTTAAAACCGAATATGCGAAGGTCATTCAAAAAATTTTCATTTTTTTGAAATGGTATTTTAGGTGGTCTGTAAATAACTCCTAGTAATAAAGGAGAAGATTTAAGAATTTGTATATTACAAAAAATAAATTCAGGAGTGCAAGGATTGCCCTCTTGTTCAGTGTTCGACATAGAGAGAATCTCACACTTTAGGTGATTTTTAACAAAGAGAGCAACACCTCCACTCCTGACATTTCTATCTTTCCTAAATAGATTAAAGCCACCAATCTGAATGACGTCGTCAGGTACATCCGAGTTTAGCCAGGTCTCAGCCACTTCGAAAAGGTCATAGGAGGGATCGTCCCGCAGGAATTGACAGACACCCTCAATGTGAGCTCGCAGGGAGTACACATTGAGAAATCCCGCTCGCCACTCTCCTTTAACTCCCTTTAACTCTCCAGTTGCGCAATTGTGCAATAGTCAATCTGCTCTGCTTGTTATATTTTCCTTTTTAGATGCTTTTGATTTAATTCCAGTTTCTTTGTTATTTTTCTTACTTCTCTTTTTATTTTTATTGTTAATCGGGATAATTCCACTAGACGCAGTACCTTCGTTTTGTTTATTTTCGTTAATTACATTCTCTACAGCTTCTTCGCTAATCTCATCTTTGTTTTTAATTTTATTTTTATATTCGTTTTTATTATTATTGTTTATAGCATCTAAAGTTGAATGTAATGCTTGCAATTCATTAATAGAGGTGACTGAATGCACTTGGTCACCCTCTCTTCTCCTGACAACAAATCTGCCTTGACAATGCCAAATATACTTGAAACCAAGATTCTTGGCTAGAAATTTAATTTGTTTAAATTCGTTATATTGATTTTTATTCAGATATTCATTGATAAAGATCTTGCAATTCGCCAATGCAGGAAACCTGACAAGAAATGAGGGTTCTAGATCGGTTGTGCTAAAAGCAGTGACTTTGTGTTTTGCCGCCATTATTTGTGTAATAAGGTCGCAATTGGAGAGTGTGACAAGCAAGGAAGAGACACTCCGCGAACCATCTCCGACCTTTCCCCGAGAAATTACATAAGCCGATAGAACATTCTCTGAGGTGATAGAGGGAAGTACCGTGCTAAGAACAGCCACCGCGTAGTCCATAGGATCAATGTTGGCCGTCGTACAGTGTATTGTGCTAGAGATCACGATGCAACTGGACTCAACACGACACTTGTCCTCACCCTGCAGAGAAAATCTACCACCATTTGCAATCTTCGGAGTTACAGTTGTTATTTCAGGGTTTGCTATACAATCATCTGCTTCTGTGCTCGATTCGGAGTCTAGGTCAGCTTGTGTCAGATCGGAGACGGTCTGCACCACGGTCGCCACGCCAACAGTCAGATTATTAAAATTTTTTTGTATGTCATAAAATTCGGTATTAATTTGTTGTAAAAGGTTATTGTGTTGTGTTTTCATGATTTCAGCGACATTTTTTTCAATTTGCAAGAATTTGGTGTTAATATTAGTTACAAGACTATTTTCTGATTTTGTTATCCGCTCATCCAAAGAAGAATTGAATTTAAGTAGCATTGATTGATTTTCTCAAAACTCATTTAGTATAACATTTTGATTTTTAATTGTATTTTCAATATTTTTGACTCCTAGTATTAATTGTTGTATTTGCATTTCCAGGTTAGTTAATTTGTTAATTGGCTCAACTAAATTAAGTAATTTATTTAAAGTTGATTGTCCGGAGTCAGCCAAAAAAGTATTATTGCAAGGAAGTTGATTTTCATTTTTACCTGTTGGCGTGTCAAGCGTGGTGATACTCTTCTGTCTCGATAATACTAGAGTGGAATTTGATATTAGGTGTAGCAAAAAGAAATCCATTATTTTTGCATTAAACTAAAGGTTTTATTTATCATAGATAGAATGATACGATTTAGGTCAAATATTGACCGTTTTGTTTGATAACTTGTTGCCATTTTGAAGGTAATTTCATAATGCCTCTCTCGTAGAAACCCTTGTCCCTATTGTCAAAAAAGTGGGACCGTCAATTTTTACAATCTTTTCTTGAGGCGAATTTTTTACCTGCAAAATCATTCGTCATAGACAGGAACAGGTGGTAATCACTTGGTGCCAGATCCGGACTATAAGGTGGATGCATAAAAACTTCTCAACCAAGCTCCCGAAGCTTCCGGCGAGTCACTATCGATGTATGCGGCCTGGCGTTGTCCTGATGGAACACAATTCCTCTCCTATTGGCCAAAGCTGGTCGCTTCTGGACGATTGCTTCTTTCACACGGTCCAATTGTTGACAGTACAGGTCCGAATTAAGAGTTCGGCCGTAGGGGAGCAGCTCATAGTAGATGATTCCCTGCCAGTCCCACCAAACACACAGCAAAACCTTCCAGACCGTCAATCCTGGCTTGGCTGCCGTTTGCGCCGGCTCACCGCGATTTGACCACGATCGTTGTCGCTTGACGTTATCGTAAGTGACCCACTTTTCACCACCAGTAACCATCCGCTTTAGAAATGGATCGATATTGTTGCAATTCAGCAGCGATTCGCAGATGGAAATTCGGTCCATGAGGTTTCTTTGCGATAGCTCGTGTGGCACCCATACATCGAACTTCTTTTTGTATCCAGCCTTATTTAAGTAGTTCCAAACGGTTTTTTGTGCAATGTTTAGCTCCTGGGAAATCGAAACAGTGCTTACGTGACGGTCGGACTCGACGATTTCCATTATTTTATCGACATTTTCGACAATTGGCTTTCCAGAGCGTGGTGCATCTTTGATGTCAAAATTACCGGAACAGAATCGACGAAACCAAAATTGCGCGTGATTGGTTGTTACAGTATCAGGACCATAAACACAATTCACATTTTCAGCTGCCTGGCTAGCGTTTTTGCCTTTATCGAAAAAAAACTGTAAAATATGGCGTATTTTCTCTTTGTTGGTGTCCATCTTTGACGCGTGCTAAAAAAATACTGAGTCAAGCAATCACAAAACTGTATCAAAAGCTTTTTTAGTACAAAATCTTATCTTTTTAACGCCATCTAGTGTAAACCGATCGCACTTTTACAACGGGAGATACACACTACTAAAGCCATCTATTGGCAAAATAATGGATTACTTTTTACTACACCTAATATAAGTACACTACCGTTCACTGTCGTGTTAATATTATCATTTTCGACCGTAGAGTCTCCGTTCTTTCGATTTTTAGTTGCATAACAATTCTCGCATATATAAGTAATAGTCAGTTTTTTGTTAATTCAAATATTGCGAGATATTAATTTGTTGCAAATATTGTGATAATTTTTACAGCATTTACATTTATAGTAGCTATGAAGAATACCAACTT